>VZTM01002091.1:104466-168449 GCA_013400555.1 Jacana jacana
CGGCGGGCCCGGTTGGCCGGCGAGCTGGAAGTGGGTGACGGCAGCAACTATCGCGACGGCAACTGGACGGCCAGTGCCTGGGCTTCGGCCGCAACAGCTCAGGTCCTGCTGGGCTGGGCCGTGCCCTGGCTCTTTCCCCTGGCCGCCATCCTTCACCTCTGACGGGGTCAGGGCACCCTGACTGTGCCTGGTGCAGCGACCGATGGGACCAACCAGTCACCTCCCCCGCCCTGGGCCAGCAGCAGCTCTCAGAGCTGTGCCCACCCTGTGCCCAGCTCACCCCCTTACCCACCACCACCAGGGCAGGACCCTGGAGCAAGCCCCTCAACCACCTTCCCCCCATGCCCCATGCCAAGCCCCGCTGACTCAGACACCCCTGGCTCGGCCACCCCTTGGTACAAAGGGGTCCTGCAGCGTTGGGAGGATAAGGAGATGGCAATAAAGGTGGATGGAAAGCAGGCGTGCCTGGATGCGGGGCTTGGGATGAGGAGACTGGCACAGCCACTGCCCCAGCACCCTGCCCGCAGGGGTTTTATTTGGAGATGGTAGTCCCAGAGAGCACCCCCTCCCTCTCCCCACCATGGGGTGCACTGCCCTGCATGGTGACACCAGGGGACAGACACACCTCACGCCCCGATGGGGTGTCCCCAGCCTGCACAGCCGCAGGCGGGTGCAGGTCTCAGTCCAGCGTTACCCTGCCCAGGCGTCCCGCTCGGAAATCCCGCAGGAACTCATAGGCAGCGGCCGGATAGTCAAGTGTCATCACGTTGACATTCCCTGGTGGTGGGGTAATAGGAGGTGTCAGTGGAGCTGGGAGCAGCCCTGGGATCCCCAAAAGCTGCCCCAGGACTCACCCGTGCCTGTCAGCACCTTCACCTTCTGTGTCCTGCCCCGGGCAAGGGCCACACTCCTCAGCACAGGCTCGATGGCGTCGCAGGCCCCAGGCAGCCCGTAGCGCTGCACGTACCTGCCAACCCAGATGTCTCACCTGCTACTGGTGTGGCTTTCCCTCCCCTATTTCCCTAGGGATGTTTTCTCTGCAACCCACTCGGCACCACAGATGCAGCCCAGAGCCCTTTCCAGTTCCCACACTGGCTCACCCAAACTTCTGCCGCTTGTTCAGGGTGTACAGGAGGTAGTCGGCCATGACGTCCTCCCCCACCAGGTGGTCACGTATGGCTCCTGGAAAAGAGGATCCAAACCCCAGCTTCCTCCAGCCCTGCTCTGACCCCTGGCCACCCCTCCCTGCTGTGGCTGTGCCACCCATGGTAGCCCAGGCAGCAGACAGGGGAGGCTGTGAGCAGCAGACTCCCAACCCAGCCTTAGGTAAGCCAGGGCTGGAAGCCACATTTGGAGACTCGCCTCCCAGCCACAGCCTCCCCCTCACCACACAGTGCCAGCTTCATGCCCGTCTCCACATCCCCCAGCTTGGGGGGCAGCACACCGGGAGTGTCGACCAGGTACATCAGAGGCTTCTCACAGACCTGGGATACGAGGGAGGGAGGCCACTAAGATGCACGGCTCGGTAGCTAGCACAGTAGACTGACATGGCTAACAAGCCAGATGTTGAGCTCTTTCAATAAGTCCTTACTGGAAAGGGGAGCCAAGCAACCCTCTGAGATCAGCTCTGCGTGCCTGGATGCAGGGAGGCAGAGGCCAGCACCTACCTAGCTGGCTGGGCTGCAGGGACATTACCTGGATTCTGGTCAGCACTGCTTTGGTGACACCTGGCTCGCCGCCGACCACAGTGGCTTTTCCTTTTGGGGAAAAGAGAGACAGAGTCAGAGAAGCAAACAGCTCTGCCCTGCCACCCACTGCACCAAGGCTGTGCCAGTGGCTCTTCCCAAAGCCCAGCCACCATAGAGGAATACCCTTTTTGAGGTGCAGCCTCCGCAGGGAGTTTATGAGTGAGGACTTGCCCACATTTGGCACTCCGATCACCAGAATGCTGTAATCAGTGCTCTGGAAGCGAGGAGAATGTGGGCAGGGAGCAGATGGTTATCGGTCACCCACCCCAGGAGCAACAGGCAAGAGTGAAACAGCCTGGCACTTGCAGGCATTCCAGATGTGCATGTGAGCAGCCTCCTCCCTCCAGCTGAAGAGAGAGGTGACCTGCAGATGTCTGCAGTCTCACTACTGTGTCTCACCTCAGCCCTGTGGTAACGTGGGCTGTCATCCAACAGCTTGGCAACCAGGGGAACAATCTGCAAAGTAACACAGGAGAAGGGCTGTAACTGTGGCTCTTGCACCTGGGCTGGCAGCAGCCGCTCACTTGGAGGATGCTGTGCGAGCAGGATGAGCAAAACAGCCAAGCAGAGGAAAGGGTATCTTGACCAAGCTGGAAACAAAGACTGTGCTGGACCAGGCAGCGTTACCCCCCTCACAGTGGGGCACAGAGGCCTCTCCACAGGGCTAGATCGGCAGAAAGAAGCAGGACTGGGCATGGAGCTGCTGGCCCGTTACCTTCTTGATGTTGCCATCACGCTGGCAGTCAGTGAAAACAACGTGCGGGCATCCCTGCTGTTTCAGGTGCTCCAAGACTTTCTGAAAGGGACAGGCAGAAGCATTGCTGGCACCTGCAACCTGCGGGCCCCCAGCCAGCCAGCCAGCCAGCCTTGCCCTGGCACTCACCGGCTGCTGACGGGGATCAGCCAGGTCCATCTTGTTCAGCACAAGGACGTGCGGGCGGATGCCCAGTGACTCTTGCAGCCTAGGGTTACAGCCCGACAGTGGGATGTGAATGCCGCTAAGGAGAACGATGCGCACTGGTGTGAGAGAAAATATCGGGGGGGACAGTAGAGTTCATGGGGCTGGAGTGGGGGAAGGACCGGGAGAAGCAGAGGCCTGGAGAGAAATGGAGCAACCGGGCAAGGGGAACCCGTGCTGACCCGGAGGGGGGGGGAAGACGACGACTAAGAGCCGTGACAGAGGATATGCGAGCGTCGCGCACCTCGATGAGGCAGTCGGCGCGCCTCAGGGACGCCTTCATCTGCCGCAGGCCTGGAACAGAGCGCGGGGTGAGCGGCGGCAGGAGGAGTAAAGAGGAGGGAGGAGGGGGTGCCAGCCCGCCCCGCTCCCACCCCTCACCTTTCGCCATGTGCCCCGGGAACCAGGAAGCCACATCGCGACCACCGAAATCGAAGCGCTCCCGGAAGGCACCGGGCACCAACCGGGGGGAGCTGGCCGCCGCCCGCAGCGCCCCGGCCCACCCCCTCATAGCGGAACCGGGACCCGTGCCCCTCCGCCACGTCACATCCGGCACCACGCGCGGGGAGGCAGGGCGTGACTCAGTGCCGCCCGTGGTAGGGGGCGGGCCGCTCTCCTCAGCGGCCGTGGTGACGTCCCAGCCTCAGCGACATGGCGGAGCCGCCGCCTAAGGGGCTTGTGNGAAGCCTCTACCTCCCTCTTTTATTTCTCAATAAAGAAGGCTGACCAGCAGCAACCTGTGAAGCGTGGGTTTTATTTTGCCGCCTCAAACCCCGGGAGCAGGGCTGGTTGCCTTGAAATGCTGGTTGAGGCGCTCGGCCTCTCTCCAGCCTGACAGCAGGGCCCCGTGGGTGGTGGAGTAGAAGGTGCGGTGGGTGGCCTCGCCGGCAAAGAGGAGCTGCAGAGGCTGCAGGCAAGAGTGGAGGTGAGTGCTGTGGGCCTGCTGCCTCTCCTGCCCCAGTGAGGACACCAGGTCATGCTACAGCAGCCTCATCTCCCTGCTCTTTGGCACCATGCGGATGCATGACCCACTCTACAGCCTCTCTACAAAGAGACCAAGGAGTGGGCACCTTCCCTTCATTAGAGACCCACCCCCCACCCCCCCCCCCATGAGGATGCTGGGAAGTAGTTGGAAGAAGCTATATGTCCCTGAACTTTACAAAAATGGCATCCTCTCCACCCCCGTGGAGCTCAGCAGGAAGAGCCAAGGTGTGTTGGTTGGTGATCTGAGCACCAACCACTGAATGGAGCAGGAGTGCAAAATGACATCTCCCTGTGCTACTCAAGGCCTGTGGTGCCCTGTCCATGCCCAGGGGATCCCGCCCTACCATCACATAAAGCAATTACCCTGGGGTCCTTGGGGTCCTCGGGCAGGGGCTGAGCCAGTGCGTCGATGTCGTCCCCCGAGCTGCCGACGGCCACGTAGCTGTAGGAGCCCCGGGTGTAGGGAGCGCTGTGCCACCGGGACCGGAGCACTCTCCTGGGAGCGGGCAGGTGCAGATTCCCTGCCGGCATGGATTTTGGATGGGATCTGGAAATCTGGGGGCACGTTTCCCTGGGTAGAGGGTGTTGGGGAGATGAGGGTGGCAGAGGTGGTGGTACCTGTTAACGTGCGGAGGAGGTGTGTCATGGTGCCAAGAACCTCTTCGTCGCTCAGTGTCTCCATGTACTCTGACTCCTTCCCTGCAATGAAGCCGCAGAGGACGTGCCCGTGCCTGGGGAGGAAACATGGGGATGAGAGCTGCCTGCTGCCCTCCCACTGCTCACCAGACTCCTCTCCCTGCCTCATGGGTCACCAGTGACCCAGAGAAGATCTTGAAGGTTCAGATATGACCAAGATAGTCCTTCATATTGCCCAGATGTCCAAACACCCCCAAATCATGATGCACCTTTGCTGATGGCCCCAGCCACATACTGATCTGGTTGTTGGAGGACCACAAAGCCGATGAGCTTCTTGAACCAGTTGGCTTCCAGGTTGGTGCTGGGCTCCTCCAGGGGTGAGTCATCCTCCCACACCACTTCAAGTAGCTGCTGCTGGGGTTCCCAGAAAGGCTTCTCAAACTCCAGGAAGATCTTGTTGTTGGTGCCAAAACCCAGGTGTTGAATGGCCTCTGCCTTCCACTGTGGCAAGGGAGGTTGGAAGAAGTCCTGGTGGTGTTCCTTGAGGAAACCTACAGGCAGAAGGTCAGGTAGCTCTGTTCTCTGAGCTCCTAAATGAGGTCTGAGATACTTCTCCCTTTCCCAAACACCTTCACAGTCAGGAAATCCCAGTGGAAGAGGGGAGGCTGGGAAGGGGTTTAGGCAAGTCCCTGCCCTTCATTTGCCCATCTCCAACTGATTGGAGGGCACAGGTAAGTGTTGGGTTCCTCACCCAGTGGGATGGTGATGATGACGTGGTCGGCCAGGAAGGTGTCTCCATCCTCACACTCCACACGGACAGGGAAATCCCTGGCCTTGTCCCCTTCCTCGAAGAAGGACCCTCTCCACCGGATGGTCCTCACTGCCTTGTTGAGCAGGATGGTGCCCTCTGGCAGAGCTGAGAGCATGCGATCAGGCAAGCTGCTGTAGCCACTGTGGGAGGAGATGCTGCTGGGGAGGGACTGCCCTCCAAACCCCTTTTCTTTGCCCACCTCTGGAGCCCCAAGCTTACCCTGGGAAGGTGCAGTCCAAGCCGGGCAGGGAGACATACTCCCCAAAGGGCTCCAGGGCCACCAGGTCCATGCTGTGTGTCCCACTGATGCAACACTCCAGCTTGAGACAGGTGGCGAGGATGGCCAGCTGGAGCTGCTGGGCATCCTCCCGTCCTTTCCCCAAAGTGGGGACCCTCTGGGCAATCTGCTCCCGCAGGTACTGCCCCACACTAGGAGCTGGCAGCTCCTCAGCCCCTTGAAAAGCCCGTGCGGAGTCCAGTAGGGTATCAAAGAGGAGGTGGGCTTTGCTCACTGCCGTGGGACTCAGCACCTTCCCTGAGCTGCCGTAGGTGACAGAGGGCAGCGGGGGGTGGCCCCCCACTTCCACCTGCTGATTCTCCTCCCGAGCGGTCTCCGGGCCCAGCAGGCCGTAGCTGGTGGCCAGCCGAAAGACAGGGTTACCCGGTGAAGGGCCATGAATCCAGTGGGCCCCCATCTCTGCCAGCCCCAGCGCTGCAGGGAAGGGAGGGAGAGGGTCACTCCAAGGCCTGGCAGGACCCTTCAACGCCATGTGCCCCCACAAAGCCAGCGGGACCCGCCCCTGCCCGGGTCTCCCCCCCACCCCTGGCCAGCTCTGGTTTTGACCCACTGCACCCGAGTCACCGCAGGCCGCCAGCCCTGTGTCCGCCCACGCTCAGGAGTGGCCCCATGGGGGGAGTTCANCGCCCCCTCCGTTCAGACCCCGCCCCCTCCGCCTAGGCCCCGTCCCTGAAGGACGCAGGAGAAGCTGCCGTGGCTGCGGGGTGGGTTTGGTGCGGTGGGTCGGTGGCTTCAGTGAGCAGGAGCGATGACCGGGTTGTAGGTAGAGGAGTAGGGAAAGGGGACCTTTTCCAGAGCGCGGGGACACGTCCGGGGGCACCTCGCCTGCCTCCTCCTCTCCCAGGCCTGCGCCGTGGCCGGCCTGGCAAGGTGGAGGAGCCGCTGAAAGCTCCGTTCGGTCCGTCAGCCAAGCTGGCCTGGCTGTACGTGTCCCGGTAGCACCGGGGAGAAGTGCCGGTACAGGCAGCCGCCCCACAGGCAGGTCGCTGCCCTGCAGGGCCAGCCCCAGGGCTCCTGCTTGCTGGTGATTTCCCAGCCATTGTGGGCACCAGTAAAGGTCTCTAGCCCCGAGGCTGCCTCCTGGTTCTTTGCCGGGTCCTGCCTCGGTGCTGCCGGTGATATGCCCCTGCCTCCTGCCCACCCCAGCGGTGCTGAGGTGCAGGTACTGGGATGCTCCCGGTATGGGTAGCACCTCCCTGCACACCTGGCCAGCTGCAGCTGGGGTCACCCCACCAGTGTTGATCTCTGCTGGCCTTTGGTACCAGGGAGTCCCCCTGGAAAATGTTTACATGGAAGGACGTGGGGGCAGTGTCAGAGCACAGGGTTCTGGAGTCCCCTTGAGCATTTATTTTGGAGTTTTCCCCACATCAGGTTGGGCTGCATGGGGGAAGTGGTACACACCACCATGGGACACCGTCTGGCAGCAGCCTTATGGCAGGACAGTGGCCCTGGGACCTGGCCCCAGGGTATTTGGGCCCACCAGTTCCCAGGAATAGAAGATGGGTATTCCCAGAGTGTTGGTGCTGAGCCACGCAGCCATGCCCGGGGACTTCCTGGGACTAAATGGTGCAGGCACACCCGCCATGGCCCAGCTGAGTCCTGAACCCACACCAGATGGAGACCCTCCACATTCCTGGGGACCTGTCTGGGGGAAGAAAGTTTCCCCATATCCAACTTGACCCTGCCTGGGCTGTGATCTGGTGCCTCTCCTTGCATCATTTGAGAAGGTTTGACCCTTCATCCCTGTCTATGTGGTAATCAGGGGCTGATTAATCAGGAGCTCAGAGCCCCCTCACCTCCCCATGGCCTCACCCAACAAGGCCAGTTCCCTCCCATCTCCTTGTTGGTTGGGTGCTCTAATCCCCAACCCACTCAGCAGCCAACCATGGGGTCATGGCAGGGTCCCTGCATCCCCCTCACACAGCCCAGGACACGGGTCCACCATCACCTAGGGGCCCTTCCAACAGGGCTGCCTGGCCAGTGGGTCCTGCCTGCCCTGGTGCCCTCGGCACTTATATCAGCACAGTGCCACTGGTCCTTAAGGAGCTCCCAAGCAAGGAGGAGTACAAATCCTGACAACCAAGGAATGCGTGGGAAGCACCATCACCACAAGCATATCAGGCCACCAGGAAGGAGGGGACAGCAGGGGACGTTGCACCACCTCCCTGGGCTGTCCCTGCTGAGGGAGAGGGGCCAGGCCACTGGCATCTCCCTGGGAAGCTGCTGCCCTACTTGGACCCCTCCATCAGCTCCAGAATGCTGCTGTAGAGACGCTCAGGAGCGTCCAGGCCCCAGATGAAGTCCCAGTGGTTCCAGTCAGGGATGTGGTCGTAGGTGATGAGGTGGGCGATACGGGGCAGCAGCTGGCGTACATCCCTCCAGTCAGCCACCCAGTCCTCCCCCCCTGACCACACTGCAGTGGGCACGGGCATCTCCTCCACCTGGTAGAAGGGAGGTGTCTCCTGAAGGAAGAGATGGGCTCTGAGAAACCATTGCTTTGGTGAACCCCTGCAAGCCAGCTCATTCCTGCACCATCCAGGACAGTCCCCTCCCATCTCCAGCCACCAGCACTGCTCCTGCAGCCTCCTACCTGATGGTACACAGCAAGGTTTTCACTGCTGTAGTCGAAGGCTTTGAATTCTCCTGATTTCATCACCTGGGAGGAGAGGATAGGTCTGTACCAGGAGGCCAGTGAGTACCACTGCATGGATCTGGCATCTACTGGCCTCTGTGAGGGACCACATCGCGAGAGGGTGTTTGCACAGGATGTTTCAGGAGGAGGTGGCAACCCTACAGAGCCAGGCTTTGACCTCCAGCTCTGTGCCTGTCCCCAGCTGCGGGCTGACAAGCCAAGGTGTTGCACGTGACTCCTTGGCTGCACGAGTGCAATGTGTGTGCCTCTGAAAACCCGCTCATCACTAGTAGCACTGTGTGTGCAAGATCCTGCCAGAGGAATTCATGTTGGTTAGCTTTCCTTCAACAAATGGATCATCCTTACCTTCTCATGACACTCATGTCTCAGAGTACAGACATCATCGAGCAAAGTGAATTATAAGAGTTACTTTGATGCTAGGGACAGAAGCTCAGATGCCTGCACAATAATTGCATTGATTTAAAAGACATTTTTTGCCTTCCCCACTGCCTATAATTTGGTCTGCAAGGAGGCACCAGGATGGGAGTCTCCAGCCTGACTCTGTTTCCAGCAGAGCCAGTGCTGCAGCTGCAGTGGGTTGCTCAGACTGGCAGAGTCCAGCCCTGGTGTCTCCAAGACCCCTTTGGGCAGGGGGACATACCACTGGATTCCTCTTCACCTCCTCATCTCCAGCTGAGCGGGCCCAGCTCCCCCAGCCCCTCCTCATATGCCGTGGCCTCCACCCACCATCACCATGATATGTCCCTGGGCTCACTCTGCCTTGGGGATCCCTGGGAGCCCCAAACTGGTTCCAGCATCCAACTGTGGCCTCCCCATCCCTTCCCTTATTCTGCCCAGTGTGCACACCCCGGTGTTTCTTGGTTCCCAAAGGGACTGGGGCAGCCCATCTCGCACCCAGTGCCTCTGCTGTACACCTAATTTGTTGCTTTTACTTTTTCACAAGCTGCTAATGTCCCAGGTCCCTGACCTCTCACACCTGCCCTGGACACACCAGACTCTCGGTGAAGGTACTATCCCACAAGTGAAACACCTGCATTTCAGAAAACCTACCTGGGCCCAGTGTATCATGTTTTTGACCGATGTCCCATCTGGGTAGTGGGATGTGTACACATCCAGCCGTGTCTGCAAGGAAACATATTCAAGCTGTCATTGCTTCCCAACGGACAGGAGTGAAGATGGTAGTTGCCAGATGATGTATTTCCCAAAAACAGCCACTAGGGAGTCACACTGCCTAGAGCTGGGTCAGGTTCAGGAATAGAATTTCCATTAAAAATCCATTGCTCTGAGACAGATCACAGATTCACAGAATCTTCATGGTTGGAAAGGACCTCTGAGATCATCAAGTCCAACTACAGCAGATCCAGGGGGAGAACAGATGATGGCACCCCTAGCTCTTGTGGACACCTCATCTGTGCTCAGAGACTCTGCTCAAGGCCTTAGTGACTGCTCCTGGTCATCCAGGTGCTGCTTTAGCAGACTTGATGTAGGGTGAGCAGGGGCTGCACCCCAGGAATGCTGGTGAGAGGTACTAGTGACAGGTTGGATGTCACCATGACAGGCAGTCCTAATTCAGAGATGCTGTCAGGTGCCATCAGGCTCTAGATCCCTCTTTCTGCTGCAGGGTGGTGGCACACCCACCATGTTGAGGTTTTTCTCATTGTAGCCACCCAGCAGAAAGAGAAGGTGGGCACAGGGCTTGTGCAGCAGTGGGTGCCTGCAGAGCTCAGGGAGAAACTTCCACAGCTTCTTCATCCGCAGTGAGGCGTCTGTTCTGCCAAGCAGAAGCTGCAGAAGCAAAGGGCAAGGTTGTTTTCTTGTGTTTCCCTTGCATCCCCTTGGACTGCCTCCCCGAGCCGGTGTCCCCATGAGCTGTTCCACCAGCTGTGCAGCGAGGGGATGTGTGGCACAGAGTGCCCACAAACATCAAACCCTCTCCTCCTTCATCCTGCCTCACTGAGATGCGTACAGCTTACGGCAGGAGGTAGTTCTGATCAAATGCACCCTCTGGAAATCAGTGTTTGGGACTCTTTCCCTCCCACTTTCCTCGAGTGTTGGATTCCTTTTTCCTTGTCATTAATCTCAGTGCAATAAAGCTGCTCATTTCCAGGTGGTCTGTGCAGGAATTCAACAAGTGCCCACAGGGAAATACCAGTTCCAGCACCTGAAGATCCCACAGATGGAAGGGAGGCATACACTGGCCAAAGTGGCCATGCATGAATTGCACCAGTGCACCTGCACCTGAACTGTGTCTGTGCTTATTAATTAGTGGGAATTAACTCTTTTCTGCTGCACTGGATAGCCCTATGGACACTGTCTGGGCACGATCCCTTCCCTAGCTCTGGTCTGTGCAGGGGAGGAGAGTATGGAGTAGCTCCCTACCTGAAACACCTTGAATTGCTTGTCCAGAAGGAAGGACATTTTCATGACAGGACTTTGGGCATGCTTGACTGTCAGTGCTGGAGCCAGGGCAAAAAACATTTTGATTTTCTGAGCCAGTTCTGGCATGGATGAAAATGCAACGAACGCTGAGAAAACAGAAAAACAATCCAAGACTTGGTCAATCTTTCTTCAGGTGCTTACTCCAAGGGTTCACTCAGATCTTAAACAGTTGGCATTATCTCCAATTAGAAATCTGGGATCTCTTGCTACCTTTCTGCTTAACATTAGTGCTAGAGATGTCCAAAAGGAAACAATGCCTTCATTCCTGTGTCTAGAAGTGGGTGATGAGGCACTTCAGTGAGTGCCACTGATGGAAAGTCCTGCCCCATTTACCAGATGATGTGAAAAGTCATCTTCCATCATCTGCTACTAAAGAGTTCCGCTGTGACAGAGGTCATCTCCTGCTCCTGATGGCCCAGCTGGTCAAAAGAACTGTGCATTTCATCAGAAAGCAGGAGCTGTGACCTCCATGTAAAATGCCTTTGGTTTTGACATGGAACACTGCAATTTGGTATTCTAGGCTGAATTATAGTTGCTGTAATTGCAGGGAGGAGCTTACAAAGGTCACCAGGAGCTTTCTAGCTACCCTAGGAGCATGCTGGTTCTCCCAGTTGCCTTGTATGGAAAGCACGGCTGCTGTGGGACTTCTCACTGTGAAAGACCTTCTGCCTATTGTGCCCACTTGGCAGCCCACAAAGACAGGACCTCTCTGCTTTCTGCTTACAAACATCAAAAATTATGTCTTCAAGGTGGTCCAAGCAAGGTGATCTACAACCACTTCTAACGCACCGATTGTGCAGCCCTGGGAGTAGCCAACATAATACAGCTGCTTCTGCCCGGTCTTCTGCAGAACAAAGTCGATCATGGCTGGGAGGTCATACGTTGCCATTTCATGGAAGCTGCAACAGAGGAGTAGTACGTTGGTTATAAAGTAACACCAGGAGAACAAACTTACCTGTGAATTTTGGTTGCCTTGCATTGCTCAAATACTGAAGGGCTTAACATCTGGGGCTGGTTTTCCAGGAGAAAATTCCCATGAGCTAGGTGAAACTGCACAGGGTCTGAAGGCAGCCCTTCTGCCATGGCCTCATCCTTCTGTGAAAGAGCTTAGTCCTCCCATAACCGTGGTTAGGGGTACAGAATGGCAGCTGTGCATCCAAGTGCAACGCACAGCACCACTGCAGGCTCAGAGCTGGCTCTCGTCAGGGTGACAGAACTAGCTCTGCTCCTAGAGATGCTCTTTGCTAAAAGGGGAATGGAGCATCAGTTCTTGCTCACGTGCCTTCTAGTGCAACACGGTGAAATGTAGACCTGCTTTGTTAGCTTATTGTTTTTAGTGGAAGCATATTCATGAGCTCGGGAAATCCAGGGGTGCTCTCTGATCAACTGAGAGCAGCAGCAGCAGGTTAAAATACTGGTCCTGGGGAGAAGGTTTCTGCAAACCAGGTCTGGAAGGGGAGGTTGCAATGACAATTTTCAACACCTTGCTGGGGAGGAGCTTGGTCCTCACAGAGGCCACAGGATAGGGCTGATGTCTCTGAAGGATGAGTGTCCCTAACCAGAATTGAACCCCCTGTGCTCTTGGCAGGGCTGGGCAGCTGCAGGGAGGTGTTGGCACATGTCTGCTCAGGTACATCCAGCCTTCCTGGGCACATCACTGGGAGGTCTGGGGGAGGTGCACCTGGGGATTAGGTGCTCTGGCTTGGGCTTGCCTGCTTGGAGGCACCCACCTTTGTCTAGAGGTTAGTGGCAGTGCCTGGAGAAGCTTGCCATGCTTTTATAATCCACTGCAGCCCACCTGAAATCCCAGAATTCAACCTGGTCAGCTGAAAGGTGCTGGTGTCTCCGGGACCAGCTTGTCCCCCTGTTGTTTCCCAGCCAGACATCGTAGCCAGAGTCTGCTAGTATGAAGCCAAGGCTGTTGTTAGCCAGATTTAGCACCCAGTGGCTGCCTTCTCCGAATAATCCGTGCTGGAGAAACACGACTGGCTTGGCCTCTAGATGTGAAAGAAACAGAACCAGAATTGAACCAGAATTTGTCTACTCACCCCAAATTCAGACCAAAAAAAGCCTCTTTCTTGTACTGCTAGAGGACATACAATATGCATTTTAATCACATCTCCTGGTGAAGAGATCCTTGCCATAGTCCTCTTGTGGATGTCATCCTCATAGTCTCAGGCTGGAGGGCTGCAGATGTCCCTCCTAAGCCTTTCAGACACTCACACGCTCAGCACTGTGACCGCTGATAACAACTATGTGAAAACGCAGATGTCCAACCTCATCCCTGAGATCATTCAAACCCCAAAGGCACAAATCTATGAGGAAAAAATTAAACAAGGAGCTCTCTTAAGATATGCCCACACCCTGTGAGCCTTAAAATCGAGTCTCTGCTTGATATGAAAGGCAGTGGCTGCGCTGCACACACCTTCCTATGTTGGCTCTTAAAGCCTTGACTGTAAATTGGAGGAGTGCCACAGTTTTGGTATTTTTGCTTTAACAATAACTACTCCCTGGGCCTGGTAAGGTTCATCCCTTCATCAGCTCATAATGTTAAGGGGGGGTTGTGTGTTTGGGGCTTTTTATTATTGTTTTTCTGTCTCATTTGTGAAATAGAGCTATACCTCCATTCTTATGATTTTCTCTCCCATGAGGAATTCTGTTCAGGCTGACGTAGTAACCATCGTGAGTCAGGACTTCAAACTCCTCACTGAAGTACCCTCTGTGGGAGATCATTTGGCTCTGGGGAAAGAAAAACCCAGGAAGAATGCTTTCCGTAGCCGAGGTGCTCATTTGAGGCAAGGAGTGCCTCCCTCATCCTCTGAGACGCCTTTGCCAAACTGAAATGCTGCGTTAGCCTGGGACATTGCTTTGCCCAGGATGTCTCTGGATCAGCTGAGGACTTTTCTGAGAGAGGATGGTCTGTCCAAACCCTGCACCCACCCCAGTGAGATGCTCAAGGGAGGAGGAGATGCTCAGCCGTGGGTTTGCGCCAGTGGAGCCAGAGGGGAGGCAGTGGGCTCCCCTGCATCATATGTGTTTCCAAAAACAAAGATTGAAATGAAAAGGCTTTACTGACAGCTGATGCTGGTGGCAGGACATCTCATCTCATGCTCTGAACTGGTGGTGTATCTGGGCAGAGAGACAGCAAGGCATATTGAACCTGCCAAGCTGGACTGACTGGAGGGCAACAGGATGAGCCCTGTAGGATTTGTCGAAGGTCTCAAGGCTCTGCCTGAGCTGTATGTATGCTGAAAATTCCATAGATTGTGATGTTTCACTCTGGTAAAATCCTGTGATCCTGCCTACATGTTGCTGTATAGTTGCTTTGTCACACATTTGATGGAAGAGATTAATTTCAGCAATTTTATTGCCCACGGCTTGGCATCATCTAAACCCACTTTCAGAGACTTTAGGACTGGCCCACACATGACCCCCAGATACCTGCTGCAGCTGAAAGAGGAGCCATGCACAGCTTTCTACCCTACAGGAAGATGTCTGATCAGATACAGGCTGGGGTTACTCCCTTCTATAACTGACCTGCTGATAATTGCATTTAATGCTATTGTGAGGAAGAGGCATCCTTCAGGAAGCATGGCTTATTAATGATGGTGTGGAGGTAATGTCATATCACACTGCTCAACAAAACCATCACGTGTGGTGTCCTGAGCTCTTTCTACATACATATTCTCCATCCCTCTCTCCCACAGCTAAAGGCCCATAAACTTTCAGACAGAATGGAAATTCAAACTTTTGACTTACAACATTCATGAAAGTCTCAGGATTTATAACCTTTTTCTGCTGGATGACATCTGCTGAGATCATAGGTGCTTGTATCAAAAACGGGATTGCAATAAACAGCCACATCTTGTGTCTGTGTAAAATATCATCATCATCATCATCATCATCATCATGATCATCATCATCTCATCATCATCATCATCAATATTGTTATGAATGCCTGGTTCTACTTGGTTATGGTGGGTTAAGTTCTTTATTTATCTGAAGACCATATATCATGGTTTGGGCTGGGGAGCAGAGGGGACTCCCAATCCCAGCTTCCATTAGATTCCACACATGGTTCTTCATCCTCCTCCACACAGACTGTATCTGGTACTAGGCAAGACCCATTTTTGTATTTTTAATGGTAAGAAGAAGAAAACCAGCTTTCTAATGCAGAACTAAAGTGATAGAAAATGCCATCAGGCCAATTGTCACATAGAGGCAATTAATCTGAAATAAGAGTTTACACTGCACAAGAAACACACTGAAGCTGGCTGGGCTACCACTATGCCTACCCTTTTGCTGTTTCTTTATTGCCTAGCTTTTGCACCAAGAAAGCCACTATTAACTGAATGATCCTATGAGCTGGAACTAGTAGAGCCTCACAGGAAGACTATTAAACCAGTGTAGCCTGAAAAAAAGGGAAACAATTTTGATCAATTTTGATCAAATTTGGTCCAGATCAGAGATCTATTCTTATATACACAGTTAATATTATATCTGATTTCTAATGCTTTGCCAGGCTCTTAAAAGTTAGAGCTTAACCAGCTGTCTGGTTTCTCTCTCACTCCCTTCTTCCTCTTCCCAATGTATTTCCCACACTGTGAGACATATCTGCCCTCTGAAATATTCCCAGTAACCCTCCCTGGGGTGCTACCAAGAGGCAAGTTGCTAAGAAAAAAACCAATTGATGCATTGTCACCCTCAGGATAACTCCAATGCAAATCTGCAGATCTGAATTATGCAGAGGAAAATACATTACCAGGCAGAGCCCACTGTCGTATCTGATCAGGACGGTGGTGCGAATGGTGTGCCTCTATCATCACCCGTGTTAAAAAGGGCACGTTGTGTCAGAGACCTGCTACGTTGGCAACACACTGGACCGCATCACGTGCCCTCCAATTAAGCGATGTGTATGCTGGTCATATCTTTGATAACTTCCTCTGCTTGGCCATGTGGTCATGACTTTCATGCTTGCAAAGGATTAGGTTTCCAAAAGCAGCTGGAGTGGTGCAGCAAGGAGTTTCAGCTATGGAGTTGCATCTTAAGCTCGTGGCAGCTGCAGTAAAAACATGTTTTCTAAGTAAAGCAGCGTTTCCAAACTCCCAGGGGACCCTAGGTAATGCTTCTTAGAAGAGCTCTTGGGGCAACAAAAGGACCTGGGCTCCACCAGCTTCACAAGGCCTTGGGAGCATGCTGACCTCTCTGTAGACACTCCAAGGAGAGATCAGGCTTCACCAGCTGTCTGAGTGGGAGACACTCAGTGATTATACCACTCTTCAAAAGTGACAGTGGCCAAGTCAACCTCCACACAGCCCATAAACCCAAGGGGTATTGTATTTGTAACTGGCAATTTGCAAAACTTCTGCAACGTTTTCTGGACAAGCATCAAGCCTGGTTTCTGTTTATTGCCGATGGATGGCAGAGTGGAGGAGACCTTGTGCAACTTGTTTGTCTGAAGTGACAGGTATTACACAGAGCAAAGGTCTTCATTTTATAATTCCAGCCCATGACCTTACAATTTATGCCCTTCTGTAACTGCTTGGCATCCACCTAAGCCTTCAGTTGGCAACTAGGTGCTCTGCTTGAGTATACATTTCCTGGCCATGGATTAGGGTGACTTCTAATGTTCCTACCTGTCATAGCCTATGAATGGTATGCAAGTTGGGAAACAGCCTGAAACATCCATGTGTTACTCCATCCCACAGAGTATAATTTTCTAGCAGTGCCACAAACAGTGACACCAAGGGACTGTGTGTGTGGGCACTGTCTTCCTGGCAGCCAGTGTGGCCAGAGCCCTTACTGTTTCATTACTTTGCTTCATGGAATCCACAAAATTACAGGATCAGAACGGTTTAGCTTGGATGCGACCTTAAAGATCATGGAGTTCCAACCCCCCTGCCCTGGCCAGGGACATCTCCCACTAGAGCAGGTTGCTCAAAGCCCCATCCAGCCTGGATTTGAATGCCTCCACAGATGGGACGTCCACAACTTCCCTGGGCAACCTATTCCAGTGTCTCACCACCCTCACCGTAAAGAATTTCTTCCTAATATCTAATTTAAATCTCCCCTCTTTCAGTTTAAAACTGTTACTCCTCATCCTATTGCTACATCCCCTGATAAAGAGTCCTTCTCCATCTTTCCTGTAGTCCCCTTTAGGCACTAGAAGGGGCTGTAAGGTCTCCCTGGAGCCTTCTCCGAGCAGAACAGACCCAATCCTTTCAGCTTGTCATCCTCGCAGAGGTGCTCCAGCCCTTGGATCATTTTTGAGATCTCCTCTAGACTTGCTCCAACAGTTCCCTGTCCTTATGTTGATGGACCTGGATGCAGTATTCCAGCTGGGGTCTAACAAGAGCAGCATACAGTGGAAGAATCACCTCCCTTGATCCATTGATCACATTGCTTTTGATGCAGCTTAGGATGTAGCTGGTTTTCTGGGGTTAAGATGTACATTGCTGGCTCATGTTGAGCTTCTCATCAACCAACCAGAAGGACTCCCAAGTCCTTCTCCTCAGGGCTGCTTTCAAGCCATGTTTCTCCCAGACTGTATTTGTGCTTGGGATTGCCATGATCCAGGTGCAGGACTTTGCACTTTNAGCAGAACAGACCCAATCCTTTCAGCTTGTCATCCTCGCAGAGGTGCTCCAGCCCTTGGATCATTTTTGAGATCTCCTCTAGACTTGCTCCAACAGTTCCCTGTCCCTATGTTGATGGACCTGGATGCAGTATTCCAGCTGGGGTCTAACAAGAGCAGCATACAGTGGAAGAATCACCTCCCTTGATCCATTGATCACATTGCTTTTGATGCAGCTTAGGATGTAGCTGGTTTTCTGGGGTTAAGATGTACATTGCTGGCTCATGTTGAGCTTCTCATCAACCAACCAGAAGGACTCCCAAGTCCTTCTCCTCAGGGCTGCTTTCAAGCCATGTTTCTCCCAGACTGTATTTGTGCTTGGGATTGCCATGATCCAGGTGCAGGACTTTGCACTTTGTCTGGTTGAACTTCATGAGGTTTGCAGAGGTCTCTCAANTGAACTTCATGAGGTTTTCAGAGGTCTCTCAAGGCTGTCCAGGTCCCTCTGGATGGCATCCTTTCCCTCCAATGTATCAACTGTTCCATGCAGCTTTATGTCATTGGCAAACTTGCTCAGGGTGAACTCAATCCCACTGTCCATGTCTCCAACAAAGATGTTGAACAGCACTGGTCCCAGTACTGATTCATGAGGAGTGCCACCCATCACTGGTTTCCACTTGGACATTGAGCCATTGACCACAACCCTTGGAGTGTGGCCATCTAGCCTGTTCCTTATCCACCAAGTGGTCCATCTGTCAAATCCGTGTCTCTCCAATACAGAGCCAAGGGTGTCATGCAGGACATTGTCAAATGCTTGCACAACTACAGGTAGATGACATTGTTGCTCTTCCCTTACCCACCATTGTTGTAAGCCCATTGTAGAAGGCCACCCAATTTGTCAGGCACAGTTTGCCTTTGGTGAAGCCATGCTGGCTGTCACCAATCACCTCCTTATTTTCCATGTGCCTTAGCAAAGTTTCCAGGATGATCCGCTCCATGATCTCGCTGGGCACAGAGGAGAGACTGAGCAGTCTGTAGTTATTTTATCACCGTCATACCTATAGAGGCTTTTCTTGTTGCCCTTGATGTCCCTGGCTATAATTACCTCCATCTGAGCTTTAGCTTCCCTAACCTGATCCCTGGCTGTTTGGACTGACTCTCTGTTTTCCTCCCAGGCTACCTGGCTTTGCTTCCACCCTCGTTTTTCTGTTTGAATTTCTCCAGAAGCTCCTTGTTCACTCGTGCACACCTCCTGGTGTTTTTGCCTGACTTCCTCTTAGCTGGTATGAATCGCTCCTGAGCTTAGAGGAGGTGATGCTTGGAAATTAACCAGCTTTCTTGGGCCCCTCTCCTCTCCAGTGCTTTATCCTGTGGAACCCTCCCAAGTAAATGCCTCAAGAGACCAAAGTCTCCACCTGAAGTCCAGAGTGGCAAGGTTGTTGTGCACCCTCCCCCTCGCTGCCCTAAGGATCTTGAACTCCACCATCTCATGGTCACTGTAGCCAAGGCTGCCCTTGAGCTTCACATTTCTCCACCAGCCACTCCTTTTGGTGAGAACAAAGTCCAGCATAGCTCCTCACTGGCTCCTCTATCACTTGGAGAATAAAGTTATCATCAATACATCCCACAATCCTCCTGCATTGCTTATGCCCAGCTGTATTATCCCTGCAATAAATACTAGGGTGGTTGAAGTTCCCCATGAGGACAAGGGCTTGTGACTATGAGGCTGCTCCTATCTGTCTATTGGGCCTCATCCACTCAGTCTTCCTGGCTGGGTGGCCTGTAGCAGACCCCCACTGTAATGTCACCAGTCCCTGCCCTCCCTTTAATCCTGACCCACAAGCTCTTAATTGGCTCCTCATCCATTCCTAGGTGGTGCTCCATGCACTCCAGCTGGTCATTGACATAGAGGGTGACACCCCCTCCTTGTCTCCCCTGCCTGTCCTTCCTTCTGTCCCTGTGTCTCCTTTGGGATTTTGAAAGTATCTTCCCACTCCCATGTGTGCAAAAAATCCCACTACATGAAATGGACTTTACAGTTTATGTAGAGGGCAATGCCAGTGTGTGTCCCGAGAGGAGTTAACAGACAACCTATGAATGGAGAAATCCCTACTGAGCTTGTGTTTCTCTATTCTACCATCAGGTTCCTTTCAACAGCATCAAGACAGACCTCAACTTTTACTTGTATGGTCTAGTACTTCATCTACTGTCGAGTCTGCTGCCTTCTACCTCCAGTGAGTACTAACTACCTAGAGGAGGTACTAGGTACTAAAATAGGTCGGAAAGGCAGTAGAGACTTCTCCAGCATCCTCAGGCCCATGGTTGAGGCTATCAGAGTAGTGTATCAGTTCTGAGGCTGACATGCAGTTTAGCACCAATACCTATCATAACAGGTAAGAAGGAGAGAGGTTGCCAAGAAAGACCAGCTTGCTTTTTACCTAGAAACTCTTGTACAGCTTAGTCAAAGGAAGACATTAAGACCTATGAGTTATTTGAAGTTAGGAGACCACAGCTGGGTGTTTTGACATGTAAGGGCGAGTTTAGGTGGGCAGAGTAATGCCATCAGGATGCTGCTGTCATTACACACCTAACAGAAGAGTAAATAGTCACGAGTATTAACCTACCATGTCAGGACCCCATAATACATGGTAGGGTGCACAACAAAATATTACATAGGCTGTAATGGACACCTTAAAATGAAGCTGTACAACCATACTCACAGGACGTTTTTACAGTATTGTTGTGGGAACTCATGTAAGAAAAAAGTGCATTTGAAACAGAAAGGTGGTTTTTTTTAACTTTCTAACAAAGTAGACTGTACCAACCAGCACTCTCACACATACATTCTCAGAGGGGCAAAGTGTGGATCTCCAAGTGGTCCGGCTGAGGTCTCCTGAGTGTGATATAGAAGGCAAGGATTGCCAGCTACTGAGTCCTCCATATGCCTTCTGGGTTCTGCTTGAGACCCATGGGGCAGCTCTTTCTAGACCTCTAAGGTTCTTTAGGAGTCAAAAGTTATCATGGCCTAATTTTGCTCCTGCACCTCGTTAGCTTCACGCTTCATAAATATTAGGCAACGTTGCTGTACGGTGTTTCTGATGTTCTCGTTTGAGGAATCATGGAACAGTCACCCACCCTGCTGTTGGGATAACATGAAGAGAAACAGCTCGTGAAATGTCCTGTATGCCCATTGCTGTCCCTTTGTTAATAGGTGCAGGTCTTCTGCTGATGAGTCACCTCTGTGGTGCATCACAGTGCAAGCAACACACTCCTTGTTGTTTACCAGTTTGATTGGAGTTAATCATGCCCTTGCATAACATTCCTCTGACTCCTGCTCTGCTCTTTCCCGTGGTGCTTTCACGCATGTACAAGCTGCCAGACTGTATGTCCAAGATGCTGGTAGTTACCTTCTATCCGACACCTCTGGCCAAGCACAAGGGTAAGCAGGGAGATGCTTAATAACTAGCTGTCACCTAGTCTTGACATCCTGAACTGGGAAAGAGAGTATCATTCTGATTTTAGCAATAAAAGAACATCAACTTGTGTAATTCCTGCCTGATAGGCATGATTCCTTGCAGTAACCTTGGAACAGAACTTTGCCCAAGTATGATAAGCAAAGCAGTGCTTATTTGGTTGTACTTCTCCTAGTTTAAAGCCCCTCAGCGTGGCTGGGATATCTCCAGCATCTCTGATCACGCATTTAGTAGGAGTTTTATGTATGCTAGAGTTACATAGTGAAGTTGATGAAACAATGAATTACTTTCACAACACCTTCCTGGAATTGGTCATGCAATCATTTTATACACAGCAACGAAACTGAATCAACAAAAGCATAAATGTTCCTAAAATGTTGATTGTGAAATAACTGAAATGTGGTCACCAGTGGTTTGTCTTAGCTAATTCTTCCCCCATTTCTTTGTTGAGAAGACCCCAGGACGATCCTGAACTTGTACTTCTTCTCTGACCTCTCTTCATTGTACAATTAGCTTTAAAGAGTATTTTAAAGCTAAAAGAGTTTGGTCTGTTCATAAACAGACCTGGGCCAACTTCCTCAATAAAGAAATACTATCTTTTTTTTCCAAATTTGGTGTCACAGTGCTCTTTTTATTAAAGAAAAGCTGATGTGGTTCAGCTTAGCCAATGCCCTGGCTGGGGGTATCAGAGACCTTCAGGGAGCAGGAACGTGTCCCATGTGACACGGTTTAGGGTCAGGAACGGACACCAAGAAATACTTGTGAAGAGCGTTGGAGGAAGCTGTATAGTATGATGATTTTGGCTAACTGTAACTTTCCATGACCTCATCCCATTCCCATCTGCTGAAAGCACCAATATACAAAAATGCAAGTCTCAGAGAACAGTTATGGGGTCTCTCTTCTGACCATTCATCCAGCCATCCCCAAAGAACATAGGAGACAAGACAGAAATCACGGTAATGAAATAAGAAAGCGACATGTCCTTGTGTGAGCCGGTGCAGGCAGGATGCAGGAACAACCCCAAACCCACGGATTAAAGGCAAAGCACAAGTTTAATCTTGATACCTCATGGATTGGGACATCTCTGAAGCAGCACCCGGGCAGGTGACACAGGCACTGCGGGGTGAGAGTCCTCATTAAGAGCCCTGGTGAGCGCGGCAGCGAGAGCGCTCACACTTGCTGTTCTGGCCTGTCTGTCAAGGATTCCGGCGGGCAGAGCTTTCCACTCTTCAACCGCGGGGCAAGGATCTGGGGCGCGTTCCGTAAGGTGCCCCCGAGTTCGTCCCAGGCCTCTGTTCTCCCTAGTGAAGTGCAGGTGTTCTACTGGCTGAGCACAGGCTCAGTGTGATCTATGTGTTTTCCATCACCCCACATGCCAGTCACTTGAGTGTGTTGGCAGTCCTCCTCCCCAGTCTGCCCTTACTTTCCCACAGCTCTCAAGTGAATAAACCCCTGAATTTACTCAGCCATGCTGGTGGTTGCTGGAAACTCTTATCATGCTTCCCATTAAGGATCAAAAAAAACACGGAAAGGCAGTACACCATCTGACATAATTCAAAACCTTGTCCTAGAATAACCCTGGTACAAATGAGTTTCTAAAGAACAGCGTAGGCCAGTACATTGCTTAAAGCAGGCACCAAAGCAATCCTGGGGTTACTTACAAAATCCAACTTTGCTTTAAGCATGTGCCTGTGCATAATCCTCAAGTGGGAAGAGCACTGTAGTAGATGTGCTCACCACCTCTCCAGTGTGGACACATGTCCTGGTTTGGCCTCAGATGGCAACAGGCGGCAGCATCTCTCCGGGACCCACCTCTCCTCCCTGGGCATGAGGACAGAATGGGAAGAAAAAGGCAAAACTGTTGGGTCAAGAGAAAGGCAGTTTATCAGAACAGCAAAGGGAAACAAGGAAAACACCAACAGTAACACTAAGAGAGGAATATACAACCCCAACTACGGTACAACTGCTCCCCCGTGGGGACTTTCCACCCCTCCTCCCACTCTGCTTCCCCCAGCCAGCTCCCAGCTACCCCCTGGGGTGGGATACCTGTGCCCTGCTAGAGCCAGGGGAGAATCAACCCTGCCCCTGCCAGAACCAGGACAAGACAGCTGATCATATGCTCCACAGTTGATGTGTGTGCTACCCTTTGTGGCATTGACCCTGACAATGATAGAAAATTATAGGTCAGCAAACATGGTGCAAATACTGTATTTCGAAGGGGATGTGACAAAGTTTTAATCCCTTCTGGCCTTGTGTGCTGTATGCAAGGAATGGCTTTGCATAAGCACATCTGGAAGAAAATTAATTAAGTGGCTGAATGACCACCATCCTCTGCATGTTCAGGTGTGTCACTGAGGTTTGTTTGTTCACATTGTGGAGAACAGAAAGGGAGCACTGGTGTGTCATGAATACATTCACCAAGGTGATGAAGGCTTGGTGCTGTGATGTGAAGTCTAAGGGCTAGAGATTAGGTTGATCTGGACCCTGACATCACGGGCTGGCATTCCAGCCTGACCTTGGGCCTGTGCCATCACCAGGGACCTGCCTGATGACTTTTGACTTGCCTAATAGACTTGAGATATGCAAGGAATCTAGTCCTGGCAAGATCAACACAGCTTGCCATGTAACTCAGTCCATTTATTGATCAAGGCAATCCCAGAAGACAGAACATCATAATATTTATGTTGCAGACATCTTGATTATTTGCTATTCTGTCTTCCAAAACACATTGCTTCAACTGTGGTTGATCATTTAACAGGAGATAGGAAGCAAGTACCAGTGCCATAAGGAGCAGAGTGCTTCCAGAACTCGATTCGGAGAGAACTTCACCAAAACACTCTTGTCATGGGAGACAGCCAATGAATGAAAGTAATGTAAGACAACCTTTACATCAACTAATTACAGAAGTGGCAGAGACATTACAGCCTGAACAGAAAGAGAATAGACTGAACCCTGCAACTCTTATGCATTTTCAGAAGCAAAATATTAGTACTTTTAAACTAAACAACTATGTTCTTGCAAGTTTTTGAGAAGTCATTTGGGGAAACATCTTGCCAAATGTTGGGTGTTTATTTGCAAAGACAGAAAAATTGCATTTGCATTGACATCCATGGGAGAAACACAGTGTACTCCTGCCAGAATGCCGCTCCGGGGCAGAGCCCTGCAGTAATAACTAATTACGCAGAAAAAGATGTCATTACAAATGCCATGACAAAAAAAAAGTAGAGCAGCTAATCACCGTCACTCCAGATAGATCATATCTGTGTATAGCCCAGTTCTTACGCCCTGAGATTACCTCATCCCATGCTGTTTTTTCCCGTGGTCAATTCTAGCTGTAAGGAGGGAAAGTGAAACACCTTTGATGATAACCCAAACATGACCTACAAGGACATGCACCAACAGCCCCATCCCATCTCTAGACACTTGGATGAGAGCATTCTACTAAGACCCACAGTCTGCCTCTGGAGAGCAGCTATCCCAGTATCAGTACCCCTCAGCCTGGCCTCTGTAACCCACCTCTTTGCTGGGCACAGAGAGGGGGGTGCGAGTTGCATCATGGGTCACGGGCACCTGCCAGTGTTAGAAGCCACTGAAAACTGTCCATGAGCAGGGGCAGTGTTGGACAAGCATATCTCCCTTGCTTGTGCATGGCAATAGGTCTGTGCTGAACCCCCCCCATACTCCTCCAGATGTTTAAGGCAATACAACCACACAGAGCTCAGTGGACCCTATCTTACTTTATTATTATTATTATTATTATTATTATTATTATTATTATTACATAGTTGTGGAAAGAGGGCATTATCCTTTGCCTTGCTTGCTCCTAGGCATATTTTAAGAATATAGTAATACAAACAGGCAAGTTCACAATCCTTCCCCTAATCAATATACTACTAAGAAGTGTAATCCAGAGGCTGAAAACAGTTAGACTTATTACTGGCTTCCACCAGACTCTTCCTCTCTCTCCCACGTAAGGAAAACAAAAGCATTTCCTGAGAGCGGGCAAAAGGTGACCATTGTAGCTGCATTGTGTCTTGGGAATATTGTGTAAAAAGGTGCAAAATGGTAGAACTTATTGAAAACCCTTTTGTGCACAAGCAAGGCTGTTATTATCCAAATCAACATGAATGTGAGAAAGATATTTCCTACTTTAGCAAACTGGATAATTCCCGTGGAGATGAAACATGAGCTCTTTTCATTGTCACCAGGCAGCAGGTTCCTAGCTCCTTCCTGCTGTATGTAGAGCAATAAATGACACAATGTTGGGATTCTTGCTGTGGAACAGTCACCTGAAGGTGGATAAAGCTACTCTGGCAAGACTCATCACTCAGCCCACCACGTGATTCCATCCAAGCATGCCTACCCTCGTGAAACACTAGTGTCCAGGAGGGAGCTGAGATGCTGCCCAGGTATTTGGGAACTCAAGTGCAGAAAAGCCAGAGCCCAAAATGGTGAATGGGAGCCAAATTCCACTGAAATTGTTTGTTGCAGGAGACCCACATGAGCGAGGCACCTGGAAGATTCAGGGTCTGACTCCTGCAAGGACTTCAACCTATTTAACTTAAAATAAATCCTGTGTGCTTTCCCAAACATTGGATTGGCTTGTTTTCCTCACTTGAGAGAGTGATATCCATCCAAATCAAGAGTAGCAGTTTAATGAGACTTTTCCCTGCCTATTTTCTTCACTTTTTTTTTATTTTTTCTTTTTTTTTTCCCCTCTTTTTTTTTTTCCTCCCCAAATAAAATAAGTTCCAGTAGTTAAGAAAAACAACAATTACTGCCACAGGTATGACTCTAGGTTCTCCTCTCCATCAGTTCAAGCATTTCTTTGTACACTTGTTCATATGCTTGCATACCCCAAAGGAAATCAAAGTGGACGAATTCAGGAATGTACTTTTTGTATGCCAGATTGGTTATACGAGGCAGTGTGATGTTTACATCTTCAGGGGCTGAAATCCAGTCCTTGCCACCATACCATGTAGCAACTGGGGCTTTCATATTTTCCAGTTCATAGAAGGGAGGTGTGGTCTGGAAAAGAAATAGTGTTCCTTGAGAAAGAAAAGCCTGGGAGGTCACGGGCAAGCCAAAACTTCAAAGTATTTCTGATTGCTGCTTGGAATTTCTCCCCTATACTAAGAGATGGTACAGAAACTATCACCAAACATCCTGTCACCACCATGACTTTAAGTCACCAGACTCCTTCATCCTGGAGAAGAGAAGGCTCTGGGAAGACCTTATAGCAGCCTTCTAGTACCTAAAGGGGGCTACAGGAGAGATGGGCAAGGGCTCTTTATCAGGGGGCATAGTGCTAGGCCCACAGATAACAGTTTTAAACTGAAAGAGGGAGATTTAGATTAGATATTAGGATGAAATGCTTTGCTGTGAGGGTGGTGAGACACTGAAAGAGGTGAGACACTGAAAGAGGTTGCCCAGAGAAGCTGTGGCTGCCCCATCCCTGGAGGGGTTCAATACCAGGCTGGATGGGGGTTTGAGCAACCTGGTCTGGTGGGAGGTGTCCCTGCCCAGGGCAGGGGGGTTGGAACTCCACAGTCTTTAAGGTCATTTCTAACCCAAACCAGTCTATGATTCTATGATTATACGTTGGGCTCCTGTGCTTTTCATCAGAGGGTCAAAAAGTCATCACTAAAAGACATCACAAACCTCTTTTTTGCAAGAAAGGTAGAAACCTGTTTGACTGTATAATGTAAATTCCATAATTCACATAAAATTCTGTCTGAGCCATTGCAATATTTTCATTGTAATTTTCTTTTTTTTTTTCTCTTTTAAAACTGTCAAGTGAGAATAGATTTCTCTTACCTGGTTGTAATGAATCATGTTGTCACTACCATAATCATAATATTTGAATTCCCCTGTTTGATAGATCTGGAAAGGAGGAGAGCTGTGTTTATTATTGGTGTATTAAAGGGGACCATATTAATTATAAAAGAGGTGACTGGGGAACCTCTATGCTTGAGGATGCTTTTTGTTACATGTGATATTGTCTTTAGGGAGGAGAGCTCAACCCCCAGGAAGATCTGAGCACCGTCTGCAAGATTGTCCGGCATTGCTCATGTCTTTCATCCCTCCTCCCTCAGGTGGCTGGCAGGCTGTGGAAGCAGATGTCTGGAGGCTGAGGCCCTAGAAACCCACAGTCCACCTAGCATAGAACCAAGAGCAAGCCTCAAAGACAACACAGATCAGACCTTTGTCAATTTTCCTTTGTCCATCATGGTCAATGTCTACAACAGAAGGACATGAATCTGTGCATGTTTTCATCGTATGACTAGTTGTCTCTATTGATGCTCAGCTCTTAGCCTTTACTCTAGCATCTCCCATGCTGGTTTTTTTCTTCTTTCTCCATATCTTACCAGCTCCAAAGACTCTTGGTCATCTTTTGTTTAAAGTCATGGCCAAAAGAACTGCAGCTGCTGCAGTGGTTCAGGTGATTTTACCCCTTTCTCTCTAATATAGCTCTGCAGGGAGAGCAATGGAGGCTTATACCCAAGCACTGAGAAGAGGTCCTTGGTGGCTGAGAAAAGAGACAACGGGTGCTGGTTGCATGTGGTCTTATTCTGCAGCACAAAACATTACCTGGCGCCAATGTAACATGTTTTTTAGTGACGTTGAATCAGGGTAGCGGGACAGGTAGATGTCCATGCGGCTCTGCAAGAAACCATTTCAGACATTTGTTCTCTGCATGGGGGGAAATCCCATTAGAAATAAAAGCGATCCTGTTCAGTAGCCCCCTAATTCTTTCACTCACAGAGGCTAGCTGGAGCTTGCATTTGTACTAACTGCTTGTTCTTAGCTCTGTGAAGGCACAGCTCAGCCACATGTCATGTAAACACACACCACAGACACAAGCATAAAAGGTGATGTAGAGCACCCTTCAGTGAGCCAGGAATCCCCACGGCCATGTTTTAAGTCTATGTGGTTTTTAATCCAAAGTAAAACTCTGTGGCTTATGCTCAGGATCCATTTGCAAAGACAATGTGCAACTCATAACAGTAGCTCTATCTGCTGTTTCTAATGCATTTCCTCCCTGGAATATTACGAAAATGCTGACACTTTCTTTGAGACACAGTGGCCCAGCTCTGACTCCATCCATGATCAAGCTATTACTACTTGGCGCTCTATGTGGACTTGTCTCCAATTTTCCTCACACAGGCGGTTTGTGGCAGGATCTGGACCTTGAAATTTTATCTAGCCCCAAGGAAATAGCCCTTCCCTGTGTGAGTTGGGCATCATTGGGACCACCCAGCTCTCCTGGACATGTTTCCAAGGAACATACTGTAGTTGCAGTGTTGGCCCTGGTGGGAGTGAGGTTGGGACGGAGACCCCTCACCCTGTTGCCTCCAGCCTGAATTTTTCTATGACTCTGTTCAGTGCAGTGGAGCAGAAAGACTCTGGTTTGGGGATAAACATGTTCTAAGGGATGGCAGACTGGAGACACTGAGAGTCCACCTCACCTAGCAGTGGACTGAAAGGGAATTTGTCTAAGAGCCTATTTTGATATTGAAACACATGGTAAGTTACAAATCACTTAGTGAAAGAGAAACATTAGGACACCCTGGAGCACTGAATGAATTTCTGCAGTCTCGCCTTTGGCACCCTCCCCACTGGGACACAATGTTAACTCAGGACTTTATGTGCACTCTGGGCTTCCCTCTGGTGCCAGTGCAAGAGCATTGCAATGGCCAACACAATGGCCAGATGGCAAAATGGTGACGCAATGGCTGGGTTTTTTGACAAATGGAAGATGCGAAAGGCCAGGTGAAGGCAGCTAGTTGATAACTCGAGCTTAAAAACTAAGAGACTGGATCACTAAAAAGGTAAGCTGGAGTGTACATACCACATTTAAGCTGTTGGTAAACCCACCAGGCAAATAAAGGACCAGGGAGCAAAGGCTTTTAAAGATGGGGTAGCTGCACAGACTGGAAATCACTTGCTTCAAGATTTCACCCTTATCGAAGACCACCGTATGTCCTAAAATGAGCTGTGAAAGCCAAAGGTGTTGATCAGATCATGTTCCTCTTGTTCTTCCAGATGCTCTTCACCTCTGTGCTAACCCCTGAAAGTTGCTGTCTTCCTTGCTACAGTTTTGCTGTACTTTATAATTTTGGCTTTTCAGAAATGGTCATGGCCTTGGATGAGGTTTCTTCTAGGATGGACCCAAACACAATATCTAGAAATAGCTCTTCTCTGATTAGGGCTGGACAGGAGAATACTTTACACCATTTAGTGCCCCACAGGCTCAAGAGTGCAGGCACAAATGCACCTGCTCAATGCAAAGGGCACACAGAGTGCAGGGAAATGGAAGGGATGTGCAAGCACTGCATGCCCCAGGCAATAAGACCTTCCCGTTCCCTCCTTCCCTTTCACAGCAAATGAGCATGTGGTCAGGACATACCTTAACCAGCTCCTCAGGAAGGTCAAACACCTTTACCAAGGGTGACTTCATATTCGAGTTTGTGGTAATAGGAGCCAAGGCAAAAAACATTTTGATTTTGCGATCCAGCTCGGGAATGGAGGAAAACGCAATGAAACCTGCAGGAGGGACAAGGAAGCAGATCCTGCACTGTTATTTCTGAAGGAGTTATTGATGCCCAAGTGTGTGTGCCCATTGGAAGGACCCTCAGAGCTGGCTCTAGCAGGTTGGTGACTTGACCTGAAGCTTTTGCTGCTGATATATCTCAGCTCCCAGCTTGACTTCTCAGCCCAGCTGCAGCTCCTGCACGCCCTTCTTGGGGCTCTGGCAGCAGTGGGATGTACCAAAAGCCATCACTGCAACGTTTTTGGGCTGTTACTGCTCAGAACTGTTCTGTTAAAGAAAAAATGCATTTTTACCTGCTCTTTTCTTTCATCGTTTGGACATGACTGAACATTACCCTCCCATCCAGACTCTCAAGAGAACACTCCCAAACCAGGGGGGCACAGCAAACATGACTCTGACAGTGATCTGATCACCTCCCAAGTACCTGTGGTGGTGCCCTGAGAGTAAGCCACGTAGTGTAACTGCTCCTGTCCAGTTTTCTGCAAAATATAGTTGATCGTCGCTGGAAGGTCATACATGGCCATCTCATGAAAGCTGCAATGGAGATGGGCACATGACAAAATTGCTGTTGCTGACCTTGGAACAACAGGCAGGACACAGCAAGTAGTAGCATGACTACTGGGGAGCGGCTGAGGGCTCTGGCTGATGTAGACATCCTTACGGTGTCTTGGTGGTGCTGGTTTATGCCCACTGGCAGATGGTACAACTGTCAGTGGTTCTGCTCCTCCAGCCTATGGACACTGCTGAGGGTAGCAGGTACATTCCCACCTTTTATTTTTGAAGAAAATACCTGTAAGCTGAGTATTTCTGGTGGTGAAACTCAAAATCTCTGTGCTTTCGTGACCAGCTATTGCCTCGGCTGTTTCCAATCCAGACGTCATAGCCAGCATCAGCGAGGATGAAGCCCAGGCTGCTGTTGGGCAAGTTGGTGACCCAGTTGCTTCCCTCCAACACCAGGCCATGCTGCAGGAGTACTGCAGGCTTTGGAGCTGAAGAAAGAAGAGGAGGATCTTTTTCTCTGACCACTCGCAAAATTGACCATTCACACCCACGTATCACTTTTGCCAGCAAACCCCCTCAGAAGTGACTCCAGTGCAAGGAGGTAGTCACCTATGTCTTCAGGCTCTTTGGAGAGCTGTTTTTGAAGTGGGCTTTTTGGTCATCCCAGGGCAGAGAAAATTGGTATATCAAAGCTGAAAAATAAAGTTGGACTCCACACTGAATGGACCCAGGAAGAAAGAAACCGAGCCCCAAGTCTGTCTGGGCACTGACTGTCCTCTTTGCATAGAGACTACCTTTTTCATAATGCCATTTGTTTGTCTCAGTTACTCTGGGTCTGACCAAGAGACACTGAAAACTCAGCAGAATTTAAGTACCTCCCATGACATGGTGACACCATGCTGCCCCCTTGCAAGAAACACAGGTCAGGAGAGGTCAAGAGCATCTCCTCAACCCACCTCTGCCCACTTTAAGCCATATTAGGTGAATCTCACCTCCCTAGAACAAACTTAAGATCTTTTTTACGAAGGATCAGGAAGCCTGAAGTGCTGTAGGAAGACAGTAGGGGAGAGATTACAGAAAGCTTTAGTTTGGAAAGGACCTCTGGAGGTCTCTGCTCCAACCCCCTGCTCAAAGCAGATCCAACTTCACAGCCACGACAGGGTCATCATAAGGATACCTGAATACATATGGTAGGGCAACCACAGGTTGCAGCATGACAAAGTTCAAATATAAGTGACTTGCCTTTCTTTTTTTCTGTTTTCTTCCTTTGTCTCCTCTTTTTTTTTCTGTTGGATTATAAACCCTCAATGTAAGACTTGTGTTTCAACCCTGGACAGCTGAGGACAAAGTGTCCTCTATAAAAATCTGTCTTTTTACATGCATTTGCCATGTTCAAACACCAGTCCTACTGCTTCCCAGGGGAGGGACACCCTGCCAAGAATGGGACATCACCACCACCATTTTGAAGCAACGATTCAAGCAACGAACAGAAAGGAGCCAAAATGGTGTGATAGCATTGGATTGGACGTGGGGTTTTTTTGCTGACAAATGCTTTTTGCTGCTCCACTGGCTGACTTTGAGCTGGGGTAAACCTGTGGCAAGATTTCTCTGTCCTATTCATCGTTCTTATCTTTTCTTTCCTCTTTGGAGCAGATCCTCTCAGAACAAGAAGTCTGGCATGGTGGGCATCTGCATTTCGTCTGCTCCCGAGGCTAATCCTACAGGGAAAGTTATCTTCTTGAGGACCCAGCCCATGATGAGGCAGCCATGACAATGTCCCACTCCACCCCAGCAAAACTCTCAGGGTCCCTGGAGCAGACAGAATTTCTTGTGGCACTTACGGGGGCAGAACATGCTGGAGCCCTGTGTCTCTGCTTTGTGGGAGGTGCTCATGCTTCCTGGGTTGTCTCTGCCATGAGGAATCCTTTGCATGGTGAGGTAATAGCCATCATCTGTTATCACTTCATGCTCCTCATAGGGGTATCCGTAGTAGCGGACAATCTCACCCTGTGGGAACAGAAGGACAGCATGCTTGGTCCCCAGAGAGGTGGGGGTCTCTGTCCGAAGGATGTTAGGGAGACCAGCTGGGTGAAGCCAACAATAGCCGCCCTGAGCCAGTGGTGGAGATTCCTGCTGTCAGCAGGAGGGTGGAGAAGGGTCCTCCCAATGTCCCTTCCACCAACACTGTGGTGATGTCACAACTTAAGCTAAAATCTTTGGCAGGTGTGAGTTTCCCTCACTGCCTGAGCAGGTCAGGTAAAGAAAGACCCATTGTTGCTTTTCATGTTGCAATCAACATTTGCGAAGGTCAAGGCAGCAATGAAAGTAAAGCTCCAAGCCAGAGACAGCTGCATTGACCAAATCTGTCAACTTGGCTGAACTCCTCTAAAAAATGCCTGCCATAAATCTCCATGTATGTAAACATAGGGAGACAAAAGCTCTAATAAAACCCTGGTACCAAACCCTGGTGAAGACACATGTATCAAGACCATGGGTCTTGTCCAGACCATGGCAGCACGGGTAGCTTGTGTGCCCCAGCAGGAAAAGATGGGAGAGAAGTCAGGACTTACAACATCCATGGACACCTCGGGGCTTGCGTCTGACTTTTCACTGATGCATGTTAAGTAAGCCATGGTGATGAACAGCCACATCATGGCACTCTGCAAAACAGTCAACACGGTGAGCATGAGAGACATCGGTGGAACTGACGCAGAAGCCAAGGATTGCAGGCGTTTCGCTCGGCATGCACTGCACTTCTGTTCACGTATCAATCCGACCACTCAACAAGCAAAACTATTGTAAATTTGAAATCCTCGAATTGGTTCTGGAAATCACTCATTTTCCTGATCTTGAAAAATGCCAGTCCAAACTCCACCAGATTTTAGTCACACATTCTGTATTAGATCCCTGTGTTCAGGAAAATGTGTGTGTGTGTATGCAGATAAACTGTCCCAGGCAAATCTGGTCTTTGAGTGGATTCCCTTAAAATGATGGCTTGTATGGTCAGAAGACTAGATTATTTGGTTGAACTGACAACTCACCTAATCAGGAGTAAACTACCCAATTTTAAGTTGCAGGACCATGGGGGTTTTGTTCTTACTATAAAATCAAATAATGGGATTTGATTGGGCTCCTGGGACACACTTGAGTTGCTTTTGAGATCCTGAGTGAAATACTCAATGTTTCTCCTGGAAAGGATATTTAAATATCTGTTTTGGCATGTTCCTACCACAAACCATCTTACTATCATTTTATTTGTTGGAGATAACAAATTTGCAACAGCAATACTGCCTCAGTTGTCATGTGACATGCTTAAATAGTTAAATTGTGTGGAGCCCACAGCAAGGAGTCCCACTAAATCCCCACTCAGTGCCTGTGCCAGTGCTGGGCTGTGTGGGAAGCAGAGGCCATGGCTGGACGCCAGCACTAGGTATCTTGCATCCACCTTGCTTATTCCCTGGAAAAGATCTTCACAGGTAAAGAAAGGAGAACTGCAAGCAGGTTTCTGTCCTTTCCCTGCTAACCCTTATAGTCGGGTCTCCTGCTGGAGGAACCGGCTTCCCATGCTGGAAGAGTTGGTTTTGCCTCTATGGAGAAGGCCAATTGCTCCCTCTGCTGTCCCTAGATCAGATATGTGGAGGATCACACAGGCACTGCTTCTCTGCTGGAAGGGACCCCGGGACACCCCTTGTCCACCCACCTGCTCTCAACAGGCCATTACCAGCATGAGGAGTGGCAGTGGCTTGGCCCAGCAGAGACCTGACTCCCCCACAGAATGGTGACACCTCACATCCCATGGCTGCTTCCCACTTTGGGGGACGAAGAATTCCTCATCTCTACTCTGAACCTCTGAAACCCCTAGGCTGTGGTTTGGGGCTGGAACCCCCTTTTGTATCAACAGTTGCTGCTGATATCCCTGCTGTGTAGCAGGGTTCTCCTTCCTCAGGGGAAGGCAGCTGAGGGACTGTTCCTGGGACACTCCTGAGGAGCATGCTGGTCTCTGGGACACACGGACTGAGATGGGAGGCACAGCAAGGACAGCAGCCACACATATTCAACACAGCCCTCCTGCAGCTTCCTGGCCCCCGACAACCCTGGTCTTGTGACTTTTAAGACTGAGACTTTCAGCAAAGCAGAGAGACAGAAAGCATTTTTGTGGCATAAAGTCACAAGAACAGCATGCAAATTCAGGGGAAGAAGCCTTGCCTGGAGTGCTCCTCTCCTCCTAAGAGCCAGCCTGCAAAAATAGTGGTTTTGTGAAGAGTCCTTCGGCTCAGCAGACTATGAGAGCTCCGATGACCTCCGAAAGGCGCAGCAGGGTTAAACCTCTTCCACCAGCAGGAGAGTCCCGATTCCTGAGCCCTCCCACTGCAACTCCTGCAAGCAGAAACAACTTCCCTTCAGACCCAGGACTCCTGGTGAAGCCCCACTGTTCCATTCACAGAGCTCTTCAATTACCTACAGCTCTCTCCTGCTGTCCACCTGGAACGGACCCTTGCCAGCAGCCTGTGCAAAGGCAGAGGCACCCAAAGCGGAAGGATTACCCGTCGTGGTCCAAAGGCTCCAGCAGAAGAAGTGTGGGTGCCTTTCTTCCCAATGTACACCCCACAGGAGGTCCTTGCTGCCCGGGCATGCTGCTCTCGCCCACCACACATCAGGCTATTATTGCTTCAGCTCCATGCATTTGGGAGCGTCACAGGTCGCCACTCCCTCTAATCCTTTCTCCTGCGAACATGTAATTTACCTGAGGGCTGGAATCTGCTCTGAAAGGAGACACCCTTTCTACACAGGCTTGCTTGGGAATATTTTCATGGCACCATGGAAGAGCTGAGAGCTGTAACAAATTGTTTATTTTCACTTGATGCAGCACAGCATCATCTGCCATCACCTCTGACCCCTGTGGACTGGAGGACATGCAGCCTCTGGACCACTCTCCACCTTCACTGGGGCTGGCATTGATGCAATGGGCTGGTGTTGGTGCAGGGGCGTAGCAGGGTATGTGGAGCTGGCAGCGTTGCATGGGGCTGGTGTTGGAGCTCAGAGTGCTGCGGGGCTCATGGGGCACCACAGGGTACCTGGGGCACTGCCAGCCTAGCTCACCCCAGCAAGCTCCTGTGGGAAACTCACCCAGTTCTGTTTGGCTCTCCTTGTTGTCTCCTGGTGTGTAACAAGCCGTTGGCTGGAAATACAAAACTTCCCGGTCCCCGTAATGACTTCTTGAAGAGCTCTTTAAAAAAAAAAAACAAAAAAGAAATCCATCCTCAGGGAAGGAAGAAGCTGGGGCTGAAGCTACCTCTTTCTCCCATCAGCCATGGGGTGCAGTTTTGGTGGGAGGACACATCTTTTCTTACTAAGCACAAAGGATGTCCATCAGGATCACAGTGAGAGGTGACTCTCTCTGATGGCTATCTCTGCCCACCCAATTTTTAGTTACCTCCATCTGGTCAATTATCTCTACGTGTGCTTATCACAGCCCTTGTTACATGTTTTTGCCCATCCTGCACTTCTCCCACAGACTTCACCTCTTCCCAGCCTTTGGCCAGACTTTGGCTGTCCCTGCAGGGACAATGAGTGGTGGCATGGGCTGTGGGTGTCATTTTTGGCAGCACTCTGCAGAAACCCTGCACTGACTTTGCATGCTGTGGGCTCTTGTCCCCTCTCCTGGTGGTGACACCTGCCAGGCCTGGCCAAACCGTGCTTGCTGAAATACAAACATACATTCTTTGGAAAGCTTAAATACTTCCACTTAGATTTGAAGCTGTAATGACTGTTCTTTACTAAAGACTAGCTGTAGGCAGTGCCAGAAGCCCGACCAGCCTGGCTCACATGAGTAGTGACTCACTCAGACCTTTCCCCTGAAGGAAAGGAGGAAAGGTGGAAAAACAGGATCAAGAATTCGAGACAAGAAACCGCTCCTCCTTCCTTGCAGCAGATATTAATGTCAAAATAGCTTGCCTTCCTTTTGGAGACAGGATGTCAGAGAGACTCATGGGGGAACTGCAGCCACTCCTGGTTGTTGCATCAAGTCTGGGGCCACGCTAATTCCCTTATTACTTGAGTCTGATGGAGAGAGGAACTGAGCCTTCAGCAAGGTGCTTCTGGAGGTTTCCAGCATGCAGAGCATGACACAGCTCTTCCTAAGGGGTGGAGACTCTCCAGAAAAGATTCAGACTATCTGCTCAGGTTTCGTGCACCACTGGGTTGCAGACTTGCCCCCCTCCCCTGTCCCCTCACCCTTCTTTGCACCACTTGCAGATGGCATCTCACTATTGCCAGTGCTGCAGCACCAGGGATACCACCCACCTCTCACACAGCACTGATAAAATCAGGCTGGGAGGCCCCTAGATAGACCTCAATTTGGGACAAATTACTACAAAGTCTATTAAGGCATGAGTGAGTCAGGAAAAACAGCCACAATCAGATCTCAAGCATCAGCATTTTCTTGCTGGCAGGCTTATCTGCCATCTGCTAAAAGGAGACCTGTGCATGCTGCAGCCTGCAGCTGGTGGGACGTCTGGACTCTGTTGGCATCCCCAGCCAGGCAGAGGGTTGCAGGAGGAAGCTGCAGGCTTGGCCCAGCATCTGACCCTGAACGGGGAAGGGATGCAACAAGCAATGTGTACCAAGTATCAGCTAATGAGGGAGATGGTCTAGAGGGCGTGTTAGGCTAAACACCACAGACAATCCAGACTTCCAGGCTTCCAGGCTTGAAAGCAAAGATCACTGCTGGTGAAAGAATATATTTCTCTTATCTGTGTAAAAGCAATTCAAAATCCATTTTAAAATAGGGATAAAAATTAAGAATTCTGAGCTCAAAAGCAAAGAGGCTTTTACAGAGCTTAGAGTCCTTTTACAGAGGGCTGTAGGAGGTTCAGTAATTTCTTGGTGACAAAGCTGATATGAGCCCTCCGTAAGCAGTACACCTCCCTGGAGAGTGCATCAGGTTGGCAAATGGGTGCCTCTGTACCTCTCAGAAGAGAGTTTCCTACAAGTCTCAACCGTTGCCTTTTCTTAGTTGTGCTGCTTGTTCCATGAGCAGATCAGGCTGCATTATCCAGCTCCAGCACCTCTTCTGATGCAGTGGGTCTTACCTCTTTCAGTCTGCAGAGCGGAGAAGAGGATCTACAAAGGCACCTCAGACTCTGGGAGAAGTCATAGAATCATAGAATCATTCAGGTTGGAAGAGGCCCTTGGGATCATTGAGTCCAACCATCAGCCCTACTCTACAAGTTCTCCCCTACACCAGATCCCTCAACACCACATCTAATCTACTCTTAAACACAGTCAGGGTCTGTGACTCCACCACCTCCCTGGGCAGCCCATTCCAGGGACTGACCACTCTTTCCAGGAAGAATTTTTGCCTAATGTCCAGCCTAACCCTACCCTGCTGCAGCTTGCAGCCACTCCCTCTCATACTATTGCTAATTGCCCTTGAGAAGAGACCAGCACCAACCTCTCTACAATGTCCTTTCAAGCAGTTGTAGAGAGTGATGAGGTCTCCCCTCAGCCTCCTCTTCCTCAAACTAAACAGTCCCAGCTCCCTCAATTGCTCCTCATAAGATTTATGCCCCAGGCCCTTCACCAGTTTCGTTGCCCACCTCTTTACTCACTCCAGCCCCTCCAGATCTCTCTTGTGTTGAGGTGCCCAGAACTGGACACCAGACTCAAGGTGTGGCCTCCCCAGTGCTGAGCACAGGGGGACAATCCCCTCCCTCCTTCTGCTGGTCACACTATTTCTAATACAAGCCAGGATGCCATTGGCCTTCTTGGCTACCTGAGCACACTGCTGGCTCATATTCAGTTCTTGTTGACCAGCACCCAAGTCCTCATGCAAGTCTTTGCCATCTCAAGATTCCATTCTTCTGTGTTACTGGCCTCCCTCCCTTCTGTATGTGCTGGTGGGGGCGGGAGTTGGCTGTCTGGCCGTGGGCTGTGGGTCCACTGCAAACTGCACTTGTAAGCAGCTGTCTCCTGAGCCTCCCTGATGCTACGCGGCCTTCTCCCTGCCTCCTGCAGGTCAGCCACTTGCTGCAGGAGGTCCTCCCCGGGCACACCTTTTGCAGGCAGGTCTGCTGTTTATCCCTGTCCCAGGAGAAAGTTGCAGACACTTCCTGCAGTTGGACTAGATAATCGTTGTATGCGCCTTCCAATAGAACCAGTTTATTCTGTTTATATTCCTTTGACAGCCAGCTTTACAAAGCCTCCTGCTTCTGGAAGGGCTTTCTGTTGAGATATCAGCACTTCTGGGAAGACACTGAAGTGGGTCTACAGCCTCAGGGGACCATAGTCACCGCATCCCGGTGACTCTGCCCTCCCCTCTCCACAGTCCCCCATCCCCTCAGTGTCCCCATGGCTCTGCCTCTGAGACCACCTGCCCAAAGCTGCTTTCATCTCATGTACTCTTTCCTACATTTCTCAGTACTACCTGGTCTTCAGCTAGCTGCTGTGTGTTCATGTAAAGAACTGATGTCTGGGACTGATTGTTGTCCATGGCATGGTGCTCTCTGAAAGAAAAGGGAAAGTCTGGGCAGCAGAGGGTGGTGTGAAAGTGCTGATGAGGGAGACGATCTCCTGCCCAAACCTTAATGGAAAGTGTATATTTAAAAAAAAACAACAAACAAAGAGTTATCCAACCCTCCTTGAGCATGAGGTGCTATCTCATGATGTGGTTTTACAGCTGGTTATGGTCACCCAGGGTAGGAGATCTACAGGGGTGGAGACCTCTCTGCTGGGAGGATGGGAAAGGGCAGTCTGGCCAGGTCCAACCCTCTTACCATCCGTTTTATGAACTGCAGCTCCTCTGGCCATGTTTGGGCTCTTTCAGCTGGGCGAGAAGTGTGTTTCCTTGGCATTCCTTGTAATGCATTGATAAGTCGTGCTGTTATTTCAGGCCCTCAACAACCTGCTGCAGCTGTGAAGTTGGCACTGATGGGGGCTGAGGTTGGACCACAGACCTTTAGAGGCTGATGCCAGCCAACATCATCACCATGATGCCCTGTTTGGCTCTACATTTCTTTGCTCTGCAGCTGTGGAGGAACAGGAAGGGGAGAAATAAGCTTCTCCATGTTGTCTGTGTTTTTCAGTTGGTTATAAAGCTTTTTCATGTTCCTTCTGAGGCAGAGCAGGTGAGACGTTTCTTGTGTGTGTGCATCTGTGCTGTTGAGTTGAATTCAGCAAAAAAACTTGAACTCGGGTTTTTCTGGTTTGTCAGTAGCAGAGTGCCAAGTCTGTTACTGAAAAAAAGACCACAACCCAACCAAAAGCCCCAGGGCAACTCCTTCTATGGTTTGCTTTCCTCCTTTGTCACCAGGGGGAGAAGCAAGGTTTTGTGCAGTCTGCACTGAGCCCCACTGCTACCTCATCATTTTACTGCTTCCATGACTAACCCCTCTTTCCCCGCCCTCTGAAGCTATTATTCAAATTGCTGAAGATTGACAGCAGGATGGAAAGGTGGCGTTAACTTCAAGGAGAGGCAGTTGTCCCCTGGACGGTGGACTGTGAGTGGTAGAGCAGCTCCAAGGCTCCTGCCTGGGCAGTAGGAATTGCGGCCGTGGCGTGCTTTGTTGGCCAAGGGGCAAGTCTAGCCCTGGAGATGCATCTTCTCAGGCTCCATCTATTCCCACTGAAGTGTTCACAGGCCCTTAAGTATCTCTGAGCTTCTGCTTGGTAGGTGAAACCACATCCTGACTTCAGCGATGTTTTTGCTGATTATTGGCTATACACATGCTGGTTGTGCTGAAGGCACTGGGCACCATTAAAAGGTGCCAGCAGAGAGACAGTGGTGGCTCAGCAGATTATGCCAAAGCAAGTTCCTCAGATGCACTGCAAGTCTTTTGGTGAGGTGCACATGTTTGGGAGCCCACCCTTACCCACAAAGCCACTAGGAGGTGACAGCCGTCATCCATGTGCTGGGTGCTCTCAGGGAATGCGCAGTAGCTTTTCACCCCCAAATTACAAGACAAAGGTTGCAAGGCACTCAAAAGAAGAATGTGCCAAGAGGGACTTGTGCTGACGTGTGGCTGCCCTGCCTGAGAGGAAAAGGAGAGGGCTTGCCTCAATGAGCAGTCTTCTGGATCTGCCAGGCAACTCATTGCAATGCCTCTGATCCCATTCAGACAGTGGATACCTGCCTTTGAACTGGGGGATTCCCCACTGCCTGGGGCCCTGTCCCAGGGATGCCCCACTTGTTTCCAGGCTTTTTCTTTGGTGCTGGCCAGGGTATCCTGTGCTGCACCTTGTACCAGTGCCTCTGTGGCTCTTACTGTGCCCTTCCTAGTAGAGCATGGGCCTGGAGGCTCTGGGACCCCTTCGGGCAAGAGAGATGTCACAGGCTCCCCTTTCACCTTCTCATCTCCAGCTGAGCAAGCCCAGCTCCCCCAGCCTCTCCTTGCACACCCTGGCCTCCACCCACTCTTATCAGGGTGTCTCTGGGCTCAGTCCACTTTAAGGGTGTCTCACTATTCCATGGGAACCCCAAAATGGATACACCATCATGATTTGGCCTCCCCAGTGCCAAGCAGAGGAAATAATCCCCTGCCAGGGCTTGCATCCACACATGTATCTCCTCTTCCTGGAGGGGAGCAGGAGGGCTGGGTCAGGAGTCACCCTTCCCATGGAGCAGCCAAGCTTGTCAGGAGGTGAAAGAGGTGGGGCTGGAGAAATAGAGGAGATAGGTGTAGGGAGATTCATGGGCTCACAGCTTGTGCCAGGAAGCACAGAGGGGAACAGACATTTCTGGAAAGGGTGTGAAAGGAAGGACCTCTTGAAGGACCAAAGAAGACTCATTGGGCTTTTCCACATCTCTCCTGCTGAGCTACTGCTCTTTAGTCTTCCTCAGATAGGCACATGGTTTAAGTTGGACAGACACTTGGAAGTCTCTAGTTTCTAGAAAGTCTTAAACTTGGAGGTCTCTAGTTTCTAGAACGTCTTAAAGCAGGCTACTTAAGACTTTGTCCTGTTTAGCTTTGAGCATCTCCAGGGATGAACATCACACCAACACTCTGTGCATCTGTTCCAGTATTTAAATACATCTGCTGAGGATTTTCCCCCGCTAAAATCTGTCAGCATTTCTGGGCCATCCACCAGCTGTTGATCTTGTTCTGCAGGGCACTGAACAAGAGGTAATTTATTGTGTTGACCTTTCCTGGGGCAACACTTTAGGAATGTTAATACAGGAAATACCACTCCTATAATCTTTTAGGGACAGGTAGAGAAGTCTTCCCCTTCTTGTCAGCCAATGTCTTCTACTCTAGTTATTGCATGCTGGTGGCTTTCCCTGCCACTTCTTAACCATTTACTTGTGTTTCCATTCTTCATGGGTACCTGTGTTTGAGGCTTTCAGTGTAAGGTCCACCGTCTTGCATAAAAGGAGCCTTGGATCTTTTCCTTGCTCAAGTTGATGGTTAAATGCCTACTCTGTTCTATGGCATGGTTTTCACTCTCGGGAGGTTTTCAGGTTCTTTTCTTGTAGGAGTGCTCACCTTTGCCTTGTCAGGTACCTGCCTAAAAGGTCACTTAGGGTAGGTCATTCCGATCCCAGTATTTTGCCATCTCTATGTGGTTGTTTTCAAGGCAGGAGAGGCTGCAAACTTAGCCATCCAGTCCAAGTAGGATGGCTAAGTTGCTCTTGCACCAGATTGTGAACAGCAAGGTCATTGGCAGAGATATTTGTAGGTGTTTGAGTTAGTGGAAGTGCTCCTGCAAGCCTTCTATACTTCTTAGGCTTCCTTTGAGTTTCATTGCATTTTCTTCAGTATTCCAGGTGATTCAAAAAACCACCCCAAACTAGTTCCACACTGTGTCCTCTCCACATTTTTCAAAGCACTAAACCTCCTCTGCTGAATATGCTATATCCACCAGAAGCACTAAAGATACACACTCTGGTTTGGACAAGCCATTGTAAAAGAGATTAGAGAAAGGCTAGAGAACAAATTTGCAGGTGAATAAATGCTGCCTTTTGGATTGCTTGGACTGTGATATCAGCACTGTGAGGCCTGAATTTGAATTATGACATTTGTGATTAAAAAAACATTGTGTGAGCAGTTACAGCCTTGTACTGAATTACCAAACCAGCCCACTTCCTCCAGGACCTTGCCTGGGTGTGGGGAATGGCGTCCAAAGGCCCTGTAATTAAATGAAGCTCTTGCAAGGTGCCACTTCCTCCTCTTTCATGTGAACATTTAAATTTAGGAAAACAAGCAAACAATAATTCTGTTAGTGAAAACCACAGTGATCATGGGTCCATCTAAGCCAGGGGTATTTTGCGCTGACAGAGGAAATGTTTTGCTAAACAATGATACCACCCCAAAAGAGTCACAAGCACTTTGTGACCCATTCTGTCTTCTACCGGGCTGAATCTCCACCTGGATACTCCTTCCTTGAACTCCTTCAGCTAAGGTCACACTGTCCTTCCAGGGCTGTGGATAAGCTTGGTCCATGGCAAACAGGGCAGGACATATCCATGGCCTGCAGTTACTGCCTCAGAGCAATCTGGTGCAAGAGCAAAACCTACTTGTTTTGGTAGCACTGAACAAAAAATCAGTAAGATGGAGATTCTCCCCCTGCACGGGAATGGGCTGCTCTGTTTATCAGGGAGGATGGTGGCATTTGTGCTGGTAGCCTAATTCAAGAAGAAATCAGCATCCATGGAGTAGATGCTGCCGCTGTGTGTACCAATGGGTAAGAAATGAATCCTGCAACTTGACAAAGCCATTAGTCTGTCAGCTTGTAGCTGCAGAGCAGCCCAGCACCTAGCAGGAAGGGTTCTTCTCTATATGCCTCTCACCTTGCAGAGTGATGCAAGCAGAGGTGCGAGAGCTCTGCCGCTTATTCCTGGGTCGGGAATGGCAGAGTATTGCAATTTGAATTGGTGAGGCTGACACCAAGAAGAATATGACCTGGGTCAACAGGAAGTCCTTCTTGGTGTTGCCCTGTGATCAGAACTGAGCTATTTCTATCCTGTGAGCAACTCCAAGATTCAGGAGAAAAGTCTTGTCTTGAAAACCTGACTGAAGAGGTGGACAATCAGAAACAGCAACTCAGGACGATCAAAGGTTTCCAGGAGACACCAGCATCTCCCCATCTCATTGAAAATTGCCCAGCCAGCATAGCCACTCACCAGCTCCTCCACTGGGTGTGATTCGTGCTTAGCCTAACAGCATGCTAGCCCCATCTATTGCATGGGCTCGCCAGTAGGTAAAACAATCCGCCTGTAGAGTTGTGCCTGATTCTGCCTGCAAGTCTCTGCACATAGTAAAAGATGTCCCCAGTGATCCAAGGAGCAGAAGGATTTGGGGCCTCCAATCCAAAGAAAATAAAAATGCCAGCAATCTGGGTGGATTAAGACTCAGTGAGATTAATTTGCAACCTCTGCATCCCTCGCCTTCCAACAGAGAGAAAAATATGTTTAAAGGATAAAGCGTTGCTCTCTAATCCAAACTGACGTCAGCCAAGCAGCTTGTGGGACCAGACAGCTGGTCTCAAAGCATCGAGTGGTGGTACTGCTGCTACCACCACCACCCACACCGGCGTTGTGGTACTCTGGAAGACACTGTGATTAATTTAGAGCGTGCAGCTCAATGTTTGCAAAGGCATAACAACCCCTGACCCATCTCTGAATACTAAAAGGGGAAGAAGTCACTTCAGGGAGCATCAAAGTCAACCTGGCATTAGACTGCATAACAGAAGGTTTGATAAGAACAAGATATGTATATGCAGGATTGGAGGCTGTTGCTGTTGGTTTGCAACAAAACACTGAGGCTAATGAGGACAAATCACATATATACCTGGGACTGCACCTTCAAACAACACACTTCATGTTCCTCTTTGAAGTGAAACTAAGCCAGGCTCACATTATTTCATCCACAAAACTATAAGAACTCTGAAAAAGTGCTAACCAACATTTCATATTGCTTCCCAAACTGGGTTCTTTCACGAATAATCAATTTGCTCCACCTAACTAGTGAAGTTCAGGAATCAAGGACCAGCAGGTCTGGCTGTCACTGGTGCCATATCAAACCCAGCCATAGACTTGCTGAGTTCCACCCAAAAAAAACACAGCCTGGAGATTTTTGGCCCCCTTGCTCCTATAGAGCTTGCAGCAGAACCTGCCTTTTCAGACAGGAACTGGGATTTTTTTCAGACGGGAACGGGGATTTCCAGCCCAACCCTGAAAATGGCCAATTTGTACTCACGTGCTCATGGGCATATTTGGGGCTTTCACCTGTACTGTGGTTTGACCTCTTTAGGTATTTAGAATTTTAAAAATAGGACAAGGGTGTATTTCTTCCAAAGTGGATCCTAATCACAGAATGCGTGGCAAGGGCAAGCTGCAAAAACAGTGAGCAGGTCATGATCCAGATGAGCAGGTAAAAATATCAGGGAATATATTTGCCTTACAACAGATTAATATAGATTTATATTGCAAATTACTAGTTAGGAGGCAGAGGGCAAAACAAGGGGACTGAGGAGTTCTTAACCTGTGCACTAGCAGACCTGCTCCACAGATCGTCCAAGCTGATTAATTTACTGCTGAAATGAGCAAAACCCAATTCACTATGAATACATAGGAGAGTGAAAATTATCTACAATCAATATTGATTGTAATTTCCTTCTGATGCTCACTGTGCTTGGTGACAAGAACATCCTTGCTTCAGGAAGAAGCAAGTTGTGGTTTTGCATGGTGTGCAGGTGAGTGTATATCCCTTGGGTTCTACTAAAGCTTCCTCCATCTCCAGAGGAAGCTCTTCACCATCAATTGACATGTATTGTGAAGGACATCTCATTTGTCCGAACAACCATTTAATCCCTTTTTAACTGCTGTGATGTTAAAGCAATTTACATTCAGGGCCTTTTCTTCAGATGGATCTGTCTTCAGACCATCGCCTTCAACCAGTTTCACCCAGGCCCAGCTCTTCTTTTTGGGAGAACAATTCTGTGGCACGACACATCTGATTATTTCAGAGTGCTGAATGTCCATGAAAAGACCAGTATCTTCCTAAATTTCTCCATCAGTCTGCTTTGATCGAGTACAAATACTGAGGCTCCTTGGGTGACCACTCCAAAGCGTAGTTCATTTCTTTTTCTTGCCCAAAATGTTTCTGGGGAAAGTTTATTGCATCTGTATGCAACAAAATACAGTAAGAACAGGCTGCTTCAGTCAATATGCTTTAAATTATCTGGCAGTCAGGACTTGCGCTGGTGGCTATACCTGAGATGTGGTGATTTGCCTGTGCATCCATCTCTCTAAAGTACTTGCTGTTATGGGAAGTAAGGAAAAAAACCCAACATTGTCCATAAAGTTGGAGATTTCCAGGCCAACCCAAAAAGGCTTCTCTTCTAAGCCATGAGAAATTTGGGGAGATACAGAAATCACACCAGCAATGGGATGAAATACCAGTTCCTTCCTCATTTCTCTCCTGCCTCCAGCTGTTGTCTTATTCTTTCCACCATATCTTTTCAATACTGGAATGTTATTTTCCAGACACAATTTTGTTTCCCCAGCTGCTTTGGCATTTCTGAACAAAACAGTGGAAATACAAATATATTTAATAGGTGCAAATATCTGCTTTCTCAAGTGCACGTTCTGCCTGCGGTAAAAAAGGAATAAATAAAAAAAACAGCCACAGCTATTCATAGCTGTTAAAACAAAATATTGAAAATTCAGTTCTAGAGAGTGGAACAATCCCTGGTGAAGGTGCAGAAAGTGGGGAACTAGTGAGAAGACATAAGGGAAGACATGAGTAGAGAATTAAGAGGAAAAATTAACTGTGAAATTAGTGTTGTACCTGGCATGATCCCCTTGTCTGAACTGTGATACCTTTGTCATTCTCCAGTGCTAGAAAGAAACCTAGAGGGCTTGGGTTTGACCTCTTGTAACATTCAAATTTTCTCTCTCCCCCGACAGTCTTCAGACTTCAACCCTGCCTTTTGTCTTCTGGCTGTTTCATAATTTCTGTGCATAAAGGGTGGAGTGGGCACAACAGCATCTTTGTTCCTCTTTAGTTTCTGGTTTGGGTATGCCAAACTTTGGCTAAAATCATATTTACTGTGAAGAATTCTGCTTATGAAAATATTTGCCTCTACGTCATCTTTTTCATGAAACTGCTGAAATACCTGCTGCATCCCTTCAAAGAGGATGTCCTGGCCCTGCACTGCCTGGCCCTACGACTCCTTCTCCATCAGTCACGTTGTCCTTGTCCCAGGGATGAGAGCACCCTGCCTTGAAGCCCGCGACTGCACCCCCAGAGGCACTGTGCATGCTGGTCTAGGTGCCAATCATTACAGAAGCAGCTTAGTGAAGAGAATGTTGGCTGGTAAACCTACTGGTGTTTGAACAAGATCAGCTGGTTGGTGTAAGATCTCACAACCTGTCTTAACCCTCAGTGTGTGTCTCAGATCAGAGCTGGTAGCTCCTAGGGGGAGGACAGGAAAAGGTGATACTGCTTCTGCTTCCCAAGGAGATGCCAAAAAGACAACCCAGGCAGGGTCTGGGGATGTGACACAGTGTTTGAAATGGAAACAGACCACTGCTTTCCTGGAACCTTTGCCAAAGGCATCACAGCATGGAACAAGTCAGTCACTGGAATAGGCTGGCCAGGGAGGTGGTGGAGTCACGGTCCCTGACTGTGTTTAAGAGTAGATTAGATGTGGTGTTGAGGGATCTGGTGTAGGGGAGAACTTTGTAGGGTGGGGCTGATGGTTGGACTGGATGATCCCAAGGGTCTCTTCCAAACAAAATGATTCTATGATTCTGTGATTCTAAGTGGCAGCCATTGTGGGTTAAGACCACAATGGGTGTTCTTCATTCATTGGTATGAGCTGTACTCCATGATGAAAGATGGGGAAGCAAGTGACCCAGAACAACACGAGGATCCAACCAGGCACCAGCCCCTGCAGACACTGGAAAGCTGTCCCTGGCATCCATGCAGTTTCTCTGTGCTGGGAGAGAGAAAGAGCTGTGGATCCAGCAGGGTCAGACCAGGACCACCTTGACCATATCACCAGCTGCTGTTGGCAAGAGACTGGTACTGAGACTGTCCCTCTCATGACACTTGTAGATCCCTCCCCTTGCCTTGAGAGTCCTTCACAACCTTCTGCTGCTCCCCTGAGGACCTCAGGGTTTCAGCTAGTTCAGCAGCAGCTTGGCTCCTCCCCAGGCCAGCCAGCTGAGTCTTGCTTTTGCAAGAGCCTGCAAGCCCTGTGGCAAAAGCCTGTTTGACACGCTTTTACTTAGGGATGTGTTCACCTGTGTCAGACTGACAGATGGCCCTTCCTCCCCCAAGAAAGAAGGGCGAGGCAGAGAATAAGGAGATTTACGATTTTAGAATGAAATAAACTACTTTGGTGAAATATTAATACTAAAAATAAAATTAAAATAATGCAATAGATACCATATATACTAAACTATATGAAGCTCCCAGGATGACAATCATGTCACCAGCAGCATCAGGAAAAGATACAGACTGGACTGGGTGACCAACAGGAGCTAGATTCTGGAAATGGAGTCAGGAATGCTGGGATCAGGATCGGAGGCAGAAGAACAGGCAGTGTCCTCCTCAGACGTCGGCCACTGAAGAAAGAGAGTTGACCCTTTGATCCCTCAGCTTTTACACTGAGCATGATGCAGATGGGATGGAATACCCCAGTTGGTCAGTTTGGGGTCACCTGTCCTGTCCCCTCCTCCCTACACCTGTGACCCCTCAAGGCTTTTTCCGCTTCCCACCCTCCAACGGGGCAAATAACACAATTCCCTGCCCTTGGCTGTTCCAGCAATGAGTATAAGCCAGGGCCTCTCTGCACCATCCCTTGGGGTGATCAGGTCTGATCCCTGTGAGAGTGAGCAGTTTCTGAACAAGATGCTGTTAATTTCAGACTTTAGTTAGTTAGAAGAGGCCCAGCTGAAAAAGTAAATCTGTAAAAAAGAAACGTTGTTTGTTTTACCTCACACCAGAACAACCTGCCAGCTGATAGATGATCTGCTGACTCAGCAGGTGATGGAGTCTGGCATGCAGCCTTGTCAGCTTCAATAACCCTTTCCTACCAAAAGAGCATGCAATAAAAGAGGTCTTTTCTCTCACAAAGAGGTGGAGGCCTCATGACAGCGCTGATGTGCATTGAGGACCTAGGTGCAATCCCAGTGGTTCCAGCAAGGGACACCATGTTTCCAAGTTCCTCGGGTGTCCCCCAAGCACACCCCACTGGGAGGAGATGAGAATCATAGAATCATTTTGGTTGGAAGAGACCCTTGGGATCATTGAGTCCAACCATCAGCCCCAAAGTTCTCCAGTACACCAGATCCCTCAATGAGGGAGATGCCACAGCAGCAGGTAACTGGGGGCAGAGTCTGGGTGAGTTGGGGCATCCCTGACTCCTGGCTGAGGGGCTGTGCCTGAGGTTTCCAGTACCTTCTGTAGAGCTGCTGCCCCTCAAGAAGGATTTGGAGGTTGTTTATGTATTTATTTATAAATAAAACTCCATGGCTTATTTATTTATAAGTAACCCCCCCCAGCCATGTGCCACGTGTCTCATCTGCAAAAGTCTCCTGCTGCTGGGAGCCAAATTATTTTAATTTCAGCAGGAATTTGGGTCATGGCTTTGTTTCAGGGTTTTAAAAGAGAAATAAAATGTTGAGGCACAGCAAAGGAGACAAAGCAATCAGGGAAAAGCCCTTTTGTACCTAGGGCAAAATACCAAGTCAAAGTTCCTTTTTTTTTTTTCTTTGGGCAAATTGTTTCTGCAGAACTGACAGAGAATTATAAAAAGAAAAAAGATGTGTTTAAACAGGATTAATTTAAGCAAGAATTTGTACTACAGAAAGACGCTTACGTAATTTCTTAAAGATAGAAAAGTAACTGATTGTCTAATCCGATAATCTGATCATCCAATAAAATTTACAAGTAATTTTTTTAGAAGAGACAAAAGTGTTTACTGGAAACAGACTGTCTTGAACAAACTGAAAAACCTGATTAGGTAAAGAGTATTACCTCTAAAGACAATTTTACAGACATCTTCTTAGAATGAGGCAGAAGCAGAAGCAACTTATTTCAGGGGAAAACAGAATTAAGCCATGAAGTATTTACTGCAACCAGCAGCAATCAGCTCTGATACATCAGGAAACTGTAATGAATGAAACTTTCTCTTCATAAATAGTTTTTATTACATTTTTATTTTAGCTTGCTGACTTTGTTCTTCATAGTAGAAAGGCCTAGGTCAGGACCTATAAAAAAAGCAGCAGAGGATAAAATGGAGCATCACCACTGTGCCACCGCCACAGTGTGCTCTTGTGCTTTTCACTTACAAAGTCACTCTGTGAAGCTTCTCACCAAAGGATGCTGCAGATGCCAGAGTTTACATGGACTGACAGAGGAAGTGGGCAGAGGCTTGCAATATCCATCTCCAAGCATTCAATAGTATCACAGCTGGATTGGAAGGATGGGAGATTGTTTTCAGGAAGAGTCTTCTCTTGCTCTGTTCTGCTCTAGGCACGACAAAGGGTAAGATGACTGTTTCAACTGGTACAAGAGTAGCATCCTACTGTGTTCAGCAAGGTCAGCACAAGGACATCCAGCATCAGAGAGGAATGTCTGTCACCCACTCCTACCAAGCAAATTCTAGTAACAAATTTTGTTAACAAAAAAAAAAACCCACAACAGCATTTGGAAAGACTGTTCTCCACCCAAAATTATTTTCTGTGTTGTTCCCTGCCCGCCCCCACCTCCTCCTTCCATGCTCCCCCAATTTACTTTGCCTTTCATGGCTACTTCTAGGTGATGCAGGTCTTCCAGGAACTTTCAAAAGAAGTGTGACAGACTGAAAATTTGGTGGTACCCCAGTGCACAACTTTGAGTAAATTCTCTTTGTAATGTTGCTTCTTCTCACAACTATATTCTTCTTCCTTGAAATAAGCTGGTTCTTCTGATGGTCAAACCACACATTTATCAGGTTTTTCTAATGAGCCTCAGAACGTTGGTGGGCAGGAACAAGCACGTTCTTATAAAATAACTGTTCCTCCCTCAGGCTAAAAAAAAACAGTCTTCAACATATCCTGGCATCTCTGAGATTACCAGTTTCTCTGCAAATGCTGTAGTGCAAGAGACGCAGTACGATGCAGCACATGGAGCTTCCTACTTGGATTCCCACCCATTTGGTTGGTCTACAGGCACATGTTGAATTGAAGAAAGAAGTGAAACTACCTGACCACTCCAGTTAAATGAAACAGCCAGATCTGCAAGTTGCAATGAAAAATAATACAGCTCACATCCATTCCAAAGGGACTGGCTTGAACAAAAGTCAGAGAGAAATTTTCAAGTTCCCCTAAACTACAAGTTTCCTGAAGAAGATTTCCACACCACAACAGACCCTCTTCTCTTTCTTGTATGAGGGAAATCCATGCCAACACTTGCAATCTGTCACAAGAGGTGCTATACTGGGGGTGATTTGATAGGTTGAAGGATGGTGTCTTTCTGCACTGAATGTTTAGAAACATTTCCTATACTACAGGACAAAAAAATACCTGATTTTAACAACAGCTAGTCAACATGATACTGGCAGCTAGAGAGCTGCATGGGATGAACAAACTTCTTTCTCATGGCAGAAAGGATTTGAGCCTGTTTAAGACAAAGAATAGCTCCCTGAACTGTTTTCTTCCGCTCCACATGCCTAGTTTAGTCTAAAATATTGTTAAAATGGGAAAAAAAATGGTTATCACTATACTTAACATTGAAATCCAAGCCAACTCTTCTTCAATTTCTAACTAAAGGTCAACATACTGAGTTGGGTTTTGGAGGGGATCTGCAAATTTTGTTTCATGTGAACTCAGGTATAACAGTTCAGCCTCTATTTTCCAGGTGTGTACAGAGTCCAGGATGAAGAAACATCTTCTCACAGGCTTGCCCATGGAAAGAAATGCTGCTGTAGTTTTGTTCAGAGAAAATGCTCAGAACTTGGCAATATTTAACACACTTTGCTCCTAACCTGTAAAGACATGAACCTGTAGAAGTCTTATTTCTTAAAGCAGCCAGACTTCATCTTATTTCTTTGTGAAGTACTGAAGTTGATAACAATATTCAGTGAAATGTAGGCTGGACCCTTTGTGGTTGGCAGCTAGCTGCACGTCTGAGCTGCTGCATAAGTGAGGCACTGTCAGGGATGACTTTTGCAGCTCTCCTTCATCTTGTGTATACTCAATCTTATTGCCCAAACATCTCAGATAAACCCTAAGATGTAGGCACTTTATACATTCCCTAAGCCTCTTTTTTAATGTGGATTTTGCATGTTATGTATCAGCATCACACACTGGACAGCCTTTCCTGTAATTACTTTTCAGGATTTGCTTTTTTCTCGATTATTCCTTTTTGGCCTCTCAGTTGTTGAAAGAAAAAAAGCCTACCCACATTAAAAATGTGATTAATTACAATTTTTATTGAATTTTCAGAACACTAGTACTGTGTTGCCTCTAAGGAGATGTATTTCTGCTGTGGTTTTTCACCACAGACCTGTTAGATCTCTTTCTGATCCATATGGGTAGTTTCTTAAAGGTCCAGGGGTAACAGTGACAGCTCGAAGAGAACAGTGAACTTTGTGTCTCTGATGAACCATAGTCATAGAATTGTCTGGATTGGAAGGAACCTTTAAGATCATCTAATCCAACCATCAACCTAACACTGACAAAATCCATCACTAAACCACGTCTCTAAGCACTAGTCATCCCAGGTTTTAAAGGCCTCCAGGGATGGTGCCTCGACCCCTGCCCTGGGCAGTCCAGGGGGGGTCCCGTCCAGGGGGTCCAGACCCTCAGCTCTCAGGGGAATTGCAGGCACTGAAAAACCAACTACATGGGGGAGGTTACACCAGATCCATAGTGTCTCAGAGAATATCAGTCTTAATGAATGCCGTGGTTTGGCCTCAGATGGCAACACAGAACCACGTGGCAGCCACTCGCCTCCAGCCCCTCCACAGCCGGGAGGGTAAAATCAGCAAAAAAAGGCAAAACTCATGGTTTGGAACAAAGGCAGTTTCACAGAACAACAAAACAGTAACAGTAAAACTGATAAAGAAGTATAAAAAACACGATTGCAGTACCAACCGCGCACCGACTGCACCCAGGACCGTCCCTGGCCTTGTGCCGCCACCTCCGCCGTCCCCCTGCCCTGCCCGGCCAGCTCCCCACTGCCCCCTGGGCAGGGCTCACCTGGGATGGGATACCTGTGCCCTGCTAGGAGAATTAACCCTGTCCCTCCCGGAACCAGGACAGTGAAAAATCTGAAAACACAGTTTTCAAAAATCCTATTTTTCCTGTACTTTGTAAATACACACGGACAATGATGGGGGAAAAAAAAAAAAAAAAAAGAAAGAGAGGGGGGAAAAGAAAGAGGAAAGGAAATGAAGTGCTAGTCAGGAGTTGTCCTGCCCTGTTGCTGCTTTAATCGGCTACATTCAGGTGGTCCAAATACTGACAGATTTCAAAATCCTTTAATGATAACATTAATCTTACAAGACACATAAGCAAAAAATGTATCAAATCAAAACAGCAACTGTAGGGATGCCTCTTCATCATGTTGATGATTTCCTGGTACAAAACCTTTGTTGCATCAAGCCCCAGTAGGAAATCTAGGTGGTTCCACTGGGTAATCACGTTGAGGTAGACCAGGTTCCTGACCAGCAGGAGGGCAATGTCCTGGGGGTCAGCCAGGCAGTCCACTCCACCACGCCAGATGGCCACTGGCACTTTCATGTCCTTCAAGTCATACAGTGATGGACCCATCTGAAGGTGTGAAAAATGTGGGTAAAGTGGAAAGCATCTAATACTTTATTCCATTTAGAAAATATTAATAAAATAGAGGTTAGAATAGAAAACACTATTGTTCCAAGCAGAGGTCATGCTGACGTGGTTCTTGCATGCCCAGTTTCTGAAAGGAGGACAAAAAACTCAAAGCAATTGTACCAGATGAATGCAAGCAAGCATGAATAGGAACAGCATTGTCGACCGTGAGCACCTGTCTGTAGCGAAGACCGTTAAAAATGTTTCCTCCATCATAAGCTCTCAGTGCACCACTTTGAAATCCCTACAGCAAATTTGGAAATAAAATGGTCTACATGAATATTTCAGGTCTTCTGCCCTGAAATGTCCTTGCTGTGGATGCAGCATCCTCAGCTCCAAATGTTTCTCTTTGCAGATCCATTCCTTTGAGGCCATTCTACTTGAAAATATACAGACAGACCAAGAAGCCGCAAAGCATTTTATAAAGGGGCGAAAAAAACCCAACAAAGATACCATTGGTGTGTTGCAGCAACCAACACAAGAAACTGACCACAAAAAACTGACCATTAAAATACTCCGTACTCTGTTTTGCATAGGAAAGTAGCTGGGGAGGTTTAGCTGCAACCAGTGGATTTTTGTACTGAAGTCCCTGCTGGAGAGTGTGGTTGCATACACATCAACTCGGCTCTGAAAGGAAAAGAAGGGCTTTCACAAAAGGTTTCATCTGGCTCCAGGAAACAAGGCAGCCAAGGCTTTGTCCTACAGAGGGATACTGAGGGCCCTCCGCAGAGTTATGCCTATATACCATATTTAAGTTCTTCCAGTTAAATCCAAAGAACATAGAGGAGAAGCTCTTGCAGGTCTTTGAGCAGGCACAGAATTTCAAAAGGTCCAGCTCACCCAAGGCAGTGTGTGGTAGGAACTCCGGTGCCAAATATCTCCTGTAAAATTGCAAACGTACTCATAAAATACAAAGACTGATCGTGGTTTTCCTCAAAGCTGAAAGCTTCTATTTTAGCCCCATATTGAGGTATGAGGTTGCTCACAAGTGGACCCTTCCTTGCACCATGTTAAATGTTTCTGTTTGATGGCTTTTACGTGCATGAACTCTTGTATCCATTGCATTAAATGATAGGACTCAATTCAGAGATTCTACATCAGTTTTACTCGCTAATCTTTTGCCCCCTGCTGTGTGCATGTCTTCCCATATCACTCTTGGCTCAAATTCTTCCAGAACATTTCGGGGAAGTAAATGCAGGATAGGACAGAAACACTCTGATTCTGTGTGATTCCCCTTGTTATGAAAACACATGGAGCATAGAGTTCCTCTCTCTGTAAACAATTCGAAATACACTATGTGGGTAATTCCACAATTTCTATGGAAAACATCCATTTTGGCTGTGCAGAATATAGTCCGAACCAATCTACCTTATTAATCCCACCGTCAGAAAAGAACGTGAGCTTTTTAAATGTACTTTGAACAACATAACTGTGGCCACAGGTGCTAAAGCAGAGTAGATCTTGATTTTCTGAACCAGTTGAGGCATAGTGAAAAAGACTCTAAGGCTGAAAATAAAAAAAGAAGTAAAAAAAAGAAGTAGACAAAAACAGCTTACTCTTTCATGTGCATGTTTTTTTACTAAACTGTTTTACAAATCCCAAAAGTAATGCAGACATCCCATACTATCACCAAGATCAGTCAAAAAACCTGACTTACCTATAGTGGTGCCTTGTGAATGACTGATGTAATACAACTGTGTCTGTCCAATTTTCTGTTCATTAAAGTTTACAATTGCTGGGAGGTCATATTTAGACATTTTATCAAAGCTGCAGAAGGAAGAGTAGCCATCTTACCAAGAGATGGTTGGTACATCTGAAAACCCACCACCAATACACCACAAAAATAGCAGGAAGGGCACGACAACACCACAAACTTCTTCATTGGGCCACACCAACCCCATGGCTGGCTACAGGCTGGGGGAAGTGTGGCTGGAGCTGCCTGGCAGAAAAGGACCTGAGGGTGCTGGTTGACAAGTGGCTGAACATGAGCCAGCAGTGTGCCCAGGTGGCCAAGAAGGCCAATGGCATCCTGGCTTGTATCAGAAATGGTGTGACCAGCAGAAGGAGGGAGGGGATTGTCCCCCTGTGCTCAGCACTGGGGAGGCCACACCTTGAGTCTTATGTCCAGTTCTGGGCACCTCAATACAAGAGAGATCTGAAGGGGCTGGAGCGAGTACAGAGGCGGGCAATGAAACTGGTGAAGGGCCTGGGGCATAAATCTTATGAGGAGCAATTGAGGGAGTTGGGATTGTTTAGTTTGAGGAAGAGGAGGCTGAGGGGAGACCTCATCAATCTCTACAACTGCTTGAAAGGGCATTGTAGAGAGGTTGGTGCTGGTCTCTTCTCACAGACAATTAGCAATAGAATGAGAGGGAGTGGCTGCAAGCTGCAGCAGGGTAGGGTTAGGCTGGACATTAGGAAAAACTTCTTCCTGGAAAGAGTGGTCAGACCCTGGAATGGGCTACCCAGGGAAATGGTGGAGTCACCGTTCCTGAATGTGTTTAAGAGTAGATTAGATGTGGTGTTGAGGGATCTGGTGTAGGGGAGAACTTGTAGAGTAGGGCTGATGGTTGGACTCGATGATCCCAAGGGTCTCTTCCAACCAAAATGATTCTATGATTCATCTCACTGAGTGGGGTTTTCACCTATACTAAGGGGTCGTGCTTCAGTTCAGCCCATTTCCTTCCTCCCCATTCCCTTTTGAAGATGAAAGAAATCAGTTGTTTCTGAGATTCTCCAACTACCCCATTTACCTGAAAGCCCAGAATTCCTCCTGCTTGGGACAGCAGACCAGATGTTGCTTAGACCAAGTGTTCCCTCTGCTGTTGTCTATCCAAATATTGCAGCCAGTGTCTGTGAGAATGAAGCTGAGGCTGTTGGCCAAATTGGTAACCCATATGCTGCCTTCTCCAAATAAAGCTTGCTGCAGAAATGTGACAAGTCTTAGGCCTGGAACACAGGCAGCATGATGACTTCTGTTTTTCATTCCACTATCATCTGTCATCATTTGAGACACTTTAGGGACTGTTTTCCACCCCAATTATGGCAGCTGCAGTGTCAGGAGCTTTGTGTCAGTATTAGGTAAGTCTGTTCCCCTTGATTTCAGTAAAACAGGATCGCTAGGTAGCAGTTGCACCATACCTCAGCACACTGTGGTGCAGGTGCACATCTTAGAGTCTTTTATCCCCAACACCCCTTCTCACCTTCTCTGCAGATCACTTATAATTAAGAAAGGAAACATCTAGAGTTCAGAGACAGCATAACCCCCCCCCAAATCTTTCCATGCTCCTCATTTTCTCAAACCTCTGAACAATGTGGGAAGGTCTTCCCCACCAACAGCCATGTTCCAACAAGATGTGCTCATACGTTCTTTGCTGGAGGAACAAACTTCACCAAGAGGCAGAAAAATTTTTTCCACCTGGTCTACTGTTACTTTAGCTGCGATCTTGGATCTGGGCAGAGAAAACTGGCCTGGACTCACCTCTGGATCTGACCCAGCAGATCAGATTTCACTCCTTTATTTTAAGAGAAACACAGGCAGTTGTGTTAGAGTTGCTTTCCTTCAGTTGGAGCCATAAACATCCACACTGAGAAAGAGAGAACCAGTTGTACTGATGTTTTTCCCACATTCACCTTTATAAATGCAGAGGCTGCCAGCCCAGCTGAGGGGTGGCACAGTTCCTGCAGAAGGAGACGGGGACATGTCAGCCCCTTGGATGACAATAGGATACACAATATAGGGAAGTGATGCCTGGTATGCAGAGGAGATAGAGATGGGGTACACGGCAGCAGCAGAGGACTGATTGTCACCTCTCACTGGTGCACTGTGCAGAGCTCTTCTCTCTTAAAACAACCCTATTTTAACTGTCTGGAGGGTGGAGTAGCAAGAACAGAGAAGTCTACATGCAAACACATGAAAATATGTGTAAACACATATAAATCATTAGGCAATACCACAGTTTAGAAAGCATGGTTGCCCAGTTAAATTCTGTTTAGGCACAGTCAAATAACTATGGACATTTAAAGATGATTTCCATCAAAACAGTGATTTAATGGATAACTCTGAAGAAAAATTTTAGCTTCATGTTTCGATGGCCATTTTATTTATTTATTACAAGTTAAATAATTAAATTATTACATGGGAAGACTGAAGTCTAAAGTGGATTTCCACTGGCAAATCTTGTGGTTTAGAAATGAGGATGTGCCAGACAGAGCTCTACAACCCCTTGTTATATGGTATTATGGACAGAGCTATCAAATGTGAGCTGGAGATTAAATCCCAGGCAATAGTCTGAAAACACCTGTACCGGGTCTGGCTGGGGTGAAGTTACCCTTCTTCAGAGAGCAAGGATGGGACAGAGCCAACTGGCTAAAGCAATACTGCATACCATACAATGTCACAGTCTGCAACAGAAACTGGGGAGGGGGAAGTTGTCCTCCAAGGTAGTTGTTGCTCAGAGACTAGCTGATCTGCTTGTGGGAGGTGGTTAGTGATTGCATCACTTGTTTTAATTCTCTTTCCTTCACTTACTCTCAATCCAGATTTCTCACTCTCCATTCCCTCCACCTGTCCCAATTGGCGGTGCGGGGCTGGAGTGAGTGGGCTTATCTGTGAGAGCTTAGCTGTTGGCTGGGGTCAGCCCACCATAACAGCCTTGATCTTACACCCTTACAGGAAAGTATGAGGAGTGCCTAAGCACCCGAACCTACATATACTCTGCGGGCAGGATACTTATCTGTCTCTGTCACCCATGTCAGGGCTGGGGTTGTGGTTGTCTTCTGCCTTACCTTCCTGGATTGTTTTGCTTTGGAAATCACAGTGCAGCTCAATAGGGAAAGATGTCTTCCGGCTGTCAGCCTGGAGCAGACCTGAGATATGTCCAAGGCTTGCACCTAGATTTGGCAATTGGTCCCACTCTTTAAGCATAACCATAGTAGAACATTGGTTCATCACTTAGAGATTTGGAGGTTAAGAGTGTGTTGCTTTAGAGTACAGAAACCACATTTAATTGAGGAATCACAGAATCATAGCATGGTCCAGGCCCGAAGGGACCTCGAGGGTCATCTAGTCCCACCTCCCCGCAGTCAACAGGGACACTCCCAACTAGACCAGGTTGCCCAGGACCTTGTCCAGCCTCCCCTTGAATATCTCCAGGGAAGGGGCCTCAACCACCTCCCTAGGCAACCTGTTCCAGTTGTCCACCACCCTCAGAGTAAAGAACCTATTCTTAATGTCCAATCTAAATCTGCTCCTCTTCAGCTTGAAGCTATTGCCCCTTGTCCTGTCACTGCAGGCCTTTGGAAACAGACCCTGCCCAGCCTTCCTGGAGGTCCCCTTCCGATACTGGACGGCTGCTCTTAAGTGTCCCTGAAGCCTCCTCTTCTCCAGGCTGAACAACCCCAGCTCCCTCAGCCTGTCCTCTTAGCAAAGGTGCTCAAATTCCCTGAGCATTTTCATGGCCCTCCTCTGGACCTGCTCCATCAGGTCCATGTCCTTCCTCTATTGAGGGCTCCAGACCTGCACACAGCATTTCAGGTGAGGCCACTCCAGAGCAGAGTCAAGTGGCAGAATCACCTCTCTGGATCTGCTGGCAACGCACCTTTTGATGAGGCCCAGGATGGGACTGGCCTTCTGGGCTGCAAGTGCCCACTGCCTGCTCATGGCCAGCTTCTCCTCCATCAACACCCCCAAATCCCTTTCCTCAGGGCTGCTTTCTAACACCTCATCCCCTGTTCTGTATTGAGAGTGAGGATTGTTCTGGCCCAGGTGCAGAACCCTGCACTTACTCCTGTTGAAGACACCTTTGACTTTCATCTTCTGGGGAAACAGATAATGGAAGTCTATACTCCAGGGAAAGGCCAAGGCAACTGTGGTCACACTGTTCTGGGGAGGCACTGTCCTCCCTGGAAGATGCAAGACTAAGGTTGCACTCATAGTCATGATTCCCACAGCACTTGAAGAATGGGACACCATCACACATCTTGACAGAGGCTCAGCCATCTCAAAGGTCATATGCAGCTCTTGCTGAAGCACCACCACTGTAGAGGCTGAATGGGATCAAGAAGCCCTTGAGTGTCATTACATAGTCATGACATCAAAGAAATGGTAGAAAAGGATCCCTAGAGCTAGAAGCAAGACTATTACCAGTACTGGGACAGATTAGCCATGGCTTTCAGTTGTCAAGTTTTGGAAATCATGCAGGATGGAGATTGTCGACCCCTGTGGTCAGAGAGGCATTTTGGTCTATCACCTTTTGCCTTCTGAGGCAGGCTGCTCTCAGACTGCTCTCAGCCTCCCCATGGCCAGACCAATAAAATCAGCTCCATCCACCTCCTGTTGTAGGGTTGCTGCCAATTTGTCAGTCTCTAAAGGACTTCCCTGCTGTCTCCACATCCCTTGCACCAGGTAGACCAAAACCATACCTAGCATTGAGACAGGTCTTTCTTGCACCAAACAACAGGCAAGATAACTAACAGGAGACCAGGCAGTCACCCTTCTGCTCTTGTAGCCCACACTGTGGTTCTCCATCTTTGTAGTGATAGCACATTGTTGGCTCATGTTCAGCTTGGCATCTGCAACTCCTCCCAGGTCCTTTCCAGTAAGGCTGCCACACCACAGCTCCTAATCAGAGCTTCATCATGCCCTGCCCTCATCCAGGGCTGCCTGCCACTGGCACATACTTCAGGTAGGTGTTTGGCCACAAAGCAGAAACATGTCATACATCCAAGAGATCTCACCCAATTCCTGCAGCTCTTTCTTGCAACACTCTTGTTGGCTATTTTTGCTAGCAGCTCACACAGCATGTTCACCAGTGAGCAGAGAACATTTCCCATTGCAATGCACTGTTTAGGTGCTTTAGGAGCCCATAGTTTAATAATCATATTTTCTATAAAATTACTGCCAAAGATTCTGTCTTAATTCTTGATATTTCCTGTTTGGCCTCAATTCTTCGATGTAGTTATACCCTTCTATGACTACCTTCCTACCTCCTTTTTCCAGACCACAGTTAAGCAAGAAAATGCACATTTAAAAAAATCTACTGAACTCTCTTGCAAGTTGAATCAGCAGTGAGAATCCAGATAACCATTCAGTACAATAAAACATTCTCAAACACACTTAGCAGACATAGGCTGAACATTTATGAAGTTCTGAGGTCTTCTTTTTGTGAATAAACAAGTTAATTGTAATGACAAACCACCGCCCAGCACATTGGCAGGTGTACAACCATGCAGCCCAGCAGGTCTTTTAGAAGACAGCAGCTACAACTGAACAAGGCTGAATGCAAAGCTAGAGATGCCCCAAGCCCTAGGAATACGGTGGACTTCAGCTTTGACAAGTACCTGATGCCCAAAGAGAATGGACAACTCTGAACTGCTGTCTGAGCCATCAGCATGGTGCATGGAGAGAGGAGGTGATGGAGAGGCTCCACAGCAGCCAGAGCGCAGAGCAAAGGGACAACTGGTACTCTCCATAGGAGGTGCTGAGGAGGGGGATATAACCTCCTGACACTTCTCACTTCTTCCCAGGGCAAAAACGTCAAGAAGAGGAAACCTCCCACCAAATCTGAATTCACAGCTCCAGACTTTTACATGTTGGAGACTCAGTTATATGCTCAATCTTTAACAAAAAAAAATAAACGAGGAAGCACCAGAATGAACACCAGTTCTCCTCCACAGCTGCCCCACAGCTCACATAGGAAGGGAACACAGGGGCTCCAGTCTCTCTCCGAGAAGTGCCTATTAAACATCATCTGCCTTGAGGCGAACTCAGAGCTCCTGTTGAAGATGAGTATAATCAATATCACCAACGGGTAAGCCTTGTCCCTCAGACAAAATGAGCTCCTTATAAGGGACTTTATATCAATCTGTTGCTAAACATTTATGCCAAAGTGTCAAGTTGTGGTGTCCCTCATATCACAATCACTCTATCAGCAGTTCTCTGGAACTTCTCTCACCTATGCAGCTAGGTAAGAATAGTATTTCCAAACATTTCCCCTGGTCACTCACTCTCAATGCTGGCAGGATGGGAACTTGTTTTCCTGAATTGTGGCTACCAGACAAACTGCTGGCAATGCATTAAAGGTGAGAGGGGTAGCTCTGCAAGGATGACAACAACAGGCAGAGTAAAATTCCTTCAGTTCCTGCCTGCAGGCTCCAACATGAAGCATTATCAAGCCAAAGAAGATGTCCTTAGAAACTGCTGGTTGTTACCTCCTGGTAGATGTCTTCTGTAACTATTGTCCAGAAAACTTCATGTGAGCACACATGCCACCTCCCTTTGGCACTATCTATTCCAATCTTAGCACCTCAGGATTCCATTTTCCTAACATCAAGCCATAGTTTCTTGCAAATAACAAGCTACTGCCGTCCATGGTTACATGAACATTCCATGTCCAGGAGACAGCCCATTGACAATTTCTGGCAGTTATTGCATCCTCAAGCAATTCCTGCTGGGACAAACCTCCAGGTGGGCAGGATTACCCTAGAAGGTGTTCAGTAGGTGGAGCAGACCCAGTTCCGGAGCAGACCCAGTTCCAGGGCATTCCTGGATTACTGGTCTTTGGGATGAAGTCAATCCCATGGCAGAGATGGTTTATCACAGAATCACAGACTGCTCAACCAGGGCAGGGAAGGGACCCTGGACATCACCTTGTCTGAGCCCCCTTGCTGATGCAGGGCTCCCTAAAACCAGTACCCCAGGACCATGTTCAGATGACTTATGAATATCTCCAAGGATAGAGCCTCCATTCTGAGCAACATGTGCCAGTGCTTGGTCACAGTAAACAAGTTTCCTGATGTTCAGAGGGAACCTCCAGTGTTTCATTTTTCCTCACTGCCTCTGGCCCCATCTCTGGGCATCACTGAGAAAAGCCTGGCTCTGTCCAATTTGCACCCTTTCCATCCAGGTATTTATGAGATTGCCCCTGTGAGCCTTCTCTTCTCCCAGCTGAACCACTTCTCTCAGCCTTTCCTTACAGGAAAGATGTGGTAGTGCCCTAATCATCTTAGTGGTCCTTTGCTGGAGTCTCTCCAGTTGGACTTTCTCTTGTATTGGGAAGCCTGAAACTGGACCCAGCACTGCAGGTCTAGCCTCACCAGTGCTGAGCAGGGAGGAAGGGTCAATACTCCTCCTAGTGCAGCCCAGAACATCATTTCTCTTTTTTGCAGAAGGAGACATTGTTGGCTCACGTTCAGCTTGGTCTCCACCAGGACCCTCAGGTTCTGCTTTCCAGCTCAGTAGCACTGAGCATATTCTGGTGCATAGAGCTGTTCCTCACCAGGTGCAGGACTTGGTACTTTCCCTTGTTGAACTTCATGATGTTCCAGTCCAGTTTTCCAGCCTCTGGATGGCAGCATGATCCTCTGGCATATCAGCCTCTCCTCCCACTTTTGAGTCATGTGCAAATTGCTGGGGTTCACTCTGTCCCACCATCTAGAACAGTAATGAAGACATTAAGCCGCACCAGACCCAGTATTGACCTCTGGACACACTGCTGGTCAACGGCCTTCAACCATGATCACCATCCTCTGGGCACAGTCATTCAGACAGTTTTCAACCCACCTCACTGCCTGCTCATCTAGCCCCCACAACAACAGCTTCTCTAAGGGGATCTAACGGGACACAGTGTAAAAGGCATTAGTGATGTCCAGGTAGACAATATCCACTGCTCTATTCTCATCTATCAGGTCAGTTATGTCATCACAGAAGTTTATTCATTTGGTTAAGCATTGTTACTCAACACTTGATGCTGCTCAAAACTCAACACATGCCAGGCAGATACGCACCACTTAAGACTCACTGGAGGCACAGGTCTTTTGGCAAGACATTAATTCTTCAAGTACATGTTTCACTGCCCATAAGTGACCATCCTGGTGGATTATCAGGCAGAGGGTATGAATTAACAGTGTCTGATCTGTCATTTCAACAGCTCTATTTACTCCTTGCAGCTCCTTGCTTGTCCCCTTTCTCTTGGCAAAGTGGGGCATGACCTTTTTCAGGCTCATCTCTGCTGGCTTTGGCTCTTGGCACCTGACCGTCCTTGGAGAAGAGGAGCACAGCACGTTGTCCTGCCATAAAGCTTGGAGATGTCCCTTAGACGTGTTCACAGATGGCACCAGTCACTTTGGTCACATCCCAAGCAGCTGCTGCCACTGTGGCTGCTGCCCCATTCTGGCCTTTCACTCTGCAGGGGAGTCCCCAAGCATCTATGCCCACCTCCATCTAAGCCCTCTGGTACTTGTGTCCCTCAGTGAGAGGATGGGGTTGGGGCTGGGGCTTAGAATGGAGCTGCCAGGAGCTTCCTGCATTTTGGGCAGGAGGAGGAGGAGCGTAAAGGGCAGAGGGGTGTGAGATGGGTGAGGCCATAAATGGTGCGGGCCTGGGGCGCTTCAAGAGGCACAGAGGGGTATATGGGAGGAATGTATAGCTGTGCATGGGGTGTGTGTGAGCACAGCTGTGCAAGTAGAATGTGTAAGCACAGCTGTGCATGCAGGGGTGTGTGAGCACAGCTATGCATGGGGGGGTGTGAGAACAGCTGAGCATGCAGAGGGTATGAGCACAGCTGTGCATGCAGGGGGGTGTGAGCACAGCTGTGCACGCAGGGGTGTGTGAGCACAGCTATGCATGGGGGGGTGTGAGAACAGCTGAGCATGCAGAGGGTATGAGCACAGCTGTGCATGCAGGGGGGTGTGAGCACAGCTGTGCACGCAGGGGTGTGTGAGCACAGCTATGCATGGGGGGGTGTGAGAACAGCTGAGCATGCAGAGGGTATGAGCACAGCTGTGCATGCAGGGGGGTGTGAGCACAGCTGTGCACGCAGGGGTGTGTGAGCACAGCTATGCATGGGGGGGTGTGAGAACAGCTGAGCATGCAGAGGGTATGAGCACAGCTGTGCATGCAGGGGGGTGTGAGCACAGCTGTGCACGCAGGGGTGTGTGAGCACAGCTGTGCATGCAGGGGTGTTGTGAGCACAGCTGCCTGTGAGAACACCAGCTCTCTAACAGAATGTGAGGACAGTCTTTGAAGCAAAGATACAAACAGTTTATTAAAAATGCCCAGGTCAGCTGCGCTGGTGCCCGCCCAGAGGCGGCACAGACAGTCCCTGGCAATGATTTCACCCCTTCCCGAAGGCCCGATGCCCCTGTCCCTTTTTCCCCCGGGCCAGGTGGGGACTCGGGGACTCAGAATCTTCCCACCCGCACGCTGCCCAGCTCATGTCGCGATCGCAACGTTCTGATCGGGTCTCTTTCTTCTTACGCCTCCTTTGCACACTGTTCGGTTACGAACTCTTACATCGATAACTCGTACAAGTCCCCCTTTACACCGCGTGGCCCCGCCTCACTCCGAGCTTACCGGGAGGCAGCTTCTACACGCCCGGGCAGGTCGATTACGGCAGAGGCAGAACCGTTACCCACCTCTCCCCTGTGCCAGCAGGGGAGCAGGGGCGGAGTGGCCACACAGGCGGGCGTGGCTTCCCAGCTCTCTCGGGCGCTCGCCCCGCTCCCGGCCCCGCTCCCGGCCCAGCCCAGCCCGCC
>VZTM01002091.1:168946-180341 GCA_013400555.1 Jacana jacana
GCCCAGCCCAGCCCAGCCCAGCCCAGCCCAGCCCAGCCCAGCCCTCCTCTCTCCATTTTTCCCCCGTGGTGGAAGTCCACTCACCATAGGAAACCCCGGGCTGGTGCTGAAATCCAGAGAGACCTTTGCTTTCCAGAGCTGAGTGGCTTCAGGGTTGCCAAAATGCTGGGCAGGCGGTGGGGAAGCCAGGTGTGAAGGAGAAGGTGTCTGGTCTGTGTGGGGACACCACATCCCCCGCAAAGAGCAGGGAGGGATGGCTGTGAGGATTGCCTTGGTGGGCCTGTGTGGGCTTGCTTGGTCCACGAGGTGGTTTGCTGTGGGTTGGTGAGGTAACCGCGATGCAAAATGAGAAATTTGTGTGGAAATTGGGGAGAAGGCAGGTGTTTCGCAGACCCTCATGTTGAGCCACTGGATTATTCCTGCATTTCATGGTGGTGATGTAGTTTGTAGCAATGTTCAGACCTTTAAGTCCCCGTCACATATGCCCCTGCTATAGTTGTGAAACCTTCAGGTCAAACTGCCAGCAGTTCACGTTACCAGCGCAGTAGGTACCCTCAGCCCTGCATAAACGTCCAGCTCTCAATGAAATAGCAAGGTAATTGTTCTGTAGCTATGGTTCCCATTAGTGCATGGCCTGGCTGGAAACACTGAATCTCTTACAGTGGTTAAGAACAGTTTTCTAAATTCGGAAGTTAGGTCGGTCTTACCTTTAATTGTGAACAACGATGACAGCGGCTGTTGGTTTTCATGCAGCACATTTTCATCTCTGTGTCTTTTGCTCCCTTTCAGCTTCTATGAGGAACTTCTATCTCATGGCGTCTTGCAACCACTGACAGCACCCATTGAAGGCATGGTAATGAAAGAAGGCTCGTGCAATTACATGGCACCCCAGGGCATCTCCTCGGTTGTCAAGTATTATTTAAACCAGTCAGGTAATTTTTGTAGATACCTTTGTGTGAAATGAAAGGTTTTAATGATTGTATTTTTGATCATGTTCTTAAGCTGCCTTTCAACTTTAGATCTTCAGTGAGTGTTCCTTATTTTGTTTACATATGTCTTGAAGATGCTTAGATGGATAAACATATCTGGGCCCTCTATAAATTTCCAAGTCCTGCAAGCACTTCACTGACCTGGGCTACAATGGTGGTGTATGAAAATCTCTATACAAATATAACATCTGTGAGATCAGAGGCTAAAGCATATATTTACACTGTTGACTTTAGCATATGGAAGTCAGACATAACACAGGACAGAGATAATTTGGTGGGAGCAAGATAGTGGTTGAGAAGAGATTTGAGCTGCAGCTTGAATGAAATGAGCGTTTATGTGTTTTTTCACATGTGTGCACTTGACTGTGCTGCTCAACTGAGCAGAGAGAACCTAGTGGTGAGCTATATCCTGTATTTTGTAGAAATGAGCTTTTATGTATACAGTATGTGAGACTACTGTGTTGAAAGTCCTCTAGAAAAGACTGAAAGAGAAGATCACTAACCAAGTCCTGGACAAACAGGGGATCAGGCCTAGTCAGCATGGATCCTGTCTGACAAACCTGATCTCTTTCTATGACAAGATGATGCGATTGTTGGATGAGGGGAAGAAAGTGGATATAATATATCTGGACCTTAGAAAAGCATTAGACACTGTCCCCCACCAAATTCTCATGGAAAAACTGGCTGCTCATGGCCTGGATGATCTGCTGGATCGAGCACTGGCTGGAAGGACGATCCCAAAGGGTGGTGCTCAATGGAGTTAAATCCAACTGGCGGCCAGTCACAAGTGGTGTTCCTCAGGGCTCAGTACTGGGGCCATTCCTGTTTAATGTCTTTATTGATGATCTTAACAAGGATCTAGAGAGCACCATCAGTAAGTTTGCAGATGACACTAACTGAAGTGGGAAAGTTGATCTGCATGAGGGCAGGGAAGCTCTGCAGAGGGACTTGGATAGACTGGATCGATGGGCCGATTTTAATGGCATGGGCTTTACCAAGGCCAAGTGCCAGGTCCTGCATTTGGGCCACACCAACGCCATGGATGGCTACAGGCTTGGGGCAGTGTGGCTGGAGCTGCCTGGCAGAAAAGGACCTGAGGGTGCTGGTTGACAAGCGGCTGAACATGAGCCAGCAGTGTGCCCAGGTGGCCAAGATGGCCAATGGCATCCTGGCTTGCATGAGAAATAGTGTGACCAACAGATGTAGGGAGGTGACTGTCCCCCTGTAGTCAGCACTGGTGAGGCCCCACCTTGAGTCTTATGTCCAGTTCTGGGCACCTCAATACAAGAGAGATCTGGAGGTGCTGGATCGAGTACAGAGGAGGGACACGGAGCTGGGGAAGGGCCTGGAGAATAAATCTTATGAGGAACAATTGAGGGAGCTGGGACTGTTTAGTTTGAGGAAGAGGAGGCTGAGGGGAGACCTCATCACTCTCTACAACTGCTTGAAAGGGCATTGTAGAGAGGTTGGTGCTGGTCTCTTCTCATAGGCAATTAGCGATAGAATGAGAGGAAGTGGCTGCAAGCTGCAGCAGGGTAGGGTTAGGCTGGACATTAGGAAAAAATTCTTCCTGGAAAGAGTGGTCAGAGCCTGGAATGGGCTGCCCAGGGAAACGGTGGAGTCATGGTCCCTGAATGTGTTTAAGAGTAGACTGGATGTTGTGTGGAGGGATGTGGTGTAGGGGAGAACTTGTAGAGTGGGGCTGATGGTTGGACTCAATGATCCCAAGGGTTTCTTCCAACCAAAATGATTCTATGATTCTATGATCATCTTCTAGTTTAAACCAGGTAACTGCTGCATTAGGTGTGATGTGACAGAACTTTCTGTACAGTTCAGTGATTAAATTAACTTTGCTTTGAAAAATATTAGCTTTATAAGCAGTCAAGCTTTGCTCCTTTCACATGATTGGTTTTATCTCTTTTTTTAATTAGCTGGGCTTTTTTTTTAGACCCTAATCTTGCAAATAGTTAACTACTTTTCTATCTTCTGATGTACAAGAGATGCTAACAAAGGGCAATAGTCTGTTTTTCAGCTCCTGGAGGTGTGCTTTGATTGCTTACCCTGTGACACCTCCTTCTCTTGTCAGATTTCACTCTGAATTGGCTATGCTCACTAGAGCCATGGTAAACTAACCTGACAAGGAGAGCAGCTGGTAGTTTTACATCTGTTTTGTGTGAGGAGTCAGATGTATAGTAGCCCTAGCACAGGGGAGTGATGGATCTTTTCAGCTGATGAGGATTCCCTCTTTTAAGCTGGCTGTTAAATTAATTCATGAAACTTGGCCCAAAGACAGTCTGTGTGCTTTGCTGTCTGCAAGTCATCCAGTTACTAAGGGAAACTACTCTCTGTTTTCTCTGTGGAATTCGCTGTAACATGTAGTTAACTTCTTCCAAACAGGTGCAGATGTCTTCTATGAGCAGCATGTAACTCGCATCTCTCTCCAAAATGGGAAATGGGAAGTCTCCAGAAAAACGGCACCACCAGAACAGTTTGATATAGTTATTCTCACAATGCCTGTTCCCCAAATTCTTCAGCTGCAAGGTGACATTGTAAACAGTAAGTTCATGCCTCAGAATCACAGATATCTCACCTAAAATGGCGATTGAGCATCTTGTATAGCAAAGAAACCCTCAACAGTCTGAGCTGTCTGTTAATTTCAGCTGGAACAGGTTGAATGTGAAAATCATAGGAGGTGGGTTATTTCAAGTCCGAATGTGTGGCACGTGAACTGTAATACCTTGATAGCAAAAATATCTAAATAGATGAGTCAATTTTTAATCTGATGTTCATTTTTTTGCTAACTTCTAAAGCAGGACATGTCTTTCTGTAACTTGAAAGTAGTTACTGAATTGGACAAAAGTGTCATCTGGTCCCTACATGGTGGTTTCCTTGTTTCTATCTCTTTGTCAATATGTCACTGATTTTTCAGTGCTGCCCTTGGTATGTCTGCAGCAGGGATGACCCAGAGAGTACAACTTAAATACCAGCTGTGCTGTGGGAAAAATCCCTAGGGCATTTCTGTGAGCCTAAAGACAGATGAAATTCCGGGGAGGAAAATGTCTGGATCGGAACTCTTTGGTCTCTAGTTTATAAACTGGATGTAGGCCTCTCGTACATCTCCAGCTTTATTGTTTCTGGCTACCCCCTGGGGATATCCCCAAACGAGTAAATCTCAGTTATCCTTTGGTGATTTATTGGGGTGAATCTGTTAACAGTGCCAAAGAGGCTTAGAAAAAGCAGCTCATTGCTGAGAAAGAAGTGAAAGGTCTGGGCTTTAGTAGCTTAGGTGCATTGTCTCAGGTATGAGGCTTCCAGGGCCAGCTTTTCTGTGAAGGGAGGCTGGTGAATCCTGCACACTCGTGCTATCTGCACACAGCAAGTGTCTGTCTCCCAGCAGCATGGTTTCTGGGAGGGCTGGTTAGTTGAGGTGCTGCTGAGCCTTTGAGCAGATTTGGTGTCTATGTCATGAGCCTTGATCCTTGCATAACAGCCACCGTCAGGATTTATAGGGCAAAGATCTTGATGCAGCTCTACAGGGTATGGCTCTGAGTGCTGATGCTGAGCAGAAGCCAGGAAGACCAACCAGGCCTGTGCTGACCCTGGCAGAGTCATCTGAAGTGCACTGGGCTGTGGATTTATCACCCCAGCTGCAGTGTCGGACCAAAGACATGCCACGTCTGGCTAATAACCTTTCTTTCAACCTAGCATGGTGGCAGCAGCACAGGGGCATCCATGTGCCTCGAGTCAGTTCTGGTCAGGCCAGCCTTGTTGCCTCTCTGCTGCCAGCTCCTACAGCAGGTGCTTTAAAATTTGTGGGGTTTCTGCTCACTGGTTTATAGAAAAACCACCAGTGCTTGAAGGATGAAGAGCTGACTTTAATGCTTGGCTTCTTGTGCTCTGCTGTATCTTGAACTTCTAACATATTTAAATATGTGAGGGTGATTTGGAAGCTGTTAAAAGATAGCACAACAGTAGATGGAGGTGGTTAGAGTGAGCTGCCAGGGTCTAACTGAAGTTGCTTCATAGTGACCAGGACCTGTATGAGGGAAAAGAGGGCAGGAGAGGATGGGGGCAGAAGAGAAGGATAGATGGTGGCAGGGTGTTGAAATGCAGCTCAGTGTCTTATGGTAGCAAAGGGAAAACTAATATCCGATCACAGTAAAGAAGTGTTTTCAATACAATTTCTTATTTTAAGCTTTGTGTCAACAGAGATAAATATTCTGTGAGAGAACAGGACTTTCTCTGCTATTCGTTGTTTTCTTATTGCCCCGTCTCCTTACCATTGAAAGTAGTGGTGTCCCCACTGAATTTTCTCGGTTAGTGAGTGTGCTCTTCACTTCATACTCTGCATCATCTGAGCAGGGTGAATGTATAGACATTCTTGAGATGACATATTTTCCTTTAAATAGCCACATGTGTACTGTTACAGTATATAAGGGTACAGTGAACTCACGTTGAAAACATTGACTGCTCACAAACTGAAGCGTGACTTTGCAAGCACTAGGAAGTAAGAGCAAAGTGATGTTTAACAACTGTGATGGGATGGGTGTTCCCCTGTGTGCAAGGAGAGACATCAACTCCATTCTTTTCTTTTCTTTTTCTTTCTTTCTTTTTTTTTTTTGCTAGGTTTATTATGACAACATAACATGGAATACCACTCAGAGATGTTTGTAGTCATGGCTGACTCACAAGCTACTTCAGTTCAGTTAGTTCAGTTCACAGCAGATGGGAAACCTCAACAGCCCAAACTGTTAAAGCATGTGTGGGCAAGCATAGCGAGGTGGCTTTTTGATTGCTCAGTGGTGTCATTAGTGGGGTAAGTGACTGTGGAGATGGGTTTGGAACATCCTATCCTTTATGATGGTTATCAATAATATCCTGGGAACAGAAGAAAAGCAGAGTTAGTGAGCAGTACTGTTTTCTCAGAGTCTTTTTGAGGTTCCTCTAGTTCGCATCTCAAGGCCTTTCTCAATTCCAGCTGATGTCTTTGCAATTGGTTTTTTTGGGGGTAATTAAATCCCTTCTTGTCCAAAAAGTGGGCAAGTCCACTTCAGAAAATGTAGTTACAGCGAACAGATGGCTTCACCTGCTCTTGGAGTGCTGGAGCTGTCAGATGCTTTCTACAACATTCTTTACTTAATCTTCTGTATAACTGTAGGATTAACTTTTATGTAAGAGAATCCAACAAGTTTTGTTTTCTCCTCCCTTTATCCCCATTTCTCTTCCTGTCTCTGCCTGTACCCTGGCTTCCATGTTTCCAACTGACTGTTAATTCTTCATCTCCAGCAGCAGGACTGACTCCCCATACCGTGGAGTTCCACAGCATTGTAGCTGTTGGCTGCTTTAATACTATTTCTTTAGGCAAAGGAGTGAGGGGAAGGTATTTCAGAGCCCTGAACAGAGTAGGGATTTCAGATCTGTTTTGAGTTACAGAGGGTTAAGGTACATCACTGCATCGCTAAATCTCAACCTCTATTGATTACATGTCAGCGAAACTCAGCTCTTTGACAAAGAAAGGGGGTTTCCTGGACCCACCTGTCTTAGGATTTTAAGGCAAACTTAAGGTAGTTAGCCATGGACAGCTGCTGGAAGAAATAACCATCCTCTCCCCTCCATGCTGATGCTGTCCTGCTTTTGTCTCCTCTGTCAGCACTAGTGAGTGGGTACCGTGCTGGGAGTCAGATCTGCTCCCTAATTTGATGGTGCAAATGAGTATGTGAGTTTTCACTTGGCTAGGCAAGTAAAAGATGGTATTTGTTGAGTGGCTGCCTGGTCACTAGTGTTAGCTTGCACACATGCCGAGGCTGCTTCCTTACATAAACAGTTCAGTCAGCTGTATGCTCTGGTCTTCCAAATTAAGAGACAAAATCTGGTTATTATAATGCGAAACATTCGCATTATAATGTGATGTATAATATTGGTGTATTCCTGGTGTACAAATTAGCAGTTCCAGCTCCTCCTGGATGGGGAGGTTCCTGCTCCTTGTTGCAAACTTTGCATTGCTGTCCCTCAGGGTGGGAGGAATCACTTTGTTACCGTGCTCAGACTGCAGCTGAAATGAGGGATGTACAGAGTTGGAGGAAAGGTAGGGCTTTCTCCTGCTGGCAGCAGCAGCCTTTGTGGCCAGCTCAAAGGTCACATGTAACTAGTCGAGACTGCAGGCCAAGGGACTTGAAGCAAAGGAGGGCAGAATTTAGGAGGACTTCTACTGTAATCGCTGGTCTTGAAGTCCTTTATTGTCCAGGAGGTAAACACTGAAGTTAAATGAAAGACATGGCTTGGTACCTCGTGGTAATACTAATCTTGGTAACTGTTGTGATAAGTAGTGTCAGTGGAGTGAGTTTTGCCCATTTCCCCAGCAGACCTGTTTTTGACTGTAACTGCCTTTACTGTGCACCCTCCTTTGCTTCAGTTTGTCATCTCTGCTTTGACAGCTTGTTAATTAGAGGCAGCCAGTTTAATGATCTTCCGTATCTTCCATAATCTTTCTTCACTTCTCCCATCTGAGGTTGCTCTCTGACATGCCTTTTCACATCAGTTTTACTGCATGCTGGAGATTGAACTGCTAACTGTGGACCTGTGCCAGGTTCCATTTTAGCCTTTTGGGTATAATTGAATCTATCAGTTCAAAGCCAAAGGAAGTTTTAATTGGATTTTGATGAGGGATCATTAGCATTAATGTATAGATAAGGGCTGTCAAATAAGTGAAGGTGCAAAGGAACAGCTGTGTGTAGTGACACTTTGATCCATGAGTAAGCATTGCAATTAGCCTTTGATATTTGTGTCTAGAAGAACCTGAGTTGGAGAATTTAAATGACTAGCCAGAACTGATAATTCACCCCTTGTAAGAATTCACCATTTTCCTGTTTGAGCCTTGAGACTGACTGTCACTTCAGTACTTTCCCCTTGCTTGAGAATATGTAACTGTCTGAATACTGTATTTTTAAGCAGTGGTCCCATAGCTGAAATAATTATCCTTCCGAATTTTATCTTTGGGGACAAAGTTTCCATTTCAATACTTAAAGGTCTGCAGACTAAAGCTTTTGTTAGGCTTTTTGATTAGTTTGTGTCTTTTTCCTGTTCTTTAACCTTTTAGGTGAGCCCGAACATGTTGTCATTATAAAGGTGTATATTTTTAGGAGGAGAAAGAATTAAGTGGCCTTTGGTGAGCCAGATTTACTATTTTAAATGGACTGTGTGAGAAATGACTATTACAGAATTATTGCTGAGTGTAAAGGCAAAACTTAGATCAATGGAGTGTGTATACACACCTTTTTTATTTATATATGTTTAAAAAATGTGTATTTATACACACATGTATGTGTATGCCAGTATTTATATGTATAAAGTATTTTGTTATATTCACTTGTATTTTTATAATATTTTTTTTATTTGTTTGTGTTACCAGCATTTAAGGAATGCTGGTAGGAAATGTTTTGCCTATGACCAATCTTTTAGATTTATTCGTCTTTATTTTTCAACCTTTATCTATTCCTTCTACAGCTGTCATGCTGTGATATTTATCAATTGCCACTCTAGCAATAGCAGAGACAGAAGCAGCAATAATGCTACTGGAAGTCATAAGCTTTGAAATCTGTTAAACTAGTCGTTGAATGGGTAGACTGTGACCCAGGCATTCCTAGGGCTCTTTGATACTGGTGTCTGATGAAATTACTCTTCACTGAATTGACTTGGTTGTTTTCCATTCAGAAATTGTGTCCTGCCCTGAAACTACAGTAGAATTCCCCCAAAAAATTAATCAAAAGAAAAAAAAATCTTTGCAATGCCTTTGTTTTCCCCTTGCTTTTCTTTACTTAGCATGTGTTATATGAAGAGTTGGAAACTTTCTAAAGGTAAAATAGCTGAGTATTTGTGTTGGGTTGAGGCAGAAGGGGAAAAGGGTTATAGCCCCTTGCAACATGTTTGGAACAACAATAGGTGGCAGCAATCAAATGATGTTTAGGACATTCAGCTTGATAATTAAATTTATTGCACTTATTTGTATTTGGGCTTTACATATTTTAGTACCAAATATTGTGGTTAAGCAGAAGGTAAAAGGAAAATGAATAAATGTTTCTGACTTTTGTACTGTAAGTTCAGTATCAGAAAAGGAATAAATTTGCTTAAAAGCAGGATCTTTGCAAACTACAGGACTAGATTTTGCAAATGTTCATCATCTAATAGTATTTCAGACATGCTGGGCTGGTATATTGGCTGCTGATGTTAGAAATATCCTAGATTTATATAGCAGATTCCGTATCATCACCTAGCAAGTCCTTTTCTGTGTATTTGCAAATCAGATTAACAAACTTTTTCATTGGTTCTGTTTCTAATAAGACATTTGGCAACATGGCAATTAAGGATTGCTGCAGTTTGCAGTAGTTCTTATCTGTGTGATCAGAATGTTTTCATTAAGTTGCTTTACTTGGAATTTCAAATTATAGTTCTGCATGCTTAATCTGCTAATAAAATGGGATGGCTTGGCTTTTGTTTCAAGCCTGACCTATTTTTTTCCCATCTGTGTGAATGTCCCACATGTTTTAAATAATACAAGCTGATGAGAAGACACAAGTAAAATCAGGCTGAATTTACGTAGGGAGGCTTTATAATGTGAATTAGGAAAGCGCAACTGATAATTTTTCATGAGTCCCAAGTTGTTGCTGAGTGAATGTGTTTATTTTTGGAAAGCACAGCGATAAATTCTGAATTTTGTAGTTCCAGTTCCAAGCAATCCTAGCAGGGCTTATCCAGGCTTTGAGTTTGCTCTCATTACCTAACCTATCTAAAATGCCTAGTGTAAACACGCACGCTGATTTGTTAGTTACTTACCAGACCTTAGGAGCTGAGGTCATACCGTGCAAATATTTGTGCTTTCTGGAAATACAAGTAGTTATTAGTTCTGCATGAGAGTAGCTGTTGATATTAATGTGGTCCTTTAAAAACCAGTCACCCGTTTGACGTGGAAGCATCCTAGTACTGGCTGAGGTTGTGATAGCGGGAGGGTCTGTGTTGGTACAACTGGGCAATACACTGATAGAGGGGCAAGAGGCCACCCTCTGGGTTATCAGTGCTGGGGCAGAAACACGGGGCGTCTTACTCCGTGGGGAAATCCTCTGCCTGTGCCCACGGGAGAGCCGTCTGCGTGATGCAGCTGGATGGAATGCAGCTCTCCCTAGCTGTAGCCCAGCAGGTAGAATGAGCTGTTTCACTTCTGGCTGTGAAACCCACCAGAGATCCAGTGTGTGGCATCCTGTTCCTGCCTCCCACTGCTGGTGCCAGCTCCACCTCTCACCTGCTGCAGCTTCTGTGAGTTGATTTGACTCCCCAGTCCAGCGAGGAGATATACATACATACATATGCATATATACGTAAGTGTGGGGTTGTTTTTGCTCTGTCAGGGAGTTGGATTAGCTCACAGAACCTTCTGACAAGCATGAGAAAGCAGGCAGAAGGGAGAGGGTGGGACTCCGCATCTGGGAGCAGGGGAGGGTCTAAGGAGAAGCAGCACATGCTTGTCTGTGCAGCAGCCACTGGAACAGCTACATCAGCCTTAAAGGCAGGCAAAGCTGCCTCCTGCAGCTCAGGTGTAGCCTATCCTCTTAGGAAGTACTTTGTAAAAAGCAGGCTGCTGCAGCTGGAATTGCACATTGGGGGGAGGGGCAAAAACCAAAGTAGGCCATGTGTGTTCTGATGTGTGTGTTTGACTTAGCCTATTTTTAGGTGTTTCTTTATATCTAGAGTGCTTATAATGGACTTGTTCTGCAGTTACTAGTTGAACACATTGAAAGCCTGTCAAAAGTCGAATAGGCTAGCACACCAGTTCCATGGCCCCTCGTTGAGAAGGGTGAGGATTAAACTCTGCTGTGTGAGCATGAGAGGTTTGAAAAGGAAAATTAAATAGAAAATATATTAGATAAAGGGCTACTTTGCATTTTATTGTTGTCAGTCAGTACTGCCTACCTTTTGGTAGGCAGTTTTGAAACTTTGATTTCACAGATTTCAGAGTAAAGCAGCGGAAAACAAGGAAGATATAGTGCTGGAAGAAGAAAGTAGGCTGCCTGTTGTCTGCAGACTTGGAGGTAGTGGGGCAGCTGCTTCCCACTCCAGGGGAACCCACATTAGATCATTTGGCCAGACCAGGATGACAGCTCTTAAACTGAAACACTGCAGAGGAGATCTCACTCTATCACAGCATCTCTTTTTAGTGCCTGGTAATGTTGCAGAAACACATAGAATCATAGAATCATTTAGGTTGGAAGAGACCCCTCCCTATTACTTGTTCTACCCTACCTCCAGCAAGTCAGCTGTATCAGTGCACCTGTCTGTAGGACCACAATAGTGCAGTCCCTCTCCACTTTCTTCACTTCCCCCCCCCCCCCCCCAAAAAAAACAGGGGGGTATTTTTT
>VZTM01002091.1:180353-191485 GCA_013400555.1 Jacana jacana
AAAAGTCAGGGGAGTTATTTTTAGGAGGGTCAGTGGTGTGATCTTCAGCTCAGCATGTGGCCTATGGACTTACTGGCACATAGTGTTCTTTCAACAAGGACAGGAGAGCAGCACAGGGGCTGTACAAGTTGATTGAGTGGTATGAACAAAGAAATGCTTGGGAATCTATGGTTTGAATTCTAGGCTTAGGTTTCTTGTATTGTATACTCCCAGAAGAGATTCAGAGCACCTGCATGTTAAAGTGGCAGGAGATTGTGCTGGTTTAGCTCAACTGTTGTTTCTTTTTTAAAAAAAAATAAAGTTACTACAGCTTACACAGAAGGCAGTGCTGCTTTTGTATGTTAGCACATTTAATGAAGCCTAATCTGGCATCTAATTATTGTAATCTAGACATACTTCTCTTCCTGTCCCTACTGCCTGTGCCGGTTGGCAGAGTGCTTCAATACCAGGGCGTTGATCACAGAACTTTATTTAATGCCTATTTTTCCTCTTTATGTCATTCTAGTAGCGTGTCCCAAAATAGAGGATGGGACCCTAGGAACCTTGGATCAGCGAAATGTGAGCCTCTGTGCATATGCACACGGTAGTATAGTATATCTGAATAGTATCTGAATAGTAAAGGTGATGGTATTTGAAGACAGGACATGCTTGGAACAGAACAAATAAATGCACTAAAATTTGTTTATCTCAACAATAAACACAGATACCTCTCAGTTTTTCCCAGCAGCAGGCAGTCTCTGGGTACCGTCCAGGGGTTGTGTTTGGATAAATCTTTCCAAAGCTGTTCTTTACCATGAGCCTAAAGTGGGCTGGGGGGAGGAGGGGAGAACTTCCCTGGTAAAAAATGTGACCAAACTGAGCAATTCTGAATCTTTTTTTTTTATTTGTGTCTTGTGGGACGTGCAATTAGATGAACTGATGTTTCTGTGTTGTAAGAGGCTCGAACGTGCTGCTAAGAACATCAGCAAGTCTAGTTAAGGCCTTTATAGCAGACTTGAATTTTTACACCCTGAATCTAAAATGATTTGATTTTGGGAAGCAATGATAATGTACATCTCCCATCTTCTGTTGAGTAAAATCCTTTTTTGTTTAAGTTCTGCTCTTGTTTTATTTTGGGGAGGGATGGGGCTCTACCTTCTGTGCTGCGACTGCACCCGCTCAGAATACGTGGGAGAGGAATGTGCGAAGGTGACCATAGGCTGACTTTGATGACTTCACAGATTTTGTTTTGATATGAAACCTACAAGTCAAGCTATTGCTTTTGTAGAGTTGAAAACCTTGAAAGATTTGGTGCAGGTTTAGAAGCAGTCTTCATGTTTAATTGCTTGCTTTGGGATTATGTTTTTTCAATTAGTGCTGCGATCAGAGGCAGGCAGAAGTCTTCACTGGAACATGTGTTTGGTTTTTTTTAGTGCTATGTGCATTTTAATATATTCTCATAATTTAGGCAGTGCCTCTAGACTGGATGGTTTTTTGTGGATTTCCAAGGTTTTTTTAATAGTTGCTGGCTGCTCACACCACTGTAATTGAGACTGTTCTTTATAAAAATTATCTTTACCTCCCACAGATGCGTCTGCAAACTTTTAAGTTATTTTTGCAGTCCCCATCTGGATTAGAGCAGGAAAAAAAATAATACTAATTTTAAACTTAATGATACTTTGGCTCCCTTAAGTCAAACATAAAATTTGCATTCAGTTTGCAGTCAGCTTTTCACATTTGGCATCATCACACAAGAACATACCATACATTTTTTGAACTTAGAAACCCCTCAGGGATAACCTACACTCAGATGCTTTCTTCTCAAAACCAAGTTCTGTTCCTTTTCCTGTACCATCAGTTGAAATGATGTCATTGGTAAAGGTTTTTATTTTGCAGAAGGATTGCAGGGCACATTGTCAGTGGTAAAGGTGTCAGATGGGTCAGTTCACTGATGTGGCTGAAAACTAACGCCAAGGGAAAAAGTCCCACAACTGAGAAGGTTTGTGTTTGGGTCAGCAGGTTGTTCTGGTTTAGTCTGCGGTTGTGTGGGTTCTAGAGCTAAGCAACCCTGAGAGAGATTAAAACCTGGGTCAGTTCCTTAATCCTCTTCCCTTCGTGGCCAGCAGGCAGCTGTGTCAACCCGTCTGAAATTAGGTTGGGGAGGGAGTAGCAGGAAGGACCAGACAGCACTGGCAGTGGCTTATGTTGTCAGACAAGCTGAGAACTGTGGCCTTCTTCTATAATTTCCATCCAGAATATTACCATATGCTGTTAGTATTTCAGCTGTATTGTGCTTTGGATTTACCTTTGGGCCTTGAGTTCATTTATCTCAATTTCTGTTTCGTTTACCGTTGGTGCTTCATCTAGTGATGTTTTGAGAACTTTTTTACATGTGGTTTGCAGAACAACTTTAAGTACAGCTTCACTATTTTTTAACTTTACTAATAAATATTTATTTTTTATTATTACTAAATTAGTCCAGCCATTACAAATAAGACAATCTAATAACAGCTGAATGCAGTAAACTTCAAACATCTTCTGCTTGTCCCAAAGGTGTTTTGGGCTATGCTTTCGCCTCTTATTTTATTGACTGAGTACTGAAATTTTACTCTTTGAAATGATGAGGTATCTCACTCCGGCTGAGTAGCCCTCAGGTATGTAAGTAAAACTTGATGGAAAGAAGATTTAAAATTGATTAGCAGTTGTAGTAGCTAATTAGCAGTTATAGCTTATTAGCAGTTGTTAGGTGGGTGATTGTGCTTGGATCTCACTGGTCAGTATTTGTTATTAGGGTGATCAGGGTGGGCTTGAATGTTGATTATGTTTCTGGAAGCACCATGAGCATAATTGTTTTCCTATTCCAGTGCTGACCAACAGGGTAAGCAGGCAGTCTCACATTCCTAAAGCTTATTTAATTTAGGAAATGGAATAGGCTAGTGAGAAAGGAAGGTGTGATTGGTTGACTATTAATTTAGTTGATGAAGCAGTCTTTGTTATAGCAATGGATTTGGTTGTTACAAAATATTATCAAAAATGTAAAGAACATACTGCCTTATTTAAAGGGTTTAAAGCTATGCTTTCACTTGATTTATTCAAAAGAACAAGGGACACGCAAATAAGGCTTTCCAGAGTCAGTAATATTGGACCAGTAGCCTCCGAGTCTATTCCCCAAAGGAATGCTTTCAAAATACAAGTGGACTGAAACGTGCTCCTCTGTAGAGATTGGCATGAGAGGGTGAGTGTATACCTGTACATAAAGAAGGATTTATTGGCTCCTTCTCGTTGGGTTTATACTGTATGGAGAACAGGATTGCCGCTTGTGGAAATTTTTGGACAGTAGGTTTTATTAAATGAACTTTGTGCAGACAGCAAGTGGTTTAAGTGTCTTTCACACTGTTAAGTGATTGCAGAACAAGAAAGTGGTATATGACTTGGTAAAGCATAAAAGAAATAGATTTGTTGAGTGTTTGCATATCCTTTTCCTCACTGCACAGTAGGAAGTGTATTTTGGAACATCGCATTTGGAACATTGGTGCTGGAGCAAGTGCAGAGGAGGGACACGGAGCTGGTGAAAGGCCTGGGGCATAAATCTTATGAGGAACAATTGAGGGAGCTGGGACTGTTTAGTTTGAGGAAGAGGAGGCTGAGGGGAGACCTCATCCCTCTCTACAACTGCTTGGAAGGACATTGTAGAGAGGCTGGTGCTGGTCTCTTCTCACAGGCAATTAGCAATAGAATGAGAGGGAGTGGCTTCAAGCTGCAGCAGGGTAGGGTTAGGCTGGACATTAGGAGAAAAATTCTTCACAGAAAGAGTGGTCAGAGCCTGGAATGGGCTGCCCAGGGAGGTGGTGGAGTCACGGACCCTGACTGTGTTTCAGAGTGGTTGAGATGTGGTGTTGAGGAATGTGGTGTAGTTGAGAACTTTGTAGAGTGGGGCTGATGGTTGGACTTGATGATCCCAAGGGTCTCTTCCAACCTAAATGATTCTATGGTTCTATGATCGATCAAAACCCCTTTTGTCTATCCTGAATTAAGGCATCCTTGTTGCAAAAGTAAGCTCAAAACGATGCTGTGTATTTTATAATTTGTTATACTCAGGCAGCTTAGAAGCAGGCAAAAATATTAACTTTGAAGTAATTACTTGTTTTCGAATAATGGAACTGCTTTTAGAATTTATGCCCAACGTGATTGAAAAGGTTGGTTATTTCCATAAGATAGAATTGTCTAAGCCAGAACTTGATTTTCTACCCTAAAGAAAATGCTGTGCAGTCCTTACTGAAATAAGGAAAGTTTTCCCAAGTTTGGGGTTTGAATACTTTTATCTGCAGAGGATCACTGGAAAAATGAAAACCTGACAGAACTGAAATTCCTAGGGCATCAGTGTCCTTTTCCGTACTTGCATTCCAGCTGGTACGACTTACCAAGGAAATCCTTGCTTAAATTTCAGAAATACAAACTTCTTGTAACTAATAGTATTTTGTATGTCAATATCTGTTTGCTTTTACAGGAGTTTATAATGTCCTCGTGTTACAGTGTGGATACTTTTAAAAGTAGCTCATCCTTGAGAGCGAGGGTTTATCTCCTCGGGATAAGAGTGACGTTTCATTGTGTTTATATTGTTAGTGCTTGGTTTTTTAGAAGTGTATGTGGTTTTTCTAGCTCTCTCCTTTCTGGTGAGAAGCCATAATGCCACGATTTCCACTTCAGATACTGTGTAAGAAGTAAAACTGGCATCATGTATTTGGAAAATAAATTTAACACCTCAACTTGGTTTTGGTGTGTTGTGTTTTGGGGGTTTTTTGGGTTTTTAAACCCCTTAGGAGATGGTAAAAAGCTGCTGTAGTGCCATGGGGAAGAAGTCTGAGGGTTCCTTGTGAACAGCTTCAGTTTGAGATTTGTTGGGGAGAATGGTTAGCTTTCAGGCCTCCTGGGTGCTCAAAAATGTTGTGGTAGCCTGGGGCTTCGGAACCAACGTAAGCAGGATTTTTGGGTGGCATGCTGGACTGAGCTGGGTTTGTATCCGTACCAGTTTTAAAGGGTTTGACTTTGTATTTTTTTGAAGTGCTCCTGCACCTTCAGCAGTGAAACTGTGCTGCTAATATGTGTGTTTATAGACAGTGGAATATATACTTACTTTGTTTCTTTTAAATTAGTGTTTGCCCATTTCTATCATATTGCCTTTACCTAACAATGCTATCTCCCTACTTCTTTGGTGTCACCCTGGCAGTACTTGCATTTTGATGTAGAGTCAAGATAGTAGGTATTTTAAGCATTTGTGGGATTTAAGGTTCAATTTTCAGTGAGGTTCCTGCATTTTCTTCTTTAATGGGATTTGCAAGGCAGGTAAGTTTGGGCAACGTTTTGAGGTCAGTATTTCAGCTTTTTAAAACTTTTTTTTGCTATGTCAGATTTAGCTGTAGGAGTTGACAGTCACCATCAATAGTTGAAAAAGGCATAGACAGTTTTCTAAAAAAGGATTTGTTGTGGCAGGAGGAGGGGAGAGCTTGGCTTTTGAATACAGCATTTGGTATGTTGCACTAGTGGTAAGGAGATTTTTTGTTTTTCCCCATCTGTTGTGTTTTGTTTATGTGGATTTTTTGGTGTTTTGTTTTGGTTTTTGGTTTTTTGTTTTGTTTTGTTTTTCCTGTGGTAGGTTACAGCTGATCTGTCAATAACTTTCAAGGAACCAATTTTTGGTTTTCCTGCTTGTGTTACATTTTGAGCATGCATATTTAGAACAAGAGGGAATGGCTGCAAACTGCAGCAGGGTAGGGTTAGGCTTGACATTAGGAGAGAAATTCTTCACAGAAAGAGTGGTCAGACCCTGGAATGAGCTGCCCAGAGAGGGGGTGGAGTCCCCATCCTTGACTGTGTTTAAGAGTAGATTGGGTGTGGTATTGAGGGATCTGGTGTAGTTGAGAACTTTGTAGAGTGGGGCTGATGGTTGGACTCAATAATCCCAAGGGTCTCTTCCAACCCGAATGATTCTATATATTATAGCAGTGACTTGCCTTAGAAGTAAAAAAGGAGACTGGGGAACTGGGTTCTTAAGCTGTATACTTGATTCTGTGTCTAAAATTGTGTGCATGATACGCACACACTGCTTTGTAAAAGTTGGATAAATCACGTCAGAGAAGCCATACCTAAGGAAGCACACAGCTTCCTTAACTCATCTGTGCGTTCAGGACCTGTGCTTTGTGTCCTTGGTTGTGTGTCTGAATCCTCTGGAAAGTCTGAGATAAGAGACGGGATGCCAAATGAAAGAGTCTGTGAAAAAACAGAAGAAATAAAATGGGTAAAGCATCCAAAATGTGACACAGTTGAGGCCATGTGAAACAAGGTTCTGATTGTGGCTGAAGTGTTACCAATGTCTGCAGCCTTAATTTATTTATTTTTTTCTAAGCCATGCTGTTTCCTGTTAGTGATTATATTTCAGGTATATCTAAATACCAGGGAAGAAAGTGGCTTAAAAACCAAGCAAACCCCGCCTCTATTAGTGGAATAGTGGTCTAACAACAGACATTGCCGGAACGTGGACCCGTGAACTCGGTGGTGTGAATGTGGTTTGTATGCCAGTGATGTCTTCAGCCTGGAGGCTTTGTATCGGTATCTCAGCCCCTGCAACTGTGCTTCCTGCACGGACAAACACCGAGGGGAGGGTGGGAAGGCTCAGTTTGGACTTAATTTTTCAGACAAGAAAACCTGTCTGGTGCTTGCTTTTCCACTCTAGCTCTGCAAACAAGCTTTGTTGTAGATGGGAAAGGGCATGGAGATACAGTATAGCCTTTAGTAAAATACACAGCATTTGCTATATCTATTTGTATTAATCTACAGAAGCACTTTCCCCTCTATAATGCCGTGGCTGTTGTTGGACTCCGAAGTGTTTTCCACCATCCTTCTCACTTACTTGAATAACTTGACTTTTCAGGCTTGATGATTTGCGTTACCAATGGTTTTCCTGTTGTTAGAGAACTGCATTATTAGAAACTGTTGCTTTTGTTGTTGCCTTGTTTTATTAAGGGCAACTTTAGTAGCAGATGACAGGTGAAAAGGTAGGAGAAACTTACCATGATGGTAAGGGCTTTGTCTGCCTGCACTTTGCCCAGCACCAGCCAAGGAAAGAGAACAGCTCATGGGAGACCTCACTGCGTAACCCGGGACTGGAAATCAGATCGTTTCACATCCCACCAGGAGACACGTGTCCAGCACAGTGTCCAGCACTTCCCTCTGGAAGGTTTTAGATCAGTAAAGGAAGTCATGATACAAGAGAGAAATGAGGCAGTTTATCTTTGTTCACCAGTTTATCTTTGTTCACCATGTTCTGTGTCCAACTGAGCACATATTTTAAAGGAAAAGGGAGGAAAAAGAAGAACGTGATTTCAGTAAAAAGGAAACTCTTACATCAGAGGCAAATTTTAGGAAATGCTACAGCGAATTAACAAAATGGCTTGTTTGGTTTCATAGCTTTGCTGAGGGGTGCTACACAGCACATCAGGAAAGCTTTGAAACAGCTGATACATCTGTAGAGCTGTAGATTAAATTTGTTATTAATTCAGCTATTTTCACTAGCAAAGTAATGCTTAGTTCTCCCCATCATCGTGAGACTTGTGCTCTGAAAATCATTGGAGCATTAGACAGACACCAAAATGTCAGACACTATATTCCTAAGTTATATTATAAATAAATTATTTATTCAGCATTTACATTTTATTGTCAGATATCACAGTTGCCAGTTGGCACCAATTCACAACGGTTTCAAGTGAGAAAATGAGAGGAAACCAAATCTCGTAGTTCTTGTTGAAATGAAGCGTCTGGTGCATCTACTCTGCAGAGCAACTAGAGGAATTATTCCATTATTTATCAGTTTTTCTGTGAGCCTTAATGTATGTGTGTTTGCAGGCTCTCACTCCTTCTCTGAGGTCTATTCCAGCGCTTCCCTCAGCACGCAGCAAGAGGGGAGAGATGAAAGTGTCTTCTAAGAGCATATGGTTTTATTTATAATGTGCTTCACAACTGACATTCATAGACATGGCTTACTTGTGTACTACACTCCTACTCACCCCCTCTGCAAGCAAGCACAAGCTTCTGATAGGTGCCCTCACATTTTAGGGAAAAAAAGTGCATGGAAGTAGGTGGAGTTTTGTTGTGTCAAGCAGAGGGATAAACATTACTTCACAAGGATAAAGAAAATTAACTCATATAGTGGAAAAACCCATCATCTTCTTAACTGAAAGTATGCTTTTCTGCACAATGGCAGGTAATTCCTGTATGTAGAATAATGCTGTATTTTCATCAAATAATTCACTGATGATTGACAATACTTGGGAGAGGGACAGAAACTAGTCCAAACACAGATATTGTGGTGTGTCACAAAGAGAAAAATCTGTCCTTAAATGAACGCGTTGCTTGCTGGTTTTTCTACTATGTGATGTTTAACTTAAAAATGCTAATAAACTACAGCCTCATGATTTACTGTCTCTATAAAGCTGGGGACTTTATGTGGTAGGTCCCTGTGAAAGCAACTGGAACTATGGTCACATTCCAGACAGTGGATTTTTGCCACTTCCTGTGCAATATGGACTCTGTTTCTAAATGAACACAAAACCCTTTTGTTCTGCTGAGTCACAATCTGGACCAATAGTCAGCTACAGAAAAGTTAGTGCACTTTGTTTCTAGTTCCAGTTTTGACTTTGAAGTTCTCTCCTGTACCTGCTTCTCTCTTTTTATTTTTTTTAAATGCTAGAGTTGCAATATGACTTCGCACGCGTGTCCCAGCACATATTTTCTCTGAGCTCTGTTAATTCAGTTCTCCTTTTTGGTTGCAGCAATCCCATTAACTGTCACCAGTCTGCAGGTTTTGTCTACTTCACAATAAAGCTGCTTTATGCAAAAGAGAAGTGGAAGACAATGGTCATCTTTCACCAGTCCAAAGCATATAATCTCCCAAGGTAATGAGTAATAATAACTTGTTATTTTTGAGGTGCCTCATTCACTGTTAGATTGCTTTGAAATGCTACTAAGAACTTGTTGAAATATGTTTGAGGGATGAAGGCTTATAGCCAGTAGGCCGTTATGGTAATAACGGGCTATGATCCATGGAAAGGCTCTATAACATGGATATTATAGTATGCCTGGAGCCATCACGAGCAAATGCCATTTGAATCTTTTGCAATACTGCTAAGAAATTGTGATATTGCATGGCATTATAGCCCATGAAAATTACAGTAGATTAGAAATGTATGTAAGTGTGGTATTGTGGAAAGGAAAAAGGAAAGGAAAAAAGCAGGGCCCTGTGTGTGTCATCTCACTTTTGCACCAAGTATCAGTGGGATAGGAGGACTTGCCATCTGTTACAGGCTGCAGAATGCAGACTTTGGTTTCAGAGAGCGTAGTGCTAACTGATGCCAGCAGCATAAACAATTAATTCATTTCTAAAATAGTACTGTCACACATTAGTTGCCAGCAAAGAAGGTGGGTACTGGATCTGACAGTTTAGTCATCTTGTCCTGCTCCGAGTTGGTAGCAGAACTTCCATTGACATTTATCATTGCTAGATTTTTGCCTCAGTCACGTTCTTCAACCATACTGACTATACTTTTTATTTAAGAAAGCCAAAAAAATGAAGGAAATGAGCTTTATGGAGTTACTGAGAGTAGTAAGGGAATAAATAAAGCCAGCTGAAGGTGGAGACAAAAGAAAGTATTGATTTTTTTCCTAGGAAACATTTGGCAAAATCACAGGGGCTGTGTCCTCCCATTTGGATTCAAATGTGCCTGAGATTCTCAGTGCCATCACAGTATTTATACACCTTTCACCACGGAAAGTATGTCTGAAATCCCCAGGCTGCCTTGAGGAACGTGGTTGTGTTTGTTACAGGCAAACTGCTACCAAAATTAAACTGGAACCTGACTGTGTCCTGTGTAACATCCTGCCTATGGAGGCAGAGCTGCATCTCAGTCAGACAATTTCAAAGGAAAGGTAGCATGTGCCTGTGTAGTAAAAGGAGGTTAGCAGAGAGGAAGATGATGATTGCATTAGTCTTGCAGAAGACAAAGATAATTACTATCCACCATCATCGTCCCCCCCCCACACCGAACTGTTACTTGATTAACATAATCAAGTTAAAGTCAGAGCAATTGCTCTCAATTAGTACTTAGTTTGCCAATTACAGCTTCTATTTCAGACTTGATAAAAGCAGGCAAGGCTAGTTAGCCTGAATGTGTCTGTTGTTCTATGCTCTGTCTGCTGAACTAATAGAGGGTATGACTTCTCCCAACAGCATCTGCCAAACTTAGATGGTTAAATGATCAGAGACATTAGCACAGGTATAAGATACCTTCATGCCTAGGAAGATTTAGCACTCTTATTTCTTGGCACAGCTTTAAATCTTCCCTTAGAAACACTTTAGAGTATATTAAAAAAGCTAATCTAGTAACCCTGACAAAACTGGTACAAAAGATGACACAGCTGTGAACTGATTTTGAAAAATCCCTTAAAGAAAATGCATATACCATAATTCTGAATATTTACTAGAATGAAAACTCTTTGTGTGTCAGATGGTGCTGATTGGCTGTTTCATTGCTCACATCAGAGAGGAGGAATTCCCCATCCACTTCATAATCTCACCCTCTGTCCTCAATCCTTCCTAGATTTCCAGTGCAGCCTACCACAGGGAAGACTGAGTAAAACATCTTCAGCAACCTCTCAGTCTTCTTGCCTTTATCGTAGAATCATAGAACGTGTTGGGTTGGAAGGGACTTTTAAAGGTCATCTAGTCCAACCCCCCTGCAGAAAGCAGGGACATCTTTAACTAGATCAGATTGCTCAGAGACTCATCAAGACTGAGCTTGAATGTTTCCAGGGATGGGGCTTCCATCACTGCCGCGGCCAGGAGCAGTCGAGCCCGACGCAATCAATCACGTCGGGGTCACCATAAATGCCGCAGCCAGGAGCAGTCGAGCCCGACGCAATCAATCAGGAAGCCATCAATCCGGAAGCCCTTCCAGCAAGCGCCAGGGAGCACTCCCAGGGAGCACTCCCCGGAAGCAAACATCAATCAGGAAGCACATACATTCGTTCTACAGTTACAGGTCCTCATTCGCTAAGCACTACATTTCGGATAGGGAGAGGGGTATTGTCCACAAGCTTTCCAC
>VZTM01002091.1:191587-223827 GCA_013400555.1 Jacana jacana
GTACTCCAGGTGATTTCTCACCTGAACAGACGAGAGAGAGGGGGAGAGTCACCTCTCTGGATCTGCTGGCCATGCTTCTTTTGATGCAGCCCAGGATGCAATTGGCCATCCAGGCTGTGAATGCACATTGTTGGTTCATGTCCAGCTTTTCATCCACCAGCATCCCCAAGCCCTTTTCCACAGGGCTGCTCTCTCTCACATCATCCCCCAGCACGTGGGGATAACAAGGATTGCCTCAAGCCAAGTGCAGGACCTTGCACTTGGCCTTCTTGGACTTCATGAGCTTTGTATGTGTCAAAGGCCTTGCAGCAGTGCAGATAGATGATATCCATGCTCTTCCCTTGTCCACCAATATAGCTGCCCCATTTTAGAAAGCTACTAGGTTGGTCAGGCAGGACTTGTCCTTAGTAAAGCAATGCTGGCTGTCTCAAATCACCTCCATGTCCTCCATGTAACTTAGCATAGCTTCTAGGAGGATCTGTAACTTGATCTTCCCAGATGCAGAGATGATGCTGATAGGATGGTAGTTCCTGGGGTCCTCCTTTTTTTCCTTCTTAAAAAAGGATTTAGTGTTTCTCTTCTTCCAGTCACCAAGGACTTCACCTGACTGCCATGACTTTTGAAATATCATGGAGAGTGGCTTTGCAACTACATCAACCAGTACTCCCAGGACTCTGTGATGCGTCTCATGAGGTCCCGTGGACTTGTGTACATTCAGTTCCTCAGGTAATCACAAACCTAGTCTTCACTTAGTGGGAGGGACTTTATTCCCCAGGACCCTGTCTTGCAGTCCTTCAACTCGGGAGGTGTGAGGAGAGAGGTTGGCAGTGAAGACTGAGGTGAAAAACTTGTTGAGAACCTCAGCCTTCTCATCTATTGTTACCAGTTTGCCAGGCTTGCTCATCAAGGGCATAACGCTTTTTTAACCTTACTTTTCTGGTTGACAGACCTGTAGAAGCCCTTGAAGAACTGGAGGGTCCTGAATAAGCTCCTTGTCTGACATGTACCCCTTAGGACTGTGAGCTCCACCAGGGCATGATNCTTAGGACTTTGAGCGCCACCAGGGCATGATTGCTGCAGCCCAGGCTGCCTCCAGTCTTGACATCCCTGATGAGCTCAGGGTGTATTGGTGCCTATCAGGTCCAGTGCTGCATCTCCTCGGGTAGGGCTGTCTATTTCCTGTCTTAGGAAGTTACCCTTGAGGCACTCCAGGGACCTCCTGCATTATCTATGGCTCACTGGGTTACTTTTCCAGCAGATGTTGGGGTGATTGAAATCCCCCCTCCTGTAGCTGGAGTAAGAAGGCTTCATCAGTAGGCTGCCCTTGGTCCGACAGCCTGTAGTAGACACTAGCCACAAGGTTTCCCTTGTTACCTCAGTCTCTAATTCCTACCCATAAGCTTTCTACTTCCTCTTGGCTATTGTTTAGGGACATCTCTTCACTCTTTATCCTTTCCTTACCATAGAAGGCAACCTCTCTGCCCCGTCTGTCCCTTCTGAACAGCTTGTAGCCACCAATAGCCACNAACTCGGGAGGTGTGAGGAGAGAGGTTGGCAGTGAAGACTGAGGTGAAAAACTTGTTGAGAACCTCAGCCTTCTCATCTATTGTTACCAGTTTGCCAGGCTTGCTCATCAAGGGCATAACGCTTTTTTAACCTTACTTTTCTGGTTGACAGACCTGTAGAAGCCCTTGAAGAACTGGAGGGTCCTGAATAAGCTCCTTGTCTGACATGTACCCCTTAGGACTGTGAGCTCCACCAGGGCATGATTGCTGCAGCCTAGGCTGCCTCCAGTCTTGACATCCCTGATGAGCTCAGGGTGTATTGGTGCCTATCAGGTCCAGTGCTGCATCTCCTCGGGTAGGGCTGTCTATTTCCTGTCTTAGGAAGTTACCCTTGAGGCACTCCAGGGACCTCCTGCATTATCTATGGCTCACTGGGTTACTTTTCCAGCAGATGTTGGGGTGATTGAAATCCCCCCTCGTGTAGCTGGAGTAAGAAGGCTTCATCAGTAGGCTGCCCTTGGTCCGACAGCCTGTAGTAGACACTAGCCACAAGGTCTCCCTTGTTACCTCAGTCTCTAATTCCTACCCATAAGCTTTCTACTTCCTCTTGGCTATTGTTTAGGGACATCTCTTCACTCTTTATCCTTTCCTTACCATAGAAGGCAACCTCTCTGCCCCGTCTGTCCCTTCTGAACAGCTTGTAGCCACCAATAGCCACACTCCAGTCCTAAGATTCATCCTTCCAGGTTTCAGTGATGCCCACTATATCATAGCTTTCCGGCAGCACTGTAGCTTCCAGCCCCTCCTGTTTGTTGCCTGAGTTTGTGCAGAGGTACTTCAGCTGGGCTGTTGGCTATGTCACCTTCTTAGGGGAATACCCCTTGAGGTGTCTCACGGGTGTTTCCCTGTGACTCTGACTACCTCTGGAGCCCCTGGCTCATCTCCGTAAGACTTTGACTGTGATGTAGTGTCCCCAACCTGCCTCAGGGCAACAGGTTGAAGGCCTTACCCTGAAGGGCCCTGTCCCTCTAACCCTGATGTGTTATCCCAGAGCTTCTCACAGATGAGCCTGATGTTATTACCCCCATTCCCATTCACATCTAGTTTAAAGCCCTGTCAATCAGCCCCGCAATCTCTTGGGCAAAGACCCTCTTTCCCCTTCGAGAAAGGTGTCTTTCATTTGATGCCAGCAGGCCTGATGCCATGTAGGCCATCCCATTGTCAAAAACTGAAATTGTGGCAGTGACACCGACACCAGCCACAGAGCCGTGTGTTAATAGACTGGCTCTGTCTGTTCCTTCCAATGTCACTGCCTGCAACCAGGAGGAAATGGAGTGCTACGGTTGACTGAGAATCCCAAAGCTTGTGAATCTGCCCTGGGGATTCCTTCAGATGTCAGTCTGGCTTTCTTGGGCACCACTCTGCTCAAGTCTAAAGTACAGCCCTTCAAGATTGAGCCATTTAAATTTCTTCCAGGAGTGGTCTACTGCTGGGTGGTTATGGTTGTTAAAGCACCCTCTTTTCCAGGGTTATTTGGATGCTGTCAGTGCTGAGCAATCATGCCTCTGTGTTTGCAGAACAATCTGGGATTTTCTCCTATTCTTCTGTCCACTTATGTTGGAAGCACTGTGTGGCACTTGAAAGGTCTTGCCACCATGGCATGACATTTGTTCTGCCCATCTTCATTTAAGCCACCATTGCCATGGCACCAAGAGAATAGGGGTTCCTCTGTACTCTGAGTTGTCTCTTGCAGAGCAAAGGAATGAGAAAATGGTTTCCGTCAACATACAAAGAGATGACGCTGTTCTTCCTTGGCATTTTCAGTCATAGGACTTGTTTTTCTCTCCATGCATAGACCTCTTCACCATACTTTCAGTAAAGCTTATTGTGGTCCTCTGTTATCTGCTACACCACCACCAGAGGAAGACTAATTCCATGAGTAGAAAGTTTAATCAGACTTTGCTGTTAATAATTAGTTGCTCAATATCAAAGTTTCTGTCTCTGTGCTGAATATGTTTCTCCTAAATACCAGCTTGCAGCCAAACTACTCTCTATTTCCAGTTAATAACCAGTCTCCAGCACCACTCTTTCAACTTGACCGTGGTGCTTTTCTCTGGGTGGTAGGACTCTTTATGGGCCTCATTGAACAAGCCACACTTCCGATTGTGCATACCCTGTGACTGCCACAGAGTGGTATTTGTCTCGGTTATGATTTGGCTTCAGGGTATGAGATTGGCAGAAGCTTAAGGGATTTAACAAGAATTTTAGAATACCTCATTTGGCTGGGTTGGCACTAGAGGAAATGTTGGTTGTTCTCTCTAAATAGTTGTTTTATCATCACGAACCTGGAACCAAGATCTTTTAGCCCAACAGGCCTGAAGTAAAATTCTGCAAAATCTGAGGGACTGAGATTTTTTTTTTGCTATGGCAATACCTACTGTTTAGTGAAATGTCTGTGCCAAGGTACAGCCAATAGCACTTATCTGTCCTCACCAGTAAGCAAAAAGGGGAGACGGGAGAGCAAAATAAAAAACCATATATTGTTCTGTCAAGATAGATTAATAGTTACACACGAGCCACACTTCTGTGTTGGTTATATCAGTTCTTTGTATTTCTGTATGATCTAAAAATGTCTTTCCTTGCCTTTTTTTTCTGTTTGGGGAAATCAGAGTGAATGTTCCCTTTCTGTGGGAACAGTTGGTAGCAAAAATGCTTCATTTTGGTATGTAAAAGTGTTCATTTCAGGGTGGTGCAAATACTGCTTTCTGTGGCTTGACTATGTTTTAGCACTTTATGAGAATTTTTTTAAAGGTGCTGATATTCTATGCTGTAGAGAACAGTGATCTTTAAGGAAGCATTGAGTGCAGTGGCTCTATGAGGTTTGGAGTGCCTGCAAATGTTTGCTGAGTTTTGCATGGTGGCTGCTGTAACAAGTACTTTTAGGAAACAAAAGGTTTTGCTCTTCCTTTATGAAGTCTCCTGACTGTGTATAGAAAGCAGCTGCGCATACCGGTGTCTGCAGGATGAGTCCAGGGTGGCTCACCAGATAGTTCTTCTTAAATAGGAGCTGCATTTCTGAAAGGGGTAATGCTCTCAAAGGGGGTCGGTCTCTTCTCCCAAGTCACAGGGGATGGGACAAGAGGAAATGGCCTTAAGTTGCACCAGAGGAGGTTCAGATGGGATATTAGGAAAAAGTTCTTCACAGAAAGGGTTGTCAAGCATTGGAAGAGACTGTCCAGGGCAGTGGTGATCACCATCCCTGGAGGTATTTAAAAGAGGGCAGATGTGGTGCTGAGAGACATGTGTCAGTGGTGGTTTTGGCAGTGTTAGGCTGATGGTTGGACTCATTGATCTTAAGGGTCCTTTCCAACCTGGATGCTTCTATGAAAATATAGAGGTGTGGCTATGGTATTACTCTTCAGGAGAAATCTGAGGTCCTTTTTTAGTCTTAAAATGTTGTCCAATGTGGTTACAATCATCTATCCTTTTGCACATAAATGGTATGGCAGGGGATGGTGGGAGGGAGAATCTCCAGTAAATTGTTCTGCATCCCAGGTGCTTGCTAGGCTTTCAAGCCTCTCATGCCCAGTGCCATGCCTTGCTTCTGGGTGATGCCTGAAAGTCCTTTCACTGTATCCTACTTCTGCTTCATGGGAAGCATGATGGGAGAGCAGGCAGGAAGGTGGGAGAAGTTCAGAGAAATAAGCATGGTGGGAATATGGGATATGGAGCATGGGGTAGCATCAGCAATGTGAGAACATGATGTAGAACAGAGAGACTGTGGGAGGAGACAGAAAAGAGGGAGCAAGGCTCTGAGGCCTTTGTCCTGCTTAGGCAGCATCTAGAGCACAGTTGAAACTGGTCTCCTTGATGATGTTGATGATGTATCCCAGGAGAGGGATTGTCCTTAAGCATTCTTGGATGCTACAAAAAGTGGGGAAAATGACAGCTGATAATTAGTCATTGGGAGCCCATGTTAATTATGGCCTAAGTCAGAAAGGCAATAAGGCAATAGCAGAAGGGATGTGGACTTTTGGAAACAGGAGCCCTGGGGATGTAGGAAAACTAGGGAGATTATGTTCAGCACCTTCAATGTGGAATGCTCCAAAGCATAGATACAAGATGGTGTTCTTGCTGAAGGAGTTAGCTTGGACTTGTGTTGACCTCCAAGATACATCTAGGTATGGGCTCTGATTTCACATACAATTCTGCAGTTTCTCAGAGTGTTTTCACAGAAACGTGGTGGGATGCCTCTCATGACTGGAGTGCCACAATTGATGGCTACAAGCTCTTCAGGAGGGATAGACAGGAAAGGAGAGGCAGTGGAGTGGCCCTGTCTGTTAGAGAATGCTATGAGAGCTCAGAAATTAAGTATAGTGATGGTGGGATTGAGAGTGTTTGGATTAGGATAAAGGCCAATTAAGGTGATACCGCTGTAGGAGTCTGCTATAGACCTCCCAACCAAAGCACTAAGGTGGATGAAGCTTTCTATAAGCACTGGGAGAAATCTCGCAGTCACTTGCCATTGTGACTGCCATCATCTGCTGGGAATCCAACACAGCAGAGAGGGAACAATCCAGGAGTTCCTCACACAGCTGGTCAGTGAGCCCACCAGGGAAGGTGCCCTCCTGGAGACTGCCATCATCTGCTGGGAATCCAACACAGCAGAGAGGGAACAATCCAGGAGTTCCTCACACAGCTGGTCAGTGAGCCCACCAGGGAAGGTGCCCTCCTGGAAGGAGTCTGTTACAGACCACCCGACCAGGATGTAAAGGTTGATGAAGTGTTCTGTAAGCAGCTGGCAGAGGTCTTAAGATCGCTTGCCCTTGTCTTGGTGAGAGACTTCAACCTCCCAGGTCTCAGCTGGGCACACAGTATGGCTGAGAGAGAACAGTCAGGGAGGTTCCTGGAGCGTGTTGGGGTTAACTTCCTGACACAGCTGGTGACAGAGCCATCTAGGGAAGGAGCACTGGTGGATCTGCTGTTTGTGAATAGAGAAGGACTTGTGGGGGATGTGACAGCTGGAGGCCGTCTGGGGCGCAGTGACCATGAAATGATAGAGTTCTTGATTCTCAGGGAAGTGAGGAGGCAAGCCAGCAGGACTGCCATCATGGCCTGCCAGAGGACAGGCTGTGGTCTTTTCAAGAGCCTGCTTGACAGAGTCCCTTGGGAGGCAGCCCTGAAGGGCAAGGGAGTCCAGGAAGGCTGGACCTGTTTCAAGAAGGAAGTCTTAAAAGCACAGGGGCAGGCTGTCCCTGTATGCTGTAAAGCCAGCCACTGGGGGAAAAGACAGGATGAACAAAGAGGTCACGGCTCAGGGAAAAAAGGAGACTTTATGGCTTTTCAAAAAAGGGGCAGACCACTCAGGAAGATTACAAAGGTGTTGTAAGGCTATGCAGGGAAAAGATTAGAAAGGCCAAAGCCCAACTAGAACTTAATCTGACCTTGGATGTTAAAAACAATAAAAAGAATTTCTATAAATGTATTAGTAGCAAGAGGAGGGCTCAGGAGCACCTCCGTCCTCTATTGGATATGGGAGGTGACATAGTGACAAAGGATGAGGAGAAGGCTGAGGTACTGAATGCCTTCATTGCCTCAGTCTTCTGTGGTTGAGTAGGTTGTTCCCTGAGTACCCAGGCCTCTGAGCTAGCAGAGAGGGGCAGGGGGATGGTGCGGGACCTGATCCAACACCGGGATGCAAACAAGTCTATGGGACCAGATGGGATCCACCCAAGAGTACTGAGGGAGCTGGCAGAAGAGCTTGCTGAGACACTTTCCATCATCTTTCACCCTTCCTGGCAGAAAAGGCCCTGAGGGTGTTGGTGGACTGTGGTCTGACCATGAGCCAGCAGTGTGCCCAGGTGGCCAAGAAAGGCAAGGGCATCCTGGCCTGGATCAGGAACAGCATGGGGAGTAGGACTCAAGAGGTGATTGTCCTTCTCTACTGGTCACTGGTGAGGCCCAACCTTGAGGGCTGGGTCCAGTTTTGGGCCCCTTCCCACAAAAAAAGACACCCAGGTGCTGGAGCAGGTCCAGAGAAGGGCAACAGAGCTGGAGAGGGGTCTGGAGAACAAGTCCTTTGAGGAAAGGCTGAGGGAGCTGGGGGTGTTCAGCCTGGAGAAAAGGAGGCTGAAGGGAGAACTTCTCACTCTCTCCAACTCCCTGTAAGGAGGATGTAGCCATAGGGGTTGGTCTCTTCTCCCAAGTCACAGGCCATGGGACAAGAGGAAATGGCCTCCAGTTGCACCAGGGGAGGTTCAGATTGGAGAACAGGAACAACTTTGACACGGAAGGGTTTTTTAAGCCTTGGAATAGGCTGCCCAGGGCAGGGGTGGAGGCACCATCTCTGGAGGGATTTAAAAGACAGGTTCACATGGTGCTTGGGGACATGGTTTAGTCCTGGGTTTTTGTCAGAGTTAGGTTGATGGTTGGACTAGATGATCTTAAAGGGCCCTTCCAACCCAGACATTTCTATGATTCTAATAAATGGTTATATGTAATCCATCTAGCCCTGAATTTTAAGTTTTTACAAGTGGACACTAATTAGTTGTTCATTAACAGCAGAGGCTTACACTGGCTTGTTCATTAAAAACTCTCAATGCAGTTTATAGCATGTATGCTTTCTTTACAGATGTCTGATGGTGATGATCCTCTGCAAGATGTTGTTTAGTTGCAGTGTACCTAAACCATCTTTTCATAAAAACTAAAGAATTAGTTGTAAATCTTCCACTCCGAATAAAGGACAAAGCTGTCGGGTAGGAAGTTTTTTCATGGGCCAGCCATTAAATTGGAATTTTAATACTCTGAATACTGCAGAGAGAGTATTTTACTAGAATGCCTGTAGTAGAATGGAAACCTTCTGCAGAGTTCTCATTAATAAGGTGTTTTGTTTTTTAAATATAGGAAACTGCTAATTCAGACACTTCCAATTAACTTCATATCTCTAGGTCTATTTTTGGGAGGCAGTTGGCTAGCTGGCAGTAAGTGGGCATAATTACCATGCCAGCTCACTGTTGGCAATGATTTTGATGTCAGCAGTTTCACTTGCTGAGGCTACAAGTCATGAATCATCAGTTTTGTTAGGATTAGAAATCTTGTGCAAGATTTTAAGATGTTTACTACATGACTTGTAACTTCCTTTAAGTGTTTTCAGAATGATTAAGAGAAATGTGGCACGTTCTTCGTGAGAACAAGCATAATAAGGAATTACACATTCTGGGGGCTAGAGCAAAAGGCTAATTTCTTGATTGTTTGTTGGTTTTTTGCCTAGCTTATTCTTGTTTCATGGATCGTTTGCATGTTCTCCATTCCAGGCAGTAGTACATTGGGGTTTAATGTCCAGCTGGAATGGCTGATGTGACAGTTCACACGCAGCACAGGAGCAGAAAATGCGTCACCATTTGTGAGCATGGGAGCAGACACCCTTTGTGTCTCTCAGACATTCCTTGAGACTTGGTAGAGTTGTGAAGTTCTGCAATCTAGGGGGAGAGCTGCCCGCTGAGGTTTGCTGTTTAGGCTGTTGGAAACCACAATAACGGAGCACTGGGAACGAGCCTGCGAACTGGAGCGCACTGGCCATTGCAGAGAGAACTTGGTTTCACTCATCAGCCTGCTTTTGCACAAAGTGATCTTATCTAGCTCAGCAGACTCCTGTAAACTGTTGCTCTGACAGCATCTAAGCCCTGATGACTGTGTGTGGAAAGACTTGAAGAAAGCTGCTAAGCCTGGTTGATTTGCTCTAGCTTCAGGGATGCTTTAGGTTTGCAGTTTTAAAAGGGTATAGATAGTGAACATGTGTGTCTGGGTAGGTGTGTATGTACATATGTATGTACACACACATACACAAATGCACATCACGTTTTGTGTATGATATTCTTAAAAAAGGTGAAGCTTACTGGTTTTTGGTGATTTGTTTAGAATTGCATAGTACCACAGTTTAACAGTTTCGAATGGAACCATCTGGAATGTCAATAGTTTCTCACAGGAAGACAGTCCCTGATGTGATTCCGCACTAATGGTGATACATAGCATACTTTCTCCTTTTTCCTTTCCTGTTTAACTGCTATGTCTCGTTTGTTTCAGTCTCTTCTCTGCATGAATTCCAGGGAGAACAGAAGTGTTCAAACTGTTTAGGAGGGGATTTGAGGTTACCAGAGGGAAATATTTTCAGGATATCAGCTAGAGGGTAACAAGGAGAAGTTCAGGTTTGTGGCAGCCAAATTAAAGCAAGTCAGAACTCTGCTCAGTAACCCAAAATCTGCAAAAAACCCCAACTTCTGCAAAAAATAATAAAAAACTTCTGCAAAGTTTTCTGTTGTTTTCATTTACATGGTGTTATTTTTCGTGATTAGAGGGAAATAGCAAGGGGAAATCATGTGTATTCTTGGATAAACTGGGTTCTACCAATTCCAAAACATGCAGCATACTAGAAGTGATTTTTATTTTTGTTTTCCATGTTTTGATATGAGAACTAATGCTACATTTTTGCAACTGTGGCTTGGAATGTCTTTAGCCCTCAAATGAGATGAGCTGTTTTGGCTACAATGTTTTGAATTTTTCTGTTCAACTGATCTGATAGAAGTGAATTGGCTATTGCTTGGCACTTGCAGACCCTTTTAAATGAAGTCCTGCCTTAAGATATATCCTTACTACAATGAGCAACGCTAGTGGCTTTTGCTGGGTAGCACAAGAACATGAGAGGGGAGAAACTGGCTCAGTATTTTGCAGATGAGGTCTACCTGTGGCTTTAGTTTTCAGTGGAGCTTTGTTTTCATTCTTTTAATCAAGTTGGTAAAACACAGCTTTAGTCTAAACTAGATGTGATTGTACAGCAAGTGTCAACTTTTGAACAGACTGCCTGAAATTTTGAATTAATCCTGTATGACTGGATAAACATTACAGTGATCAGATCACATTGGGATAGGGGTTTCATTGTAGAAAAGCTAAGCACAGTTCGTACATCAGCATCAGATCTGTTCCTGAACCCTTTAATGTGGGCCTGTTTAGACAAGTTAGGAGAACTTTGAACTGCTTTACTGTTCCTTCCATCATGTGTACACAACTTGGTAGTAACTTGAAAATGCAAGATCTTTCAGTTGAAGCCTTGCCAGCTGGCACGCTCAGTCTGATGGTGCCAAAGCTGAGGTGCAGCAACGTTGTCTGTGAGTGCAAGACTGAAACTTAATTTCCAGTTGGTGATAGTACCATTGGTTGCAGGCAAAAAACTGGTCCAGGAAGCCTGTGGTGTTCTAGGTAGTCTGAATCACCTCCCTAGTAGTCAGCTTTTGTGCTTTTGTAGTCTTGTTCACAGGCAATTTGAAAATGATCTCTTGAATTCATCCCCTTTGAAGTAAAAGGAATTCTGTAAGTGTTAATATTTGTGTTATTGATTAATGTGAATGCATTAAATATGCATTTAATGCATATTTCCCCCCCTGATTCCGCTCCCTCCCCCCAGTTTCCTCCATGGAAATGTACAATTTACAAATCAGGAGGCAGGTTGCCTCTTTTCTCAAATTTAAGACCAGTGCAAGTTTTTATACAAACCCAAAAATCAGCTTTTTATGTAATCATTAGCTCTTTAAATGCTTTTAGATACTGTCTGTATTTTGTAGCAACTAGGAAAAGGTGACCTGCTTTAGTTTAGAGACTTGTTGAATTAAAACTCCAGGTGACAGTTCTATACAGTGTGGAAACAATTGATTGCCAGGTCTGTCTGAACCAGTTAAACAGAAAAGGCATACATCTTCCACGTTTCAAGTGAGCAGTGCAGTTGTGGCCTCCAGATGACAGTGAGGCTTGCAGTTTGCCTTGACAGACAGCCTCTCTGTCTGGCAAACATCCTGAAGCTGCTGGAGGCCTGTTCAGACAGATCTTCAAACATCTGCCAGGCCAGAATGGCTGGTAGAGGGGACTGGGACGTGCTTGAGCATCCCTGGAGGACAGTGCAGGTGCAGGGTCTTGCAAGAATAAGGAGACACGCTAATTTTTATGGTTGTCTCTGTCCTCCTCTGAGAGGTGTCATCGGCTAAAAGTCAGCCCATGAAGCAGGCAGAGACGGCACATTTAGGTTTAGGGACAGATTAGGTCCCTTGGAAATCATAATCCCTGTGATTTCAGCTGCTTACACAAAGAATGCAACGCTGAGTTTTAAGAGGTTCCACTGCTACCACAGTTAACTGTGTCTTAGAGGCATCACTGGGTATTTCTCTGAATGGTTTTTATAATATTCAGCAGTTACTTTGTTTTCTTTGGGGATTTAATAACTGATGTGGGTGCTGGTAACTCTACCAGTTTAAAATTAGTGAGCTGTCTTTGTAACCTTGTTTATTAGATTTACTTAGTTGAATTAGGAGCATGTTCCCTCCTTGTAGAGTTGGTACCAAGGATTATTTTGAGCCTCTCATATTTTTGATCATCCAGGTATTGCTGCCGCTGCATATATGCCTAAATCCATGGAGCTGTGAATGTGCTCCTAGAGATGCTACAAAGATGTCTACAGGGGGAAACCAAAATTAGCTTCCACTTTTCCCCATTTGCATCCGTCATGGAGTCATGGATGAAGTGACAGATACGGTGTTTTGTTGTTTTTTTCCTTTGCAAGTGCAAGGGGAAAGAGGGTTGTTTTTTTCAGGCTTCCTCTGCCACTGAAAAACTCAGGCACCTACCTATGGGAAGGTCTAGAGGGTCTACACAAGAGATGCAGCTGCACAAGGCAGGGTGAGGCCACCAGAAAGATTGTGCTGTGGAGGTTTTTCTCCAATATCCCAGAAACGTGAAGCCTCTGAGACAGAGGGACAAAATGAGCCCTGGCCCAGTGACCAGCTGGGTTTCCCCTGGGAGGTGGTTCAACATTTTAGCGTAGCCTGATGGTGAAATCCTCCTCCAGAACCTTTCCCAAATCCTACAATCTGTCAACAACAAAAAATTAATTTGCCAGTCAGGGTTCCAGGAAGCTGGGGACAGAAGGACCAGCCCTGCATTGTGCACAGGGCCAGGCCGTCCCCAGTCCTGAGTTTCGGAGGTGCAGATAACCACAGCTCTCTCCGTGGGCTGACGACACTGCATGGTTTTCAGGTTGACGTGCTCCCCACATGCAGCACTGGAGGAAATGTGGTAGGGGTGATGCTGACATTTTTACTTCCTTTCCTTACTTAACGAACTGGATTTATATTAAACAGAATTTTAGGGTGGTTAAACAGCTACATTTGCACTTCTCTGTTTTGAGGAGTTATTAATTTTTTTTCAAACCTATGGAATTTCTAATTTAATATCAACAGAGCTCATGCCTTAAATCTATTTAAATCTACTGCAGGGACTGTGGAAATTTGCTAAATGCATTTCTGCTTAACCACAAAGCAGTCAGACTGTGTCTGTTCTCTTGTGCTAACTGAAACGACAGAAAATAATTATATAGAATTTAAACAACAGTAGACTGATTACTTTCATTTTCCCTTTCTGGCAGAGACAGATATGTTTTGGGGAGAGATTTGCATAACTTTTGTTTTTAATTTCTCTTAGTTACGGTGGAAGAAATGGGTAGTGTTATGGGGATCCCAGGTTCAGTGAACAAAGTGAGGGAACAGTTGTTTGGTTACAAAGCTGCACGGGGCTTAACTCTGACATGCAGAAAAAGGCATGGGACATCATAAACTTCAACTTGGGTTATTATTCCAGTCTGTTAAGCGATTGCTGTGAAAACTCAACAGTAATAAACTCATAATGTGTGGTTTTGGTTTGTTAAAAATGTATGTGACTTTTTGACCTTTTAAATAACATGCACACGTGCTATGCAAGTCTTTGCTGCAATATCACAATCTGATCTCATCGAGCTATATATTGTTTGGCTGGGAATATGCTCTTTATGTGTATGTAGTTCTTTTATGTTAATTTTAAAGGAGCTCCCACTCATAAGCTCATGAAATACAAACATCCATGGATTAAAAGAATGACTATCTATCCAGAAAACTGCAGTGCTGCCTTCCAGAAAAACTTAAAGTAATTATTCCTACAACTCTTGTGGAATGAAAAATGTCTCCTTGATATTTAATAAACAGAGATCTGCTTAGCATATAATAAGTAGGAGATTGCTGAGTTCAGAGCAGTACTGAGTGTTTTCATTTATACTCAAAATAGAAGTTGCTCAAGGTCGGGACGTTATTTTTTTTCATACATTTTTTATCTAGGCTGTAAAATGTACTATTAAAATGTTTAATGTTTCTTTTCTGGAGTACCATTGGATAAACATGAGTAAATGTTTAGTTTTGTCTGTTTCACCATTCCTGCAGTTTTCTACTGAGCAACTTTGTATCAGTTATATTGTTATCTTTCTTTCTAAATACAGAAGTTCTTTTCAAGGAAACATGCAAATTAACAACATGTTTTGTCTGTTGAAGAACTGGAGAGAGACTAGGGCACTCCTGAATAAACTACATTCTTGGGCCGGGTAGATTTGTTATTATTTATTACAAAAGTCTACTCAAGATTGTGGCAGACCTAGCCCCTGCTCTTTCCAGCGTGAGATGTGTTGAAATCCTGAGCAGCACAACAGTGTCAAGCAGGTAGAAGAGCTGCTTGGCCACCTCCACTTTGGCAAATCCACAAAGAATTAAAAGTGATCAGAAGCAAGCTGGAGCCAGTTAAATGCTGAACAGGGAGACTGTGAGCAGATACGTTTATTTTTCAGTTCTATCCCCATTTTACAAACCAGGATTTGTCAACAGGACAGAGACCTGGTATATTCCTAGGATTACAGACGATTCTGTGATTTGGTTCTAGGTTGGAAAGGACCTTTAAGATCATTGAGGCCAACCACCAACCTAATATTGCTAAAACCACCCTGGCCCTTGTTCCTCAGCTCCATATCTACCCCTCTTTTAAATACCTCCAGGGATGGTGATTCCACCACTTCCCTGGGCAGCCTGTTCCAGTGCTTGTTAACACTTTCTGTGAAGAACTTTTTCCTGATCTCCAATCTGAATGTCCCCTGGAGCAACTTCAGGCCATTTCCTCTGGTCCCATCCGCTGTGACTTGGGAGAAGAGACCTACTCCCCCTGGCTACACCCTCCTTTCAGGGAGTTGGAGAGAGTGAGAAGGTCTCCCCTCAGCCTCCTTTTCTCCAGGCTGAACACCTCCAGCTCCCTCAGTCTCTCCTCACAGGACTTGTTCTCCAGACCCCTCACCAGCTCTGTTGCCCTTCTCTGGACCTCCTCAACCCCTCGTTGTCTCTTTTGTGGTGAGGGGCCTGAAACTGGATGCAGACCTTGAGTTGCAGCCTCACTAGTGGGGCATTGACCTCTTGAGTCCTATTCCCCATGCTGTTCCTGATCCAGGCCAGGATGCTTTTGGCCTTCTTGGCCACCTGGGCACACTGCTGGCTCATGGTCAGACCACAGTCCACCACCATCCCCAGGACCTTTTCTGCCAGGCAGCTCCAGCCACTCTGCCCCAGGCCTGTAGCGCTGCAGGGGGTTGGGGTGACCCAAGGGTAGGACCTGATACTTGGCCTGGTTGAACCTCATCCCATTGGCCTTGGCCCATCCATCCAGCCTATCCATCTTAAATATGATGTCACTACACCCAAAACAAGTGGCTTTGAGGAGAAAACAATGAATGGAAAAGGAAAATCTAGTGGCTGGCTGAGGACCAGGCCATCTTTACTTCTTCCAAGCATGCAGAATTATTGCATTTTCTCAGTTAACCTTAATTGCTTGATCCTTGCTATGCACCTCTTGCTGTGTCATCTGATGAATGCCATGCATTTAAATATAGTACATTTTGTACATATAGTACATTCGTTTAAACCACCCACAAATAGTTTTTCCTCCTTATCTCATTCCAGCCAGCTTTAAAAATAACTGTTAAGTTACTTCTATTTACCACATCCTACACCACATGATGCTTCCATGAATGGAACCAGGGAGAGCAGTGGCACTCCGCGATTGAAAATTAGATTACAGATGAGAAAGCCCATAGGGACCACTATGACCAGATAAAACAGTCCCCTGCAGACTTTTCTAGTTGGGGCTGATCTAGTAAGAAACATCTAATCTTAGCATCACTTCAGTGATGGATGATCCAAATGATGCTTGGTATGTTTTTGCAGGGTTTGCTCTGGCCTGTGATTTTTCAGCTTTTGGGAAGAGCAAGAGGTCTGGAAGAGGTTGCCCTCATCCCTGCCTCATCCCTGGAAGTGTTCAAGGCCAAGCTCTAGTGGGAGGTGTCCCTGTCCAGGGCAGGGGGACTGGAACTCCACGATCTTTAAGGTTCCTTCCAACTCTAACTGTCCCATGATTCTATGATTCCTTTCCTTTTGATTGATTTATTTCTCCCGTTATGTCAAGCCTTGAAATGCATCTGGGTTTAGCTAGCCACTAGGTCTTATTAGGCCTGTGTCTGCCGAAGTGAAAAGTCCTCTATCAAATGTTTGTTTCCCATACTTATGCAAATATTGTGGAATGAAGTTATTCCTTGGCCTTTTTTTTGTGGACTGGATAGAGCACAGTCCGCAAGCTTTTCAGTAGCAGATGTAGTTTCCAACCCTGTGTCTTCATATATTCTTAAACAAGGCTCCTTGCACATGCTAGCACTGCATTTTGTTCACGGAATAAACCTGCATGTTAAGGCATGCTTTATATGACTGGTTTTCTTGTCACAAAATACCTGATATCCTATACACTCCTAACAATTTTGGGGAAATATGAAATACAAAGGGAAGTTGGCAGTGGGGATGTTTGCCACCCAGGTGGCATTTGCAGAAATTTAGGAGAAACTGCACATTGTAGATGCACTGTACCCTGGGGAAAAACAAAGAAACAAGCACACACAAAAAAACCACTTAAAAAACTGTCTTTGTCATATGGACACCATCTATTCAGACAACCTTCAGCACCATGCAGCTTGCACAGCTGATGGCATCGATGATTGTTGGAGGAGGGGAAGGCTGTGGATATTGTATACTTGGACTTTCGAAAAGCATTTGACGCTGTCCCCCACAGAGTTCTCATGGAAAAGCTGGCTGCTCATGGCTTGGATGAGCGAATGATCTATTGGATCGAGCACTGGCTGGAAGGACGATCCAAAAGAGTGGTGCTCAATGGAGTTCAATCCAGCTGGTGGCTGGTCGCAAGTGGTGTTCCTCAGGGCTCAGTGTTGGGGCCATTCCTGTTTAATGTCTTTATTGATGATGTTGATAGGGATTTAGAGAGCACCATCAGTAAGTTTGCAGATGACACTAAGGGAGGTGGGAGTGTTAATCTACTTGAGGGCAGGGAAGTTCTGCAGAGGGACTTGGATAGACTGGATAGATGGGCCAATGTTAATGGCATGGCCTTCAANGGAAGAAGAGGCTGAGGGGAGACCTCATCACTCTCTACAACCGCTTGAAAGGGCATTGTCGAAGTTGGTGCTGGTCTCTTCTCATGAGTAATTAGTGATAGAAGGAGAGGGAATGGCTGTAAGCTGCAGCAGAGTAGGGTTAGGCTGGACATTAGGAAAAAGTTTTTCATAGAGAGAGTGGTCAGTCAGTGGAATCAGCTGCCCAGGGAGGAGGTGGAGTCCCCATCCCTGACTGTGTTTAAAAGTAGATTAGATGTGGTGTTGAGGGATGTGGTGTAGGGGAGAACTTTGTAGAGTAGGGCTGATGGTTGGACTCAATGATCCCAAGGGTCTCTTCCAACCAAAATGATTTTATGTTTCTATGATTAGTTAAACATGGAGGCAAACCCCCCCTTTTCTCAGCCCTACCCTGCAGTTTTGCAGCAGCACCGAGGATCTTCCTGCAGTTTCCCTAGGGACAGAAAAGTTCTTTTGCATTTAACATCATTGACTGGGAAAGAATCCTGTTTGCCTCAGCATAAGGAACTGTGGGATTAAACCTAGACACATGGTGTGCATGCTGAAATGAAGGCTGTAGTGAGATTGAGTGACTGCTCTGGGAGTGTTCCTGCTCGGGGTGGGCATGCTGAATGTGTTTTACATGCAGACTCTCAATTTCTCTGATAGAAGGGTACTAAGGTTATTTTTGCATTTATGACTCTTCATCTTGTTTTGTTTCAGCAGCCTGTCATGAATTTCTGCCATAAAGCATCGTTTCTCTAAAAACCTCACTTTCTCCAATGAGTAGATGATTCTCTGCTTCACTTTTGGTAAAACTTGAGCTGTGAAGCCATTGACAGAATTTCCTGTGTCTTCACTGAGGCCAGGATTTCACTCTTTATGAAAATTTAATAAGACAGAAATGTTGTTGACATGGGAGCACAGTTCTTTGTGATCTATGCAGCAGGTTTGAGCCAAAGTTGAATTAAATCTCAGACCTGAAAGTCTGGATTAAAGGTCCTTTTTCATTTCCCGGACAGGAACTATTCCTTAGTCTGTTGTAGGAGACGAACGCACACCCATGGTTTCAAACTGCTGCTGGTGACAGTAGCTACTGTTTCATCTCTCCTGTGTCTGTCCAGTGCTCCGTGGGCTGCGCAGCGGGATAGACGAGTGATCTCATTCGGATGACATTGTCAACCAGGCCGTTTGAAATGGTGGCCTGAAATAAAAGCACTTAACGCAGAGGTCAGCGAGTGCCTGATGTTCTTCGTGGAATCCATTTGTTGTGTAAGCAGCTGCGCTGTTGTGGTACTTCCATTAATTAAGGCTCTGACAGTATTTCCATAATGAACCATATTTTAAAAGGATTTATTACTCAACTGCCAAATCTGCTGCAGGCTGAGACTTGGACTAGGAAAACTTCAACCTTAAAGTGTTTTCTTAATGTAAAAAGCTATTTTTTAAAAGTATGGCTGTGAGGAAATCTTTCTTCAATGTACAGGCAAAACTTTTATTTATAAAAAGAGTTTTCAGTCTTACAGACAATGCATTTTTAAGTGGCGAGTGCTGACTGTTGCTTAGGATATTTTTAAACATGAAATACCCATGATGGTCATTCTATAATTTGATGCAATTTGAATACTGAACTCTCTTTTATTCTTGGTGTGACAGTATAAAAAGCTTCAGTTAGGACTGGGACCTTATATGCTAGATAGATTTCAAACACCAGGAGAGAGAGTTCCTGCGCTTTAATCCCCCTCCCGTGAATCCCAGCGGAACAAGGGTAGGAAGGGGCATGTGTTACTGCCAAGCAAATGAGCATGGAGGTAAATTGCAACATTCACACCTTTAGGATACACTTGCTCTGCTTTGTTTTCAGCCAAAGGCATGAGTGGGAAACTTTAGAAAAGCAAGTTTTAAAGAGACAGGTTCGTTATGTATGAACTAACAGAGCAGATCACCTGTTAAGGTCCAGGAGATGATTTTTGAAACTAATTGCTTCCAGATAACTGGACAGGTTTTCTTTGCTTAGTTGTGTTGTTTGGGGTTTGAGTGTTGTGGGGGTTTTTCTGTCTTGTACTTAGGTGAAAAAATAGCAGTTTCCTGCTGCAGAAGGGACTGAGCTGTGTTCGATTTTCCCCTCAGTAACTGGTTATTCAGAAATTCCTGTAGGATAGGAACCTGTGCCAGTAGGTTTTCAGCAGAATTCTCTGAAATATATCAAGGCTTTCCTGGGGTTTTTATTCTTCTAAAAGAAGTGTCTTATTTTGGGTTGCCTGTTTAAGTTGAAAAGCACTCCCGTGATTTACTACTAATGTGATAACATTTAGCTGCTTATTCTGAATTATATTTAAATATACATGAGGTGATCCAGAGAAGAGACATAATACTCTGCAAAGCCTGGACCACTCACTTAATGGGTTTCTCTTGCTTTTGTGACAAGTCCGGGTTCCACAGAATGATGGGATTTGTTGAAAAGAAGTCATTTCCAGTCCTGGAGCTTGAGGGTGAACCTTCCCAATAGTAGCCTGAAGATGTAGTGAGTTTTCTTCAGCTTCTAATGCATTAATTGAAGACCTTTTGAATCTGTGTTCCTGGCTAGATATGAATTAACAATCTTGCAGCACATCATAAAAGGGCAGAGTTAAATGCTGCCCGGGACGTGACGTGATGGGTATTACCTCCTCCAGGGCTGGGGTGCTCAGTGCCACTTACTTTGCAGCCTAGATGTTTTTGCAGGACACAGTTCAGCCCATGGGCATCAATGGCATTTTTGCTGTGAAATTAAGATATTTGGTCCCAAATTTGTAGTGCTCAATCAAGAGCTTGGTCTTTTTTTTAAATGTAATTCTATTCCACAGAAGATTTTTTTTAGCTGCCCACATAATTTTACTGTTCTTCTTTACTTTTTTTTTCCTTTTTTTTTTCTGTCATGAGTTTGTTATGGGGGAAGAGGGAAGGGGCTGCAAGAGTTTTTTCTCTGGCAGTTTTTGGCAGAGAGCTTTGATTATACCATACAGCTATTCAGAAATGGAAATGATGTTTTTACAACTATCATGATGGCATTTTTCACGTCTCTACAGTGGTATCTGTTTTATTCAGCAATATATGATGTGTTTGGGGTTTAGTTTCTTTTTTTTTTAATCCAGAGTTAAGGGGTCACCTTAAAGCTTCTTTTACTATGTCTGAAACATTCATTTTATACTTTGTGTAACCACTGAGGGAAGTTTTAAATAGGAAAAGAAAAATAATCAGTACCTCCAAAGGCAAAGAGCCGGAGCTCTACGCTTACTTTCCAAGCTGGGGAGGCTGCAGTTTGATGCCCGTGCAGCTGCATACTGCTCCACGTGGCAAAGGCAGTTGCTTTGAAGACCTTTCTATATCACTGGTTGTGCCCAGGACTTGAAGGTGGCCTGTCCTGTTCTGTGTTCAGGTCTCCCACAGCAGGTGACAGTACTCCCAGGGCTCTGGGCGCTGGTGGAGGGACGCATGCCCTCTCCTGTTTGCTGAGCCCAGACCCTGGGCTGCTTGTGGGCTCCCGGCTTTCCCGTAGCCACTCGTCCAAGTCACGAGCAGTAAGACAGAAGGGCTGCAGGAATCAGGAGAGAAACACACTGTCTGGGGCGCACGGCTGCAGTAATGCCAGAGGTCCCTGTTGAAGCCAGTGGCAGTGCCACAACAGGTTGAGGCCAATTACAGTTCACCTCTTCTCTTCACAGCCTGAAGCTTCTTCCTGATGCTTTTTCTTATCAAGTAGGCAACCTGGGATACGCTCAAGTATTTTGGTTTGTTGGGTTTTTGTTTTTTTTAATATTAAAGGTATTTTTTTCCATCTTCCCCCTCCCCCCACCTTCTTATGAAGTTTGTTTAAAACTTAAGATTTCTTTTTAACTAAGGCTTCACTGCCAAAATGGGAAGTTTCCTTGGCCTATCCATTCCTTAATTCCTTAATTCACTAATAGCAGACAGTTACTCTTTTGCTGGTATATCACAGACTATCGTCTTCCATTGAGCTACCCTCTGTATTAAGCCCAGTGACCCAGATGACAATAAAGCATACTTAGGTTTCCCTCTGGCCCTTTGGTAGAGAAAGTCATTCTGGGTTTGTAGAAACCATCAAAGATGAAGCAGCTGTTAATTAACCCACTGCACTTCTGGAAACTTTTCTTCCTACTTGTTGGCTCTGAAAGTACTTCTGTGGGGTTGGCTACAAGATTCTGCTCGTGACAGGAATTCTCTGTCTAGAGAAGTGCTGGGCTGCTTTAATTGTCCCACCTCTCACACATCTTTTCAGATCCTTTTTAAGATTAAAAGTGGACATGGCAGGTCAGGATGCATCTGAGAAGTGTTGTTCACAAACATACATTCTCTTCCTACTTGCTACCCTCCCTTCCTGCGTGTTGATACAGAAAGTGATTACCCACTCAGAAAGACTTTGTGAACATTTCATCCTCATTAATTCTTCAGCAATTAAATTGTTTGTATACTTTTAAGCTTCTTACCAGTCTCTGCAGAGACCTGCTAGAAATATTCACTGCCAGCTGCTCCTCGAGACCTGTTAGCCCACCAGTTCCTAACCCATTTAGCATATAATATCTGTAATATATCTGTATAATATGATGCTCTCTTTTAAGCATTATGCCTACAAGGCTCAGTTGTATACTGTACAAAGAGTTGGGTATGGCCTGTATGTATTTACTTTAATCAGCCAAATGGGCAATCCCTCTGAAGAGGGATTAGATGTGTTCAGGAAGACCTATTTTGGAGTCATGTTGCCATTAATTCTGTCATTTTTATTAAGTGAGCTCTCCATCAGCTTTCACTCACTGTGCTTGGGGACTGCTGTCAGCTTTTTTCCCCTACCTAAGTCACTTCTGTTTGTCCTTTTGGCACAATATTCACACCCTTCCACATCTCTGTAATTTCCCTAGAATTCCAGAATATGTTAAAAATCTACATCAAAGAGGCCACAGGGAGATCAGCCAGCTGTTTTAGTATTTTTGAGTATAAACTATTTATTATTTGTTCCTAGTCAGATCTTTTTAAATAGCAACAGCTTTCTCAGTACTGTATTTCTGTATTTGAAGATGCTTTGTCACCAATCCTTATGTGATACAAGTCCACTTTTTTGTTCTGTATTTAGACCATAATAGATATCAGCATTTGTTTTGTTCTGTATTTGGACCATAATAGATATCAGCACTTCTGCAGTCATTGGGTTTTTTGAGTGTATTTTACCATTGCATCTATTGGTGGGTCTGAATTATTCCTCAGGTTTATTTGTCTATGGTCTTAGCCATTCGGTTTGTTTTCTGAAAAAGTAGAATGAACTCAACTTCAATTATAAAGTATGATTTTTTTTAAGATACTTTATGAAAGACAGACCTGTTCTGGCAGGGTTCTGCAGTTCAGAAGCATAAATCACAATTTGCATAGCATGTTTGGCAGTAGAAAAGCAGCTCCCAGGATTATTCTTTTGAATTACAACGGAAATCTTCTAAGAGTTTTTAAAGTTGCGATAATGTCTCCTAAAGCACGAAGTATTCCCTGTTGGGGGTGGGTGGCTGGGTGGAAATTTTAATTTATATTTTGTAACCAGATGCTATGTTATAGAGAGCAATTAAAAAAACCCACCTTAAATTTAAATAGGTTTTTTTTTAGCTGTCTTAGCTTCAGTAAAGTCGCTAACAACAGACTGGAGGTTTCCTTTAAAACTTATATCAGTAAGCAGAGATGTTTAAGTTAGTCTCCAGTTTTAACTGTGATCTGTAAAGATAATGGCTGCTTCACTAACCTCTAGTTGATAGGAGTATAAAGCCCCATGAACTTAATTTCCCTTTGAGCTCTAAAACGTGGAGCAGCAGGCGCAGAAGTGGTCAGTAGAACACAGCTGGGGAGGCAGAGCACTGGTGTGAGTGGCAGCAGCACGGCCTGCTGTCCTCCACTGAGAGCGTGGTGCTGCATTTTCTGCTGTTGCAGGCAACCCTGCATTAAATCTTGAGTCCACTGCGGTCAAATGAACTTGCATGAATTATGTGAGACATTTTAAAAGCAAAGATGGTGGTTATTTAGACTAAATTAACTGCAGAAGCAAAGTAAAGTCCTGCTTTATTCTTTTAAGGAACCGGTGACATCTTTGAAGCTCACTTAAACCTCATCATTTGGATGGACTTCTGTCAGCAGCAATCTCAGCAGTGTCCAACAAAATATATTTATTCAACCAGCACATCTTTTGTGTCCCTTATTGCAGCAGTAAGCATTTGTTTAATTTTTTGTATGAGAACATCAGGAGCTAAAGAGACTGCCTAGTTCTGTGGCTATGCTCTGGACTTGAGGAAAGAGGACAAACCCTCAAATTGACATGTGCTGCAAAACACTGGAGAGTTGAAGGAGAAAAAGAAAAATTATTTTAGCATAACCAATATCTCCAAACCCCACATTACTCATAGTGAAGGTGAACATGGACAAGGCTTTCAGACATTTAGCACCAGACAAGGCAACTTTAATTCTGAAACCACATAATAAAAAATAAAGTACCCTACCAAGCCAGTAAAAGAACTCATGCCCTTGTCTCTTCTAGATTTAGCTAATCTCAGTTGTGAGCTTCATTCTGGTCTGCCTCTCTTTTAACTTCAGTTCTATGTTTTCCTCATTGAGTTCACTGTTCTCTTAATTCATCCTTCACTTTCTTTTTTAAAAGTGATTTTCCTTAAATATTTTTGTTTGTAAATCTGTTACCTCTACCGTGCTTTCCACTGTCTTTTCCTCCTGCCCTATTGCCTTGTATTCCATGTTGTCTTTCTTCTCTATGTGCCATCTGGTACCTTAATTATCACCTGCCCTTCTGCTTATCTCCTTCCATTTCTTTACTTGGTCCTAATTTCTCCCCTTTCCTCTCCTTTCTGTCCACTGCATCAGATCCTTCCATTTGCAGTGCTGGAATACATTGGAAATGATGGGTTTTCCCTTTCCTCTGCCCTTTTAGTTACTGAAATATGCACATAAGAAATCAAATACGCTTGATTGTAAAAGTATAAAGCCATTATCTTTACAGATGAAAGTATAAAATTGTTTCGGGTTTGTGGCATTTTATACCCTGGGTCCTTTTAATTTATGTGAGTGAGATTATGTGCATTTCACAGTTCTGGTGATTGATACTAAAGCTAACCTAACATGGTGTGAGATTAAAAGAAAATGGCTTCTTTGTGGCATTTTTAGGGAAGATGAGGGTCATGTAAATTCTGAAAGATGTGATGAATGGGAATTTCTTCCTGCAGGAAACGTTATGGCGTCCTGGCACTTCCCATTGTCCAATAGACTTTTTTGCCTCAGCAAGTCTTTCAAGACTGCTTAGATATTTCTCAAATGAAAATAAATGGATTTGATAATTTTGTATTTTTTTTACATTTTGCATACAATGTTGTGAATATTAAGCTTTACATTCTATCCAAATCGGGGTCTGTAGATGTTTGTTACGTGATTATAAAGACCATCAGCCTTGTGATGCTGCAGGATGATGTAGCTTTATCTCAGGATACAGATTCCCGAAACTCTGTGTCCCAAATTCTGTTGGACTGATTATTACAGTGCAGACAGCTTCCAGAAGTAAACTTTTCCATTAGATGTTATGATCTGTAATAAATTTGCTCTTCAGAAAAGTTTTATTTTCCTCTTGAAAGCATAAAGGTGATGGTTTTACTTCCCTCCCCGCAGCCTACAAAAATAGGGGTGAGGCAAGCAGGTGCACTTACTGGCTGCTCTTATAAAGTATTTGAGGTGAATTAAAGGCTTCATAAAACCACCTCTGAGACAGGGAGCAATTAGATGTGATTAGGCAAAAGGCTACTAATCAGAAGGCTACTGGTGCTAAGCAGTGTAGGCCCTGGCACGGGCATTGTGTTGATTACACATGCCTACCTTTGGTGGGCTGTATTTAGCTGTACTTGTTTTCTGTGATAATGGGGTGAGAAACAAGTGTCTTTGCCTTGTGCCATCTCTCTGGAGGTCTCTCACTACCGTACAGCTTGCCCTCTTTCCCTGAAACCTATTGTGTCTTCCTACTGCTTGTCTTACAGGTAAGTGTATCAAGAAACTAAGCACCGTTCTCTCAGTTTGAGTGGAATGCGAGCCCGTCTTCTGAAAGAATTTGTATGCCTCTGAAAACATCCACCTGAAAGCCTCACTGGGAGTTTAAATTTAATTTAAATGTAGGAGATTTCACCCAACATTAGAAAATCACAGACTTCCTCTGAATATTATTTAGTCTTTTTTTCTCCAAATATTTGTGTGTGATTTTGTCATGAATTTCTAGCACCTTGATACTGGCATCTCTCTGTGTTGTTGCCGTTCCTCCATTTCTCACTGGTACCCTTCTGATCAAGATCCTTTTGCCTTTTAATTAGGGGATACTTTCCGCAGCACAGTAACATGAACGGTATGATTAGATATTTCTTGAATTTTCAGCTCACCAGTCCAAGGGAGAGGACAGAGCTTTATCAGATTGTCAGATGGGGAAAACTGTCTCCTTGCAGCAACTCTACTTACGGAGTGGTTTTAGGACTTGTCATACTAATGCTGACTTCAGAATCCATTTTCATGTCAGGATTGTACTATGCTACTGTTTGCATCTTCATTTTAATACTGGTCCCAAGTTTTCTATGCTGGAAGCAGAAAAGACTAGGCAGCTGTGATTCTTCTCCCCTCTGTCCGGGAATCATTCTTTGCAGATTTAAAAGAACCCCACACAGTAAATGACATTCCTATCCACGTACATGTTTGACTGTACCATCCTGGCTTACAGCTCTTACAGAAGTCAGCTGTCCAACTTACTTTTTGCAAAATCAGTAAATACAGTGCAGTTCACATTTCTTCAGTGACGTGACCACACAAGGCCAGTATGATTGGAGGTGTGCCTAGCCATGCATCAGGAGAGTCATTTTGAGAGAACACCATTCTTGCTAGGTCCAACACTCTCCAAGAAATGGGTCAGCATTCAGTGAGGTCCTTGTCAGTAGGTCCAGGTTTACTGCAGCAGAAGAGAATGGAAAATAAGCAGATCTGTTAGGTGATCTGAGGATGATAAAATACATAGGCAACTTCAGACCAACCTAATGAACTCAAGAGAAGCAGGAATGGAATCATTTAGGCTAAGCTATGTGGCAGATAGCAATTAGTGGTAATTAATTTGGATGCACACAAGTCTATGGATTTAAACAGATGGGTTACACCCAAGAGTGCTGAAGGAGATGGCAGACATGTTGGCCAAGCCGCTTTCCATTGTTTTCCTCCGGTCATGGCTGACTGGAGAGGTCCCGGTGGACTGGAGGGTAGCAAATGTAATGCCCATCTATAGGAACGGCAAAAGGGAAGACCCAGGAAACTCTAGAGCTGTCAGTCTGACCTCGATACCAGGGAAGGTCATGGAGCGGATCATCTTGAGTGCTATCACTAACCATGTCATGGACAACCAGGGGATCAGGCCTAGTCAGCAGGGGTTTATGAAAGGCAGATCCTGCCTGACAAACCTGATCTCTTTCTATGACAAGATAATCCAATTGCTGGATGCGGGGAAGACAGTGGATATTGTATACCTGGACTTTCGAAAAGCATTTGACACTGTCCCCCACTACATTCTCATGGAAAAACTGGCTGCTCATGGCCTGGATGAGTGTATGATCTGCTGGATCGAGCACTGGCTGGAAGGACGATCCCAAAGGGTGGTGCTCAATGGAGTTCAATCCAGCTGGCAGCCGGTCACAAGTGGTGTTCCTCAGGGCTCAGTGTTGGGGCCATTTCTGTTTAATATCTTTATTGATGATCTTGACAAGGACATAGAGAGCACCATCAGTAAGTTTGCAGATGACACCAAGTTGGGTGGGAGTGTTGATCTGCTTGAGGGCAGGGATGCTCTACGGAGGGACTTGGATAGATTGGATCGATGGGCCAATGTTAACGGCATGGACTTCACCAAGGCCAAGTGCCAGGTCCTGCATTTGGGCCACACCAACGCCATGGATGGCTACAGGCTTGGGGCAGTGTGGCTGGAGCTGCCTGGCAGAAAAGGACCTGGGGGTGGTGGTTGACAAGTGGCTGAACATGAGCCAGTAGTGTGCCCAGGTGGCCAAGAAGGCCAAGGGCATCCTGGGTTGTATAAGAAACAGTGTGACCTGCAGAAGTAGGGAAGTGATTGTCCTCCTGTATAGCAGGGTAGGTTTAGTCTGAGCATTAGGAAAGGATTCTTCCCAGAAAGAGTGGTCAGAGCCTGGAATGGGCTGCCCAGGGAGGTGGTGAACTCATGGTCCCTGACTGTGTTTAAGAGTAGATTGGATGTGGTGTTGAGGGATCTGGTGTAGGGGAGAACTTTGTAGAGTGGGGCTGATGGTTGGACTCGATGATCCCAAGGGTCTCTTCCAACCTAAATAAATGATTCCTAATAATATTAAAGAAAGGAGGCTAATTCTGATGAACTGAGAAAACAAAGCTTAATATTGAGAATTAACAGTAGAATAGGTGTCCAAAAATTCCCTACACATGTGTAAGGTCATTTATTTCCCCAGCAACCCTTTTTCTTAAAGAGTTACAGCGGCAGACAGGTTCTCCAGTAGTTAACAGACTCTTTCCTTACCATTTAAAAAGGATATGGAAACTGTAGCTATCACAGGAGGAGGCTGCATCTTTAGTTCTGCTACATCTACTGCTTAGGAAGCAAATGGATTGATTAATTCCCACAACATTATGAGAAAGATAGTTGTAATTACTTCTGGTTTAGCTGTAGAAGGATCTGCATATGGGGAGGTTGGATGACTTCCCATAGGGCATGTTGCTGGTCAGTGGCAAAGGTGAAGAAGTCGACCAGAACTGGCCATTCAGGCTCCTGTTTGAGATTTCATTAAGCCAAGCTCCTCCCTTTCTGTATCCCTTACCTGAAAAATGTGTGGAAATACAAGGTATCTCTAAACTTGCAGTGTGAAGGTAATGGCTGGCAAAAACGCTGATGGTGAGCTGGGACAGGCTCAGAGCTGACACCGCATCTTCCTTGTGGCAGAAAGCCAGGTGTTAGCAGCAGCTTTGGGGAGAGACAGGCCTTTCTCTAGTGGTGTTCTCTTGGTTGTGTGGTTGTGTGTTGGCCTAGTCAAGTAAGATGCAAGTTGATGGGAGCATCTTCTGTATGTATTCTTCCACTCATTTCCAAAATTCCTGTTAGCATGATGCTTCCAACACAGTCGCCTCTCACAGTGATTCACCAGCTCCATTTAGGTACTGTTTTAAGTGAATACAGACACTAGTCCCTTGAATATGTTATGTTTTGCTTCGCAAAGGGCAACAGTTTCTTCTGTCCCCATTTTATTTTATTATTGGAAGCATAAATATGTAAAGTGTATGAACAAAACTATCTTCAGTTAATACATCAGATGCAGAGACCTGATCTGACCAACCTCAGTGAGAGCTTGAGGCTATAAAGATATAAACTTATCTCTCCCTAGAAATGTTAAAGAAAGTGGAATGTTAAACATGAGTGCAATAGAGACAGAAGAGGGGGATACCATGAGGCTGCAGGACACGTCCTTGGTGTGCCTGCATCTTCAACATTGCGTGCAGTTGTATTTTCACCAGTCAGAAAGCTTCAGAGGTGCCCACAGGATGGACAGCCAGAGGCATGGAGTGGCTTCTCAGCAAGGGGTGACTAAATAGCCTGGGATTCTTCAGCCTGGAAGAGACAGCTGCATTGTATTAGCAGCCTGCGGAGGTATAAACCTCTCTCCCAGCACAAGGACTGGGAAGCCCAATAAAGCTGGTTGGACTGCTTCAGAAAATGAAGAGAGGAGAGGGCTGGGTGGAGGTAATGTTGAAACTTACTAACCAGCCTGGCCTGAGTGGGGAAAAAAATCCATATAAAAATCACCCTAAGGAGGTTCTTGTAGTTGTCGAATATAATTCTTGCATCTTTTTGATGTGCAGAGCCCTACCCGATATTCCTTCCTTTTGCATCCTCCCGGTAATGAACTAGATGTGCATCTACTATAGAAAGGGAGGAAAGGATGTTAAATTTTTGTCCTAAGTGTAAGTTTCCAGTGGCCAGCTGAATCCTTCCTCAATAATTAATGCCTGAGAGAGCATTTTCTCTAGTAATTACTTAAACTGAAATAACGTTGTTGTCTATTCTTGTAAAGCTGCATTTTGATTCTGCGAGCGTGCCTTGCCACTGCCTGGTGTTGCGTTACAGGTATTGGCTGGGTTGGTAACAGGGAAGCACTGCAAAGTCTTGCTATGTACCAAGACCTTGCAGATGGGCCTCCAGATGCTGCGCTTCAGCTTTGCATGCCATTAGGATCTTCCACCGTAGTCAGTGGGGAGCTGCAGCCCAGAAGCCAGAAACATCAGGCAGATCTAATTCAATTTATTTATGTGTTTATTCTGTCCAAGTCAAAACACAGAGCAGTAAGCCAACATCTTTCTTCATTGCCTTGAAAAGCTTTTAATGCTATTTCGGCAACTAGTGTCATACTTCCAAGAAAATAAATCCTCTTGACTTTATTATTCAGCTCAGTACTGTGTACAGTACGTGCATAAGTTATTTGCTAAATGTTTTATGATGAAGATTATGTAAGTAATGAGCTTTTACATTTTGGCACCAGAGGGTAACAGAACTGTGTGTAGTACTTCATAACTTGATGTAGGAAGGAAGCTCTTCTGAGTCCTCTGTAATGACATGCCACAGCAGGAAGATTAATCTGGATTAATTTGCAAATTAATCCAGGAAAAATGTGACAGTGAGCTTTATTTTTTTTAGCTAAACTTTTCAAAGTCTCTTAGCTCGAAGATAGGATCTTAAATCTATACAGAGGTCTGAATAAAATCAGATTTTCTCAAAGATGTTTTCAGCTTCTGTCGACTTTAAAGCCAGTCACAGAAACTGGTGGGCTTGGCCAGAATAACACGGAATAAACGTTGCTCTACCTAGAGCCTGGAAACTGCATTTGCAGTTGTGCTCATAAGAGTTACATGATGGCATACATATATTCTATGTCATTACCTAAAGTGATTACAAAGTAGAACTGGTGTGTACATGTGTAATATATTTTTTATTTGGACTTTATTGACTAACTTCCTGGAGTTCTTTGGAAGTGTCTCTAATTTCCAGGCATGTCCAAAATCTGGAAAATCCTGGGCATCTTTTGTTCCTTGCTGGAAGGAGTCTGTCTGTCCTGGTGGCTCCACAGAGGTCTTTATCACTGCTCCCTCCCAGGCAAAATTGGAAGAAATTCTCCAGCTGAAATATGGGGATTTTGAACCATTGACTGGCTTGCTTCCCCCAGGGAGGTGCTGATGTAACTGTAGGAAGAGTTTGGATTGTGGAAAATCAGTTTTTGTCTTCTCCCTTATTTTAACTTGCTTATAAATGTCATATCCTGTTCTTCCCAGAGTGAAAGCTTAGCAGAGGTTCATATTTTCAACTGAGATATCATTAATGTTGAAGCAAAGGCATAGATACACTAAAGCAGAGTGAGAAGCATTTCTGTGGTGTGGTGTGTGTGGGCACTGCATATGGTGCAGGTTCAGGAGGTGGCAATGCTGTCTGCTGTCACTGTACTCATCCTCAGGGGCTGCATGGCTGCCAGTGGCACCACTCAGGGAATGAATGAGTGACATTCAGGGTCAACTCCTGCATTCCCAACCCAGTCATCCAAGGAACGAGACATTAGTACATTAGTACAAATACAAAGTTTATGACTCTAATGTCAGCATACTGTCGTAGTTTTGACCAATCAGACAGATGATGACCCTCTACCCCATTCACCCGCCCCCAAGAAAAAGAGGAGAGGAAGGGATTAAAGAGATTTAGGAGTTTAGGAAAAAAAAAACAGACTAATGCAAATATAAATCATAATAATATAATAATAAATAATAATAAAAAAGTATACAGTATATACAAAACCATATCAAGCTCCTGGGGTGATGATCACGTCACCAGCAGCATTGGGAAAAGTCCCAGACTGGACTGGGTGATGGACAGGAGCTGGATTCCAGCTCTGGAGTCAGGAGTGCTCAGACCAGGATCGGAGGCAGAGGAACAGGCAGTGTCCTCCTCAGACGTCGGCCACTGAAGAAAGAGAGTTGACCCTTTGATCCCTCAGCTTTTACACTGAGCATGATGCAGATGGGATGGAATACCCCAGCTGGTCAGTTTGGGGGTCACCTGTCCTGCCCTCTCCTCCCTACACCTGTGACCCCTCAAGGCTTTTTCTGCTTCCCACCCTCCAACAGGGCAAATAACACAATTCCCTGCCCTTGGCTGTTCCAGCAATGAGTATAAGCCAGGGCCTCTCTGCACCATCCCTTGGGGTGATCAGGTCTGATCCCTGTGAGAGTGAGCAGTTTCTGAACAAGATGCTGTTAATTTCAGACTTCAGTCAGTTAGAAGAGGCCCAGCTGAAAAAGTAAAATTATTGAACATAAAATTGGCTTGTTTTACCTCAAACCAGGACAGATACACATTAAACCCACCTGCAAATTGGACACTGAGCATACAGGCTGGAGAGAATAGCATGGAGCTCCTCAGCTGTGCATAGTACAGTGCAGGTTAAGAATAAGCTACAGAACTGGGGGCAAAGTGTAGAGGTTTGTTAAATTTAAAAAATATAATTCTATAACAAAAGGAACAAAAAAGATTATTGCTTTGGGTCAGGGACTTTATTTGTAAGAAGCGTGACCTGAGTGTATAAGTCGGTGTAAGAGGGATCAATTTGAAGGGAGAGAAAGCAAAGGTAGTTTTGCAGTGTGCTCCTACACCAGTCTCCTGCAACAAAAAAGGAAGATCACTGCCAATTTGGGCTGGAGGAGGCAGGCACTGTGGTGCCAGGGTGCATGCACTGAGTACTCTGAGTGCATCAGTTCTCAGAGTTTGGCCCTTTCCCCAGCACAAAATGAGTGTTAGTGCAGCAGACCCATAGAGCATCTCCCCTGGTTCATCAGCACTTCTCTTTGCTCACCTGCCCTTCCTCCAGGAGACAGGAGCTGGTGGCAGTCTGCCCTTGTGCCAGCTTTGTCCTAGCAATGATGCAGTCTCATTCTCTGTTAATAGCAAAAGTTGATTTGAATGCAATATCATAGAATCATAGAACCATTCAGATTGGAAGAGACCCTTGGGGTCACGGAGTCCAACCATCAGCCCTACTCTACAAGTTCTCCCCTATACCATATCCCTCAACACCACATCTAATCTACTCTTAAACACAGTCAGGGATGGTGACTCCACCACCTCCCTGGGCAGCTGATTCCACTGACTGACCACTCTTTCTGTGAAAATTTTTTCCTAATGTCCAGCCTAACCCTACCCTGCTGCAGCCTGAAGCCATTCCCTCTTGTCCTGTCGCTCATTGCCCGTGAGAAGAGACCAGCACCAACCTCTCTACAAT
>VZTM01002091.1:224181-282802 GCA_013400555.1 Jacana jacana
GATCCAGCAGGTCATACGCTCATCCAGGCCATGAGCAGCCAGTTTTTCCATCAGAATGTGGTGGGGGACAGTGTCAAATGCTTTGCTAAGATCCAGAAATATTATATCCACTGTCTTCCCCCCATCCAACAATTGGGTCATCTTGTCATAGAAGGAGATCAGGTTCGTCAGGCAGGACCTGCCTTTCATAAACCCCTGCTGACTAGGCCTGATCCCCTGGTTGCTCATTACATGGCTGGTGATAGCACTCAAGATGATCTGTTCCATAATCTTCCCTGGTATCGAGGTCAGACTGACAGCTCTAGAGTTTCCTGGATTTTCCCTTCTGCTTTTCTTATAGATGGGCGTTACATTTGCCACCTTATGCAGCGCTGAAGGAGATTAATGTAAATGTTTCTGGGAAAAATTGAGGGAGGTTTTAGTTTAAGAGTGGATTGCTAATCGTCTTGTCAAGAGCAGCTGGTGGACAGGTGCTCAAGCTTAGTTTTCAAAATCATTAAAAGCTTTATAAAACTTACTTGGACTTTTTCCCCCAGCATCTTCTTTTTCCACTCTGATCATCTGCATTTCTAAGTATGCCATTCCTTCATGGGCCACCGACCTTAGATAGAGAAGATTTCTGCCAAGCCAGCCAGGATCGCAGGGATTTGAAGTATTTAAGTTGTTATGGACATTGCATATGCACAGGAGTGAGCATTGCATTAGACCCAAACAGATTCCAGGCAGATTAGATCCGACTAACTAGATACAACAGATTAGATCCTAATTAGATTCAAGCAAAAGCTGAGCATAATAAGAAAATAAAAATTCCATTGCAGCACATCACTGTGTTTGGTAAGTTTTGCAGTGGAGATACAGGCACGGTTGCATTTTAATGCTGCCTTTTTAAAAAAATCTCCAGCTGTTTGATAAGGAAGCTGAACTTAAAAATGTAGCCTTTCTCATAACCTCTGCTCCCTCCTACGCAGAGGCAGAAGCAGGAACAGCCTGCGTCTTGAAATGGTCAGCGTGGTGGCAGAGGGCCAGTGTCATGGTACGGTGTCAGCGTTGAAGACTGTGCAGGGGCAAGTTGTCTGAAAAGTCTGTCCTTTGTCACCACTCAACTAGAGAGCTCAGGGTGGTGGCTTTTCGCTCTGGAGAGCAGTAGGAAAGGTCTCCACAAGCCTGCCGAGGAGGAAGCAGTTGCTATCCATGGAGGCTTCATTGTGTGAAGGTTGTGATAATGTGCTGTCCCAATAATTCATCTCCTGAGCAATCCTGTGGGAACACTTTGTCAGCTGTGACAGTGACCAGTATCTCCAGGTACTTAGCTGAGCTGCTCCTTCTCCTGGGTGAGCGTCTTGTACTCTCTTAACTTGAGACCCAGGCTAAAAATACCTTTGTTGCCGTTTAACCATAGAGCTTCCTTTCAAACTTCTAAAATAGTGGCATTCAGTAGCCACTGACACCATCTGATTGATGCAGTTAGATTTGCTGTCAGCGTGTCAGAAATAAAATCTCAAACAAAGCAGTCAAAGGAGATAGCAAACCTTCTGGGAGGTAGCACCAGTGGCAGGGTGACTGAGGGCATAGCTGTGGAGGAAGCATCTAGAACACAGAAATAAAACACAGAAAGAATGAAGACCGTGGAGAGAAACTTTCCTAGACAAAGGCCGAGTGTGAAGTTACCAGTAACATCTGCTTCAGTTACCATAGAATGGTTTGGGTTGGACGGGAGCTTAAAGCCCACCCAGTGCCACTCCCTGCCCTGGGCAGGGACACCTCTCAAAGCCCCGTCCAGCCTGGCCTTGAACCCCTCCAGGGATGGGGCAGCCACAGCTTCTCTGGGCAACCTGGGCCAGGCTCTCACCACCCTCAGAGTGAAAAATTTCTGCCTAATATCTAATCTACCAGACTGACCTGAATCTCAACTAACCCATCATGTCTCTTCCTCATCTCTGCTTGCTCAAAATTGCACTTGCAAGCCCAGTCCTTGCTGGAGCCTCTGACAACTGCCACCAGCTGGTGGTGAATGACCTGGCTACTCCTGCAGTGCCTTTCTGCAGATAAAGGTGCATCTTGCAGTCCCCTCCCTTACTTGCTGGCAGATGATCCAGGGTTAAACCTTGATCATCCGTGTCAGTTCTCGACCATTAGAGCAGCTGGGTTTATTTTTGCTACCCTGGCCTCTGCAGTGGTAGGCTGGGCTCAGTCCTTGGCTCCCGGGCGGCGTGGTGCCCATGCTCCTAGCCTGCCAGCTGAAGCCTTGGCTCTCCTCTTTCTTGCTGGCCATACTAGGATCTCTGGGTCCTCTCCTTCCCACAGGCAGGGAGGTGACATTAAAGTACTGGAACAGCAGATAAAAGGCCCTTACTATATTTATTGAGTGTTACAGATAAGTAATCCTCTCTGCTGTCAGTGTCTAGAGAAACAGCAAATAAAGTATACGTGCCCCTTGCTTTGATGTGATGAAATCTCCAGAGGACATTTACTTCAGTGGCGCTCACAGTGCAGCTGTAGCCGAGCTTTTCAGTGGAAAATATACAATTTTCATGTCTTTATGCATTGCTTTGAAAATATAGTTATGGCTCATTCTTGTATATTGTACAGTTCCATGGTCTGAAAGCTAGGGTTTTTCCAAAACATTATTAAAATAATCTTAACCTTTTTTGTTGGAAGGGGAAAAATTAATGGTTATTTTGTGGTTTCATACACAACATTAAAACAACAGTCTGGTTTTCATTTAAACCAATAAAAGTATGGAAATTCAAGATGAGGTCTCTCTTCATGTCCTTAGCTCAACTTGTTGGCCTTGCTAAAATGCATAATGGATGGAGCAGGGGAAAAACCTCAGTCCTACAACTCATAGCATTGTTTTCACATACCGTTCAGCTTTTCTGTTGCTGAATTTCAAACTTGACATTGCTTTATTGCCTGTCTTCTCAAGCTATAAAAACTTCCTTGGTTTTGTAAATTTGCAGCAGTTTACAATCTAGTGAGCCACAGATGTTATTTTTTTTAAACCTAAGCAATAATTAAGCAAATTGGTTAGCAAGCCTACATAATTTTTTTTCTTTTAAATTTTGAGATGTAGACCTGACTGGGACGATGGGTATTACTCATTTCTGGCTTATGTTAGAGCCAGAAATAGACCAGAGGCACCAGTACAGCTGCAGCATGGGAAGCACGGGCTAGTCCCAAGGAAAGAGCCCAGCCCAAAGTACCAGGAGATCCCCATCCCCGGGGATGTCCCAACTCACCTAGACATGGCCCCAGTGACCTGCTGCAGCTGCCTCCAGCCTGAGCCTGGCCAGCAGTCCGATGCTCATACAGGTAGGATGGCCAGCACCACAGCACTGCTCCTCTGCTTCCAGCCTGTGGTTTCCCTTCCAGCTCTGGTTTGCCCAAGGACAGGGACAGGGCTAAGTCTGGAGAAACTCCTCTGTTTCTGCAGTTCACTTCTCCCTGGTGAGCAGCCTGCCACTGTCCCTGCAGTGACAGCAATTGCTGGGCAATATAACCAAGTGCCCTTACCCTCTGTGTTATTCCATCTTCCCAAAGCTTTGTAGAGGAATTTCTTAGAGAAACTGCTCCTTCCCTTAGCGCTGTGAGCGAGCCACCCTAGCTGTTTCTAGCCCTTTGATCTGTTCAGTCACAGCCCTGTCACTTCAGCTGGTGCCCGCACCCTGGAAGCCGCCTGCCCTCCCTCTTCTTCCCTCTCCTAGGAGGAAAGTTTGTTGCTTGCCTTCATCTGCTTTCCCCAGCATCCCTCAGCCAAGCGCCGTGTGTACGTGTACACTTAAAGCTGATAAAATTGTACCTTACATTTGATGGGCGCACAGCATCTACCCCCGATGACCCCTATCACCTTCTGAAACTTTAGGGATTATGAAGACAGGTCCATAAAGCAATATTAAGTCTCAAAGGCGGTAATTCAGAGCCAACTGGCCGGCTCGACTTTGGCAACACTAGACATGGTGAAGGTCATACATGCTGAAGTGCTAAGTAAAATAACCCTTCGCCTGAGCAAACTTAGACCCGCCAGTGCCATCCCCTGCAGTAGCCCCCGTGTGCTGGGGAGCAGAGGCAGGGTGTGGGTTTAGCCAGCTCAGTGCCTGCAGCCCCCAAGCCGGGCAGTTCATCCCCACCTGAGATGAATTCCCGCAGCGCAGCGTGTCTGTGTGCTGAGCTTTGCTGGGGGAATTTGCTCTGCAGGCTGGAGGAGATCTTGTTTATATTTTTTTTCCCCAAGGGGAAATGAGTTGCCAGAGTAACTTGGACAAAGAGCAGTGTTTAAATGGGATATTACAGCTTCATATTTATTTGTGTGTTTATAGGACTCTTATAGCCTTTTGAAGCACAGCAAGGATGCGTAATACATTGTGATTATTTACTGTAGCTGTAAGAAGGTGGCCTGATGGTAATGGGCATCTCCAAACCCAGCTGTGCAGAGCCCTTACCTGAAAGAGGACAGAGAGGTTTCTGGACAAGATCTGGTGCCTCTGCTGTATGGCTTGTGTTTAGCAGCAGCTCTGTTCCCTGTCTGGACTCTTGTCGTCTGCCAAGAGGAACTGGGACAAGCACTGCCGACTGCAATCGCTAACATTGCTGTTCCAACTTGGCAGTAAAGAGCCCCCAAGACAGTTCCTGGATTCTGGCACCATGTGGCTGTGCTGTTAAATTCACAGCTTGAGCAGGGAATTAGCACATACCAGGGAACACTTCCAGCAGGTCAGGATGTGCAAGGTCCTCTGGCGCTGGCATCCTTTCCTCCAGGGCAGTCCTCCAGCCCACCCTGTGTCCCTGCTTAATCCCTTCCCTTCCCCTCCTTGGTGCAGGCTTTGCCAGGTGGTGGTGCGACACCACAAAATCTCCCGCTTCTGGGGGCTGCAGAAGCTGGAGAGAAGCTGTGAAAGAGGAGAAGGATGGAGGAAAATGCCTGCAGGAGATTCGAGGAGCTGAGAAGGTCTTGCCAGTGCCCAGGTCAACATGAATCCTTTCAATGACATGAAAAGCTGGGATGAAAGCCAGTGCCCTGCTGTAGCCTGGGGCAGCCCCCCTGCCAGGCTGCTCCAGAGCTTTGGCATAGAGCCCTGTGCACCCAGGAGCCCTGAGTCCCAGGGGAACAGCATGGAACAGAGAAAGGCAGTGGGAGCCCAGGCAGGGTCCTTGGCACACTGTGGCTTTTGGAGCCAGCCATCAGGGCAGCACACTTTGACAGGGGGTCTGCACCATGTCTGGAGGCCTGGGGTGAGATGGGAGCCATCAGTTCCTCAGCTGGTACATGTACAGGGTGAAGTAGAAGAAATAACCTTGAAGAGCAGCTCTTGCAACCACCACCGTCTGGTTTTCTCTGGAGCATGTTGTACAGGGTGTTCTTCCATAAAGATATTCCATATTCTTCCACGTATGTGTGCTGCCATTCAAGGCAGTATTATACTGACAGCATTCTCCATGCTGAACCATTACCAGGTCTCAGTCACAGACCAGTGGTGGTATAACAGATGGGAACCCTACTGTGACATAATGTACACGGAGGAAGCTTTACTGAGGGAAGGTGACATCAGAGAGTTGAGAGGTCTTTGATTCAATGCTTAGAGGAGGTCCTGAGGTCCATGGAGAGAAGTGGATCCTCCTTGGAAAGATCTAGGTGCAGGGGCAAGGTGAGAAGCAGCTAGGCTCCCTCAACACCTTCTCAGTGGGGTCATTGGTCTGGAGAGGGAGAGGAAGCTTCTTCAAACTGCATTGTGCTCAGCCAGTCCTACCCTCCTGGACAGGTCTGTCCTCTGTCAGGCAGCTCAACCACCACCACCCTACTGCCAGATGCCTTATTTCTCCTCTTTTCCTCTCCGCAGCTTTTGTGAGTCAGTCAGTGTTTCTTGCTGCTCTCTGTATTCCTCTGTTCTCCAGCATATTTGCCTTAAATTTGTGAGAGTTTTTCTCAGGGACATTTCAAGGTTTATTTGTGATGCAATTTGAGATGGAATCTGACTTGTGATCCTCTGGTGTGCTGGTGGTTAGGAAAGGTTGGTGTTGGTGTAGTTGTGGTGGGGTCAGGAAGACCAGCCAGGAACCTCAGTTGGGACAGCACTCTCTACATGAGGCCACTGGTTCAGGGAGGAGGCAGAAAGCAGCCTCTGAAATCAGTCTTCTCCAGGACACGCAGAGGAATAGAGTATAGAGATATCATATGAAAAATATGCAACTGGAGAAACAACAGGGTGGGGCATATAGCTGTGAGTAGCCTGGTGGGTTTTCAGGTGAGAGATTATGACTGCAGACCGTTCAGCCTCCCCTGGAAAGACTCAATGTTCTTGGTGAACCTTGGTTCACCAAAGCCTCTGAGACATAGTAGGCTTCATGGCTTACTTATTGGACCTTCAGAGGACACTGAATATGGACATAAATTATGTCCCTGCACATTTTGGGAAGCCACTTGGAAATGTTGCCAGAATGGACCAGTCAAGACAAGGAGTTTGAACTTGGCACCTGTAGACTTGCACAGCTAAAATGGTCACTCCTAGTTTGATAAGAGCTGGGGTGACACCAGGATTGACTCAGGAATGACACTCCACTGCTCATTGTCCTCTGCATGTAAATAGACTCCAAACACAGGTAGCCTTGATGCTGTTTGAGAAGGGAGTATGTCAGAAGAAGTGGTGGGAACAGATGCAGACTGGTGGTACATAGGCTTTACAGGCTTAGTGGCAGCTGTTGCAAGGACTTCTTGGCGTGAGTTGGATGTGCTCTCAAATGTGCATCCTGCTGGAAAGCACCCTGCCCCTGGCTGACACTGCGTGATTCAGGAGTGCCTGCGTCATGGCAGCCTGCATGGAGGTCTGATTGATAGCCCTGGTTCCTAGAGTCTTGCTTTGGCACAGCAGGAAAGAGCGGTTCCTGCAGAGAGAGCATGTGCTGGTGGAGTGAGTATATGATGAAGCTGTCCTGGTTGTAGGTTCTGAGCATTAGTCATGACACCAAGGTCAATCACACGAGCACTTTCCTTTGAAGCGCATTACTGGCAGTCACATGGAGGTGGCTGTGGCATGGGTAAGGTGTGCAGAATCGCCCAGTCCCACCAACTCTGGTCGGAGGCACCAGGGTGGGGGTCTCCAGCCTAACACTGCTTCCAGGAGGTCCAGCACTGCAGCTGCTGCAAGTTTTTTGGGGCTGTGTCTGGGTCAGTCAGGGAAGTTCCTGGGAATGGAGACCCCCTTTAGTTGATCACATTAGTGACCCTGCAGAGGGCTTTATCCCATTTGTTGTTGTCTCTCTTGTACTTGGAGGATGTGACAAACTGCAGAAAGTGTCCAGATGTGGCCTCACTCGTGGAGGAATAATACCATACTTGCATGCTGGGATACTCGCATGCTGGGCTGGTTGGTCTTCATTGCTAGGTCTTCTGGCCAGCTTGGTGTGCATGAGTCTGCAGATACTTCTCACCTGTGTGGACAGCTCTCCCCTCCTGCCCCTGGTCTGTCTTGAGGCAGGACTTCTGATGAAGTCCTGAAGATACCACTCAACACCTGGCCTGCTGCCTGTGGGAAGTGTCATGGTAGATACAGCCATCAGCTGCTTCTTTCCTCATACAAGATGTTCATCATGCCGGCTGAATTTCGCAGAAAATGAAGCACCTTATCTGTTGTTCTTTTGCCTCTCAATACCCAGTCTCCAAAAAAGCTCACCAGAGTGTGTGGTTTCACATACGAGCAGGAGACCATTGTGATTCTGTCTTCAGCTTGCAGGAGCATTGGCCATCCATTCAGTGGTGCAAACAGAGACCTAACTCCACCATTAGTCAAACTGTTGTGTTTCTCTTTGACATGAAGTAAGTTAGTATTTGAGTGCACACTGCGGCAAGTGCTACTTTGCGCAGCTTTTTATGAACATTATAAAGTTGAGGCAAAAAGCAGATCTTACTGTAATTAGAAGAGTTAATAATAGGGAGGAATGAATTCATATCTACTCTGAAAATTTCTAAACTGCTTTCAAATGCCTTCAGTGGAAGGAGCTGAATTTCACTCCGTACCCCTCGTGTGCTAAGTGCAGAGTTTTCTTCATCTGTTTGAATTGCAACACACTGAATGGATGGCCAATGCTTCTGCAAGCTGGAGCAGGACATGCCGAGACACAGTCCCACCGGTCTCCTGCTTGTATGTGAAGCCACACGCTCTGGTGAGCTTTTTTGGAGACTGGGTATTGAGAGGCAAAAGAACAACAGATAAGGTGCTTCATTTTCTGCGAAATTCAGCCGGCATGATGAACATCTTGTATGAGGAAAGAAGCAGCTGATGGCTGTATCTACCATGGCACTTCCCCAGAGAATCGAGAGTCCCTGTATTCATATTTTTTGATATGTGAAGTCATTGGGATTTTTTTAGAGTCATATAATCATTCACTTCATGTATTAGAGGGAATCCAAACTCCTTGTTCCTGTTTATTCACCCGTTCAGAGAAGGTTTGGAAAAAAGTCACCAGTCACCAAAGTTTCAAGTCAGGGACAATTAGCAGAGAACTGGAAAATAAACCAGCACACAAGGGGGAGGGTGGCGTGTGAAGGGCGTACTCTACATAACGCGCCATTAAAACTTCATGAAGAGATGTCCCAGAAAAAATATTACAAAGCATTAGACTTAATATTAAATTCTTAGTTCTAGCAGGCGGGTCGTTGTCAGGATGGAATAATCAGTTTAACCACAGCACTCGCCCCCTCAGTGTTCTGAGAGAAGAGGGATTGTCTGATTGGAGTTTTTCTGGTTTTTGCTTTCTGTTTTTTTCTTCACAGTAATTAGTGAAAGCCAAAAGCAGCAACTCGAATCTGCAAGGTACTCCTCCCGCTACGCTCTGGGACTTTTCTATGAAGCTGGTACATGGATAGATGTCCCCTGGGCTGCACAGTACATCACCGATAATCCCTGCATACGCTTCATCTCCATCGATAATAAGAAACGCAATATAGGTCAGTGCTCCCATTATTTCCCTTAAACACAGTGACAATAGAGGGTGTAGATCATGAAAAATGCTGTTTAATTGAGTGTTGCTGTTCTGAACAGAGCAAGTATTTAACTCCAAGCTGCTGTGGATAGCATTTAATGTCACATTTGGCCTGTAATAAAATACATAATGAAAGCAGGAAGATCCTCAGAAAATCACCACCCAGCACATGGTTTACGTTACTGCATTTATGAAACCAGTGTCAGGGGATTTGAGACATCAAAATGTTGCTATTCCAAGAAAGAGCTGGAGTTCCTTTGTTTAAACATTGATTCATACATATGCCAATTTATCTCCCATCATCCATTGCTTTACAACTCCTGTTCTTTCCACTAAACATGCTTGGAAGTAGTAATAAGTTATATAATTGAGACTATTCAGTCTAATTCAGAGTTAGCCAGTGTGCTTTTATAATCATGGAAAATCCTTGAAATGGCTGTGCATAGTACGGCTGCTCAGAAAAACTTGGAGAACATCCCACGCAGCAGACACTTCTCATCTGTTTCTGGAGGATGGCAGTTGAGTAAGTAGATGTTTTATTTATTAAATGTAGTCCATATACTAAGAGTGTGTTGGCATAGAAAAGCTCAAGAAAAACTGCTAGCATTTGAGTTTAATCAAGTTTGTTAAGAGCTGAAAACGCTTCACGATTCTGTTACTTGCTCACATTGCAGTGATGACCAGGTTTAACCATATCTGTGAAGTGGGGGTAAAAACCTACCCACCTTTGTGGTGACCTGCAAATCACTGTGACTCATCCTCACAGAATAAGGAAGGATTTTCATGATCGGCTGCTGCCTAACAGCTAATTATTAAGTAATACCAAATTCACTACACTAAAGCGTGTTCAGATTTAAACCCAGGAGACTTCTGCTTTTAGTCTTCCTTGTTCAGATGGGACTCATTGGTTCCTTCCTGCAGTCTGCAGACACCAGTGATATTAGTACTTGCTGAACAGGGCATTGCAAACCTTGCCCTTGTATCTACATGCCACCACCATGCTAGAAAACAGCCATAAAGTTGGACATGCCCTCCCTCCCTTACACCATAAACATGGCATTTAATGCAGTAAGCTCCATGAGGGAGTGTCACAGTCTATCAGCGGCACTGGTGGCTGGGACGTCTGAAGCTCTGTTTTCCAGCTCCTGCTCACAAGCAGGGTGAGCTAATGTAAGGTCAGGGCAATGGGCCTTGTCTAGCTGAGATATTGTGGCCTTCCAGTACCCGNGTCCCTTCCAATTCTAACCATTCTGATTCTATGATTTCAAAAGAAAACAGGATAGCAATCCCCCACAACACCAGTGACCTGTCCCAGGGCTGCACCTCCACTGGAGGAAGAAGTGTTTCTTCATCTGCAATCCAAACTTCCTGAGGCTTATCCTGTGGATGTTGCCTCCTGTTTCATTGCTTGCCTCTACCATTAAAGTCCTGGTCATTCTGGTTGGAAGGGACCACTGGAAGTCATCTGGTCCTACCCCCACACAAGGCTTCATGTTAGATCCCAGTGCAACATTAGATCATGTTGCTCAAGGCCCTGCTGTGATGTGAGCCACCTTTGCACTGCTGACTCTTATTCAGTGATGGATCCACCATAACCAGCAGGATCTTGTCAGAAAGGTATGCTGCTTATCCAGCCTGATGCATAGGGTTGTCCTGTATCAGACACAGGACCTTGTGCTCCTCCTTGTTCTGGTGATAGTACGGTTCAAATCGAGTATTCCAAATCTGCCCTTCTTTGCTCCAAAGCCAGCCAGGTAACAATGGCTCCTGAAGTGCCTCCAGAAACAGCAGTTTATGCTGGGAGCAAAGGAGTTGGAGAGATGAATCAACTCACTACTGTGGAAGTCACATTTCATTGTTTCTCCTAAGGATTTAGCCTGTTGGTCTGAAAAGAGGGAAAATAAAACAAAAGAATGGCTGAACTAGCCAAAATAAAGATGCATCCACCCTGATATGCTTCTTCCAGCAGGGACCAATAGTAGATATGTAAAAAAGAGTATAAGGGAAGCCAAATACAGAGTGATTTTTTTTTCTGCTGGTGTTGTCCCCTTGTTACTGACAGTGTGCAACTGGATATTTTCTTGTATCTAAGATAATATCGTCATCGTTGTGTTTAACAGCAAGTACTTGGCAGTTAATAGCAGCTACTGGTATTGTCTGTCCCAGCTGCCTGATTCTAGGTGTACAGAAGAGCACACAGCCTGAGGTAATTACAGTGTCTTTGCTGTCTCCAAATACAGTTTAACCAAATGGAAAGCATACAGTTTGGGGCATATTGTTAACAAGGACATGGAAACTACCATAACATCAGTGTTGACGCATACCTTTCTCACTGTAATTTCTCTCACATTGTGGGAGAGATCTGTTTATATGAGCAAATTTTTCCAAGAAGAACAAATTGTATACCTTCATAGAGCTGGAACAAGCAGTGGGCCAAGCAACTGAGGATTATTTCTCTCTGCTAGGGCCCTGCTTGTGACGTATAAACAGTCAAACAGCTGCCTCGACTACGCTGTCTTTCCTGGTGAACTTGCATTTTGCAGATTTGCACTTTGTTCCAGGAAAAGGAGCACTAGGGATAGAGCAGTATGTGTTAGCTGGAGCAGTATTTCTGGCTGCAAGCACTGGAGCTGAGCACAGGAGGGTTGGAAAGCATGCCTGAATGGTGCTCGGTTATGCTGATGTACAAAAATATTAAAATCAAAAGCAGTCACCAAGTGATTCACTGTTCTTCAAACACAATTGTGGTTCTGCTGATAATAGAGATACATACACATACACACCCTTTAAGACCACGTGGGCAAAAGGGGCTGAGTGTGAAATTTATTTAAACCTGCAGGGTACTACAGTCAAAACACTCAAATATAAAGTACCTTTATGTTTGTTTTAGCATATAAGCAAGTATTTTGCATTTGTATTTTCCTTTCTGTGCCTCTGACCAACCTCCAGAAGATATCAGTGGGAGGTGCAGCAGCACCTTGCTGTCCCTTCTTTGCTGTCTGTGTTTTTGGGTTGCCTTTGCTGATATTTTAACACTGTGCTCTACTCACTCATCATTCTTCCCTTTTTCCATTCTTCAACCTTGACCTATCCCAATTCATCTGAAGAAGACAGTGGTGGCAATTGTAAGCATTCAGAGGGAGAAAGCAGAAACGTTCAGTCTAAGGTTTAAGTTTGGTCTCCTGGGTGAAGCAGCTGAGATCTTTTCGGACAGTCGTCCTTCCCAAAAAGCCCTCACCTTCTCCAGTTCATGCCTGAGTGGTCGTACTTCCACCATTCCTCCTTTATGCCATATACACTGTCCCTGTGTATTCAGTGGTGTGTTATTTCTCAAGGGCCAACATGCTTCCATTCCTCCATTGTGTTAAGCTAAATAGGAAAATTGCTTTGCTGCCCATCAGATGTGGCTGAAATGCTTATCAGGAGTACATCCTCAACAGGCAGAGGAGCATTCTCTAGGTGTAAATAAAGTGACTAATGGATCAGACAAAATTTCACTTTTTCTACACCAACTTTGACGTATCCACAATTAATTATAACAATTATATACTTGTCTTTGCTTCTTATCAGAGCCACATGCTTCCCAAAGGACCACTCGTGCCTCTCTGTGCTGTGTTGAGCTTTGGAGAGTGCTTGTTGCATTTGCAAACTCATAAAGCCCCTTCTTGCTAGTAGATACAGCAGCATCCCCTCTCTTTTTGTTTTTTGTCTCAGTTCTTTTAAGCAGGCTGCTCAAGGGCTGCTTGAGCATTATTGTATAATGATATTGTTTAAAGCATAAGTCCAGAGGTGATCGGCCCCCTGTACTGGGCACTGGTGAGACCGCACCTCGAGGACTGTCTCCAGTTTCAGGTCCCTCACCACAAAAGAGACAATGAGGGGCTGGAGCGGGTCCAGAGAAGGGCAACAGAGCTGGTGAGGGGTCTGGAGAACAAGTCCTGTGAGGAGAGGCTGAGGGAGCTGGGGATGTTTATCCTGGAGAAAAGGAGGCTGAGGGGAGACCTTGCTCTCTCCAACTCCCTGAAAGGAGGAGTAGCCAGGGGGAGTCAGTCTCTTCTCCCAAGGAACAGGCCACGGGACAAGAGGAAACAGCTGCAAGTTGTGCCAGGGGAGGTTCAGTTTGGAGATTGGGAACAATATTGAGACAGAAAGGGTTCTTAAGCCCTGGAACAGGCTGCCCAGGGCAGGGGTTGAGGCACCATCCCTGGAGGTATTTTAAAGCTGCATTGACATAGAGCTTAGAGACATAGTTTAGTGATGGGCTGTTGTTTTTTTGTCACAGTTAGGTTGATGGTTGGACTGGATGATCTTAAAGGTCCCTTCCAACCCACACAATTCTATGATTCTATGATTCTATGATTTTATATGTTTGTATTCAATATAACTCTTGTCAGCACTTCCCCTGTACTTCCGTAATGGAGAACAAGCCAGGTGACTGTGTCATCTTTCTGGTAGTCCAGGTGGGTGAGACAGAAAAGCATGACTTTTGTCTTTGTTTACATTGCTAGAGAGGAATAGTGTTCTGCAGTGGACTAACCCTCACTGTGGTGACGAGTAGGTAGCGAGCCTGACCCACACACAACTGGGCCTGCAGGGGAAGGCACTGGCACCCAGGAAGTCCCTGGCAGCTCTTCTCTATGGCACAAGGTGCTACCATTAGTTGGCTTCATCATGACACAGCCTAGTTCCTTATCAACAACTAGGATGACATCTGTTTTCTTGCTGATTTATGTGGAGGAATCATAATAAAGCTGTTTCTCTGGTACTGCCATTAAGAATATCATCTAGGGCATGGTGAGCATCCAACAATGAAGGGTTTTTTGCATCAGCTGAGGATCTCAGCAGCTGTTTATAAAATTGCATCTCCATCCACAGAGATAATGTGCTCTAACATTACATAAGGAAGAGCCTACAAGAAGTGTATGTTGAATTTCCTGTGCAGTATGTATGAATATTAAATATTTGTGTGATTGGCTGCCTTAAATGTCCCATCAATATTTATAACTGGTTGGGGGGACAGTGGAAAATCTTCAATATAAATTATTTCAAGCTTCATTTCTGTAACACCGCAGTCCTTACATCTCTTTGCATTCTGGAGGACTAAAGATAGATGACACATAAAAAGGGAAGTGGTTCCCTTTCACTTCAGGATTGCAAGTTTATGTAACTTAAAGGGCAGATTCATATTCCAGGTTTTCAGGTTCAGTGTCATTCTTGAGTATTTTTTTTTATTTTAAAATACAGATTCCTTTTTCTTCTCAGTATCTAAATAAGAATTTTTAGGAAGATGAAAGAGTACAGTTTGCCTTTGACACTAGCCCCAGTTTGGACTAGAAAACCCCAGAGGTCCCTCCCTAAGTCCAGTGACTCTGAGGTAGGCAATGTTCTGGTGAGTATTTACTGAACACACTAATAAATTAACTGGAAGTGAGTCCAACCAAGCCTCCTTGGTGAAAACAGGCAGTTCTTTAAGCTCAGTCTACATTTGCTTTAATATTTTTTTTTTTAATATCAGTGCAGCTGAACCAGTTAAAATTTCCAGCTGTCTCTTTGGACCTTTTGTGGATGTAGCTGTGGAGCCTGCAAACTGATCTGTAGGTCTTGGCTATTTTATGCCTTTATCAAAGTAGATCTCATTCTCCCAAGAGCTGGTGGTTTTACAGGCTTTGTAGAGCCTGTGAGCCACAAGGTGCTTCCAGGGTGTGCAGGTTGCAGCCCATACTGCCTCCTGCTTCTCCACAAATGTGCTTCAGTCCTAGATGAGTGCAACCACTTCTAAGGTTGAGGCTGATCAGCCTCTCTGAAGACCCTGTCCTTGGCACCTCAGTGGACATTGTGGTACAGAGTTTCATGCTTCAAAGCCTTTCAGCTGAACAACTGGAAGATATACTCCACGATGGTCCTCAGAGGTTATTTTCTCTCATAGAATGTTACTGTTTGGACAAATCTGGTTGGCTTCTGCTTTCTCTAGGATAGTAGGAGAAGCTATACCAGCCTCTACATGTTTCTGCCAAGCCTGCACTGCTAGCCACCTGGGCAGTCTTGAGGGGCAGATGGGTCCTTCTTAGAGTACCTTCTGCCATTAATAGAGTTCCAAGAGCAATGTGCTCTGTCCCCTTTCCGGCCCCTTGAAATTCATGTTACCCACCAGTTCTTCCCCTTCCACAGTTACTTTTCAACCTGTCACACTTGCAGAACATGATAGGTACCATCCTGACCATTTGCCAAATGAATCCTGTGACTTTTAGGCTCTGATGGTGTTCTCACTGCTAAGGAAACTTCAGACCTCCATGTATCACAGGGGTCACAGCTAATCTCTAAAATGTCCTTTGAATTTAGGGGCTCTGAACCCTTATCTAAATCTCTAAAATGTCCTTTGAATTTAGGGGCTCTGAACCCTGATCTATGCCTGATGTTGGCATAGATTCACTAGAGAAAATTAGCTTTTTGCATTTTGCAAGGGAGAAGATTCTGGTGAACAGATAATCCACAGCAGGCTTTCTCTGAGAAGTTGTGTTTTGTTTTATTGAGATGTTTATGCTTTAGTAATCTCTCTATCTCTTCCCTTCCCTGAGACTGATGGTAAGGAGGGCATGGCCGCTCCTAATATCAAATGAGAACTTTGCAGGCCAGAAGGAGGTCTCTGTGCTTTGCTGAGTAGCTTCACCCAGGACACCATGCTCTTCTGTCTTACCATTTCAGATTAAATGTGTTATTCAAAGCTAGGAGCCACCTTTCTGATGCCTGATGCTCTTGAGCCACAAGCCACTCCTCTGGGGAAGTGGTCCTGGGCTCCTGGCTCCAGGCTCTTCTCCAGGTTGTCTATGACTTCCCACTGTCAGCAGTCTGTCCTTCTCTTTCTTGGCAGAACCTGTGTCATTCCTGCAGCTGGGAATCAATGATGAGTGTGGAGACAGTCCTGAAATGTTACAAAGCTGATGGCTGCCTTCTTCTGTTCTCATTCCAAACACTATACCCTCCATTCCCAGGTTGTAGGGGAAGATCCAGTTTCCCCAGAGAGTTCTACATGAGAACACTTTGCTAGGGCTTAACTCACAGTTATAACTGGCTGAAGTGCAGTATATGGTGAGCTCTAATTGCTTTCATGCTTTCTTTCCTCGACAGCCCTTCCAGGCAGCTGATGTGTCCTCTACCTGTGATAGCTTGTACTTCATGCTACTCAGTGCTGGAAGTCTTCCTCACCTGTTTAGTGGGCTTACACGAACCTACCAGGCTCCAGCTGGAGACACTGGGGTGGGGGTCTCTGGCCTGACCCTGCTACCAGCAGAGCCAATGTCACAGCTACAGCAGGTGTTCAGGAGAGTTGGGGCAGTGCCCAAGGATTCAGAGGCCCCACCACTCAGGGCCCTGTCCTAGGGATGCCCCACGGACATGGGAAGGAGCTGTATCTTCATGTCCAACTTGGATTTTCTCTCACTGCAGTTGTACCCATTGGCTCATGTCCTGTTGCTTTGAACTTCTAAGAAAAGTCTGGCTCTGTCATATCTGTCACCTTTAGGATGTGGAAGATGCAGTTGGGTCCTCATTTCGCAATTTCCCACTGACTTAACTTTGCATTTATTTAATCTCCTGTCTTTTCAATTCATCCATTTTCTTTTTCCATGTATGGTTTTAGACTGGCTAAGAGGGGAAGAAACCACTGGTCAGATTGACAATGCAGTCAGACTTTGGTCTGAAGTGCTGCAGCATCTCCCATAAGGTCTTTATGGGGTAGGCTTGTCTGTGGGACGCTGGTGGAACTTCATACTTTGACTTTGAGGCAAAAAAATCTGGGTTTTCTTCATCCCTACTACTCTGTTCAGCCATGCCAACTGTTCAGAATGACTGCATGTAGATAGTGGCAGTGGACAAGACATCCCAAGAAGAGTCTGCAGGGTCCCCACAGCCCCAGCCGCTGCGACCAGGCCAGGCAGGATGTAGTGGCTCATGCGACACCTTCCCTTTCACGGGCAGGACACTGGCTGGGCTGGGCGATATGCCAAAGATCAAGCAGTTCTTTTCCGTTTACATGGAAGCAAAACAAGTCTTGAATGGAATGTGTTTTATCCTCACAATTCGTCACTTTGCATCTGCTGCCTGCCGGAGTCAGTCCTGTGCGATGCAGCAGAGCAAAAGAAATCCGTAGTGAAGTGAGGAAAAGCTGATGCAGGAGCAAAGGAAACCTGTGGGTTTGGTGTGGCGTCTGTGCCGTGGGGAAGAGGAGAGCCTGACCCTGGGACACAAACTGCACCTGCCAAACTGCCTTCTCTGTGCAAGGTGATGCCAACACTTCCCACCCTGCCCACAGCCTCAGCGGGGTTTCTGCACAAAAAGCCGCTTTCCTCCTGGTGTGAGTTGCTGGAGGCAGACTGGAGGGGACAGGGGACGGGCACCCAGCCCCTGCAGCCAATGTCACTGCTCCAGCAATGCAGCACAGGCTGGATGGAGAAAGGAGAGCCAGGCTCAAGCTCACTGCTCGTAGGTTTTCAGTGGGGTCCCTCAGCAACTGTGGATGCCAGGAACGCTGCCAATGCTGGCAGAGCACCCCCTTGCTCATTAAGCAGGTATAAGCTACAGCCAACTCTGCCATCTCATTCCAGCTCTGATCTACCCAGCATCTTACGCCTTCCACTGCATCAACTGATCGGATTAATTGCCGTGCAGCTGGGATGAGAGGCAGGGGGAACTGGGAGCAGATGAAAGCTTTTATGCTGCTTCCATTCACCCTCAGATCATTACCCCTTGCCTTGCCAAGTGTTCCCAGGCTTACCACATCTCCCATGCTATTTTGTCATCTGCTAGCATGGCCATGGATGGCTAACATCCTTACCACAAGTAAGGAAATTAAAATCTCATGAGAAGCCCTGCCAGAAGTCCTCATCTTTAAGCTAGCTGCTGCAGCCTGATCTAAAAGTGTTGGGAGGAAAATGACGGTTTTACTCCTGTGACAAGTGAACAGTCATTCATACTCAGGGCATCGAGGCTGAGATACCCCCAGTGCTTTCAGGGAAAAATCTGTTTTAAACTCCTCTTGGCCAGTATTTTTGCAGAAGAAAGAAAAGGGCTTGAGACTAAACTTGATCCTCACAGGCTGCATATTTCAGTGCTGGAAGGCTGTGATTCAGTGGCCTCTGGAAGCTCTCCAAGCTATCAGTAGCTCAAAGGAGGAATTAAAAACTCAACAAGCTGCCTGTTCTCCTGAAGTTTGTTTTTTACATGCTATGGAAGAGATGAGAGATTTGAAAGAAGGTGGCCCTGTCCAAGAACCATTGGCTGTAACAACCCACAGCAAGCAATGATTAATTATTTTATTTAATTGCTTAGACATCTTTTAATGAGCCTTTTTGCCAAGTTGATGTGGAAGAATTTGCCAAAATAGCATGTACACTATAATAAATCCCAAGGTACCTAATAGGTTTTCCCACTTGGTTTTCTGTCCCTGACAATCTTTATGTAGACATGTCAGGATACCTTTTTCTTCTCCAAAATGAGACTGGGTAGCATTTCTGTAATTTTTCCAGACAGTTGGAAAAGCTGATGGGAACAGAGATATGTTGAATGAAACCGAGCTCAGGGGTGGCAGGAGGAATCTCAGGAAGGTGAGTCTGAAGCTGGATGTCAGACTCAGGCAATCAGTTTGTCAGAGCCTAAGGAAGAAGACAGCCCCTTTGACTGAGCCCCTGCTTCTAGTCAAGAGCAGACCTTGTTTCACTCTACACTCTCAGTCCCTACATCTGCCTTTGCCCTCATCCCACATCTGTGTTAGATGGATATCTTGGCCCTGTCCATCCCCGATGGTTATGGTTAGGGCTTCATTTCAAGCCTAAAACACAAGAGAGCAAAATCAGCACCTCAAATTAAAATAGGAGTCAAACTCAAAGTTTCAGACACTTCAGGAAATCACCCAGCTGAAGAGCTGTATTTCTTGCTGAAAACAGAGCTTGTGAGCCCAACCCAGGGAGTGAAGTGAGTGATCTTCTGGTCTTAGGAATGCCTCAGGCAGAAAAGAAGAACTTGAAGAAAAGGCAGCACCATGGTTTCAGATGTGGCCTGTAGGGGTGCATTCCTTATTGCAACCAGGAAACATTTTCCTACCATTTTTTGCCACATTTTCCCAGTTCTTGAGAGCAAGGGCTGACTGAGCTGGCCCACTGAAGAAAGGGACTCAGTGAAAGGATCCTTCCAGATGAAGTTAAAGCCATTGCTTTCATGTTTGCTGGGGGTGTTAGGACTTGGTATTGCTGCACCTCAGTAGCATGTTCTGAAGTGACCAGTCCAGGACAGAAAGCTTATCAGTGAAAGACATTTTGGTTGTCTTTGGAAAGCTGGAATTTGTCATCTCCTCAAAGGCAATCCCCAACTGGAGGAACTGGAGCTGGAGATCTCTTCACTGACACAGCAGAAAGAAAGATTTCTATCAAATTTGGTACCTAACAGCCAGAACTGGTCATAAAGTGTTCAACTACCTGTTTCTTTGTGGATTCTTTGGTCATAAATTTCTCATTTGCTGAAATGAAAATATTTTTCTAGGAATGTGCAAATTCATACAAGTGTTTAGCCAAAAAAGGCTTTCTTCTTCCAAAAGAGGGATTTTCTAGTTAATGGAGCAAGAGGGAATAACCTAATTTAATGACCAGCTTGGTGAGTTTGAGCTCTCAGCTGAAATATAGCAGAACCCAGGTTGTATCCTTGCTCCTTGCATCCTGCTTATTCAAAGCTGAACAGCCACAGCAGGAGCCACTCACAAGGGTCTGCTGGGTCCTCATTGTGCCTTGGCACAACCGAATCACTGAGCCTGACAATCCTCTATTCTAGGCAGATTCTCTGGCTGCTGGTTGTTGGTCTGTCCAGACCAAGTTTGTAAGGCAACAAGCCAATGTGCTGGCAGGGACAGAAGTCCATTACTGTAGAGGACCTACAACCAGCCCCAGTTTTGCCATTTCCAAGTCTGCTGGGATGAACATCAGCACTTGAGTTGCCTTGAGTTCTTCCCCTTGAGTTGCTTTCAGTTCTTCCCCTAGCATTGCAGCCCAGTTGATTTTTAAGGGACAAACTTTTTTTGAGTTTTGCTCACTTGCCCATACATGACAACAGAAGTTGTATTGAGATGCCAGTTAAATATGAGGAAAAATTTTTCACAGTGAGGGTGAGGGAACACTGGAAGGGGCTGCCCAGGGAGGGTGTGGAGTCTCCTTCTCTGGAGAGAGAAGACTCTCTTCAAAACTCGCCTGGAGGCATTCCTGAGTGATCTGCTCTAGGTGTTCCTGCTCCGGCAGGGGGATTGGAGTAGATGAGCTTTCAAGGTCCCTTCCAATCCCTGAGATTCTGTGATTCACACTGTGGACAGCCGCACACCGATTTCCTGGGAAATTGTAGTTCACCTGTGCAGGCCAAAAGGAAGCACTGATCTCTCAAGCTAACCTGCCCTGGCTTCTGTTCCCCTTCTACCCCTACATAAATATAAAATACTGGTTTTATTCTAGCCTTTCAACGATGTAAATACTGTTGCATGGCCAGCATGCAACCAGCTATAGAGGGAGCAGACGTTTTTCACACTAATGCAATGAACACTCTTCTTTCTGTGTCCTCTGCTCTAAAAAGAACTTCTCTCTCTGATGATTTCATGTTCAAGTCTTTCATATTTCTGTGTTGCAGAGACAGTTCCCTTAAGGGAATGTGTATTTCGAACATGCAGGGGAGGGAGAATACAAATTATTCTGATATAGGTGGGTGAGCCAGTTGAGTGTGGTGACCCGGCTGCGTGTGCTCCTCGGCCACCCAGCGGGGGTGGCTGCTGGCAGAGCCACGCTGTTGTGGGTGCAGTGGCTTGTGTGCCTCAGGCTTGTGGCTGCTGCCACTGCAATCTCTTTGGTTTACATCTGGCATGTGCTGTTGCGCTCAGAAGGACTTCATGTGCCTTCAGCTACAAGGAGAGCACCAAGTCCCCGGGGATCAATCCCTGGCAAGTGTCGACAGAGCCATTCCTTGCCAAAAATCATCTTCCACCTGAAAAAAAGAAAAAAAAAGTCACATCACCTGATACCTTTCTATATCTTATGTCTTACCACAGGGCTGGCTGAGCTCCAGCCTTTGCTAAAGGGTTTCTCCTTTACTGTTGCCAGTGGTAACACAAGTCCCAGCTGCAAGTGTAGTCCTTTGGGAAGCCTTACCTCCACAACCACCACCCAAGCAAGACCTTGCAGGTCTGTGGCTGCAGCTGCATGCCTCCAAGTGCCCCGCAGTTGTAGAGGCACTAATTGTTACTGTTTGTAGACCTGGCTGGAAAAATTCCCAGAAAGCACTTTTACGTGTTTCTTCTTGTTGTTCTCTTTTGCCAGTGTGCCACGATTGCCAGGGTCTTGTCTGTCAAAGTGTCTGGAAGGAAAAAGAGCAAGAGTTTGCTTCCAGCATATTCCCTGCTCCTTCCAGATACTTATGGGGTGTGAGAATGCCTTCAGGTTCCTCTTGGAGACGTATGTGAAACTAGGTTTATTGCAGTGGGAAAACCATCACAAATTTTGCAAAAAGCATGGATTTATTCACTGTGCTTCTTGTGAACAACTTGTGTTGTTACTCCTTGTGGTTTTTCCAGCTGGAAGAACAGGATGGTGCCACAGATTTTTTCATTCTTATTGACTCCTAGGCTAGAGGCACAATTGTCAGCATGCAGGGAAGGCAAGTATTAATGAGTAATCTTTCAAAAGCATCTCTGCTTTTTATTTCAGAGTCTCCTGAAATTGGGCCCTCAGTTGTAGTTCACACAACTGTGACGTTCGGAAGCGAGTACCTGGATTCAGACCCTGGGGAGGTGCAGCAGTTAATTCTCAGTCACTTGGAGAGGATTGTACCATGCCTGCCTAAACCAGCCAGCATCAAGTGTCAGAAGTGGAGGTACTCTCAGGTAAGTAGTCTGTGGTGGGATCAGTCAGATGGGAGGATGCTGCTGGGGCAATGCTGTGGTACAGATTTGTGGTGTATCACAAGAAGCAGGACATCATGCAGCCTACTGGTTTTCATCCTCAGGCAGCAAAAGGAAAGGGGGTGGTTGCTCAATATCCTTAATGCATTCATCTATGTAGCCATGGACAACATCCAAGGCTGGCCAATGACAGCCAGATCGTTTCTAAGCATCTTTATAGATAGTGGACCTGGCTCAGCAGTGTGTTATGCAGCACTCCGGGTACACAGGGACAGGAGCAGGGCACAGGAAGTAAATCCCACATACTTAGGTGGGATTTTTGCTGTTTTTTAAAAATATGACCCAATCTGTCTCTCCTGTATCCAAAAGTCTCTTCTGTATCCAAAAGTATGTGAAATTATTAGCAAAAATTCCCACACTACCAGAGAGTAACAGAAGTCCTTGTGTTCAGACGTACTAATTGTTTTTATATGATTTGGCCTGGTTCTGTATAATGATATGCTATGCAAAAAATACTTTGAAATAAACTGCCTAAGGGCAATAATAGCAAAATTTATATTTTACAGACTTCTTTTAAAAATCCAAGGAAATTATTGGCAATTTCCTAAGTATTGGATTGTATCAAGCTCTCCCTGCGGGCGGATGAAGAGAGAGTTGAGAGCTTGTGGGTGAGGATTAAGGGGCAGGCCAATATAAGACACACTGTTGTAAGTGTTTATTACAGGCCACCTGATCAGGATGGGGAAACTCAAGAGACCTTCTACAGAGAGCTGAAAGTAGCCTCACAATCACAGGCCTTGGTTCTCATGGGTGACTTCAATCACTCTGATATCTGCTGGGAAGGCTACACAGCTGAGCATGTGCAGTCCAGGAGGTTCCTTCAGTGTATTTATGATAACTCTTCGACTCGGGTGGTGCAGAAGCCAACAAGGAGAGGTGTAACCTGGACCTAGTTCTGACAAACAAAGAGGGACTGGGGAAGGACATTAAGTTTGGGGCAGCCTTGGCTGTAGTGATCATGAAAAGATCGTTGTGCAAGACAATAAGTAGGACTGAAACTGTGGGTTTCAGCAGGGGTAACTTTGACCTCTTCATGAACCTGCCTTGAGAAATCCCATGGGTTAGGGCTCTGGAAGGTAGGGGGGCTCAAGAGAGCTGGTTGACATTCAAATACCACTTTCTCCAAGTTCAGGATATGTGCATCCCTAAGAGTGAAAAATTGGGCAAGGGAAGCAGGAGACCTGTGTGGTTGAGCAGGGAGCTTCTGAAAAAGCTCAAGTGGAAGAAGGAAGTTTGCAGTGCATGGAAGAAGGGACTGACCACTTGGGAAGATTACAAGAATGCTGTCAGAGTATGCAGGGATGGAACATGGGAAGCCAAGGCCTCCTTGGAATTAAACCTGGCAAGGGATGTCACGGTCAATAGGAAAGGTTTCTTCAAGTATATTGGAGGCAAAAAGAAAACTGGAGAAGATGTGGGCCCACTGTTGAATGGGACGGGTGCCCTGGTGACAGAGGATGCAGAGAAGGTGGAGTTGCTGAATGCCTTCTTTGCTTCAGTCTTTACTGCTCACTGAGGCCAACACTCAGGAGTCCCAGGCTTTGGAGGTAACAGAGACAGTCTGGAAGAAGGAAGACTTTCCCTTGGTTAAGAAAGATCAAGTTAGAAAACAGTTAAATAAACTGGATATCTTCAAGTCCATGGGTCCTGATGGGATGCACCCATGAGTGCTGAGAGAGATGGCAGAAGTCATTGCTAGGCCACTCTCCATCATCTTTGAAAGATTCTGGAGAACAGGTGAGGTGCCCGAGGACTGGAGGAAAGCCAATGTTACTTCAGTCTTCAAAAAGGGCAAGAAGGAGGACCTGGGAAACTACAGGCCAGTCAGCTTCACCTCCATCCCTGAAAAGATGATGGAACAGATCTTTCTGGGCTCCTGGGCTGTATCAAGAATCATAGGATGGTTAGAATTGGAAGGGACCTTAATGATCTAACCCCCCTGCCCTGGGCAGGGACACCTCCCACCAGACCAGGTTGCTCAAAGCCCCATCCAGCCTGGCCTTAAACACTTCCAGGGGTGGGGCAGCCACAGCTTCTCTGGGCAATATGTTCCGATGCCTCACCACCCTCACAGGAAAGACTTTCTTTTGATATTTAATCTAAATCTCCCTTCTTCCATTGTGTCCAGCAGGTTGAGGGAGGTCACCCTCTGCCCTGGTGAGACCACATCTGGAGCATTGGGTCCAGTTCTGAGCTCCCTGGTTCAAGAAGGACAGAGAACTGCTGAAGAGGGTACAGCAGAGGGTTACAAAGATCATGAGGGGACTAGAACATCTCTCTGATAAGGAAGGGCTGTGGGACCTGGGTCTTTTTAGTCTGGAGAAGACTGAGGGGGATTTGATCAACACCTATAAATAACGGGTAGGTGTCAGGAGGATGGGGCCAGTCTTTTTTTCAGTGGTGCCCAGAGAAAAGACAAGAGGAAATGGGCAGAAACTTGAACATAGGAAGTTCCATTCAAATGTGAGGAGGAATTTCTTTATTTTGGGTGTGCTGGAGCCCTGGCAGGGGCTGCCCAGAGAGGTGGTGGAGTCTCTGTCTCTGGAGACATTCCAAACCTGCCTGGACACGTTCCTGTGCAGCCTACTCTGGGTAGACCTGCTTTGGCAGGGGCTTGGACTAGATGATCTGCAGAGGTCCCTTCCAACCCTGTATCATTCTGTGATTCTGTATCTACATGTTTACACAAAGTCTCTTAAGTTAAATTACATTGGTGAAATTGAATGTGGAAGTTTATGCAAAATATTTACTTAAAGCAGTTCCCTAAAAATTTTTCCTTTTCTGAAGTCTGGAAATGTTACTGTAGATGACTGCTGTGAGGTCTGCTCATACCCCTTTGTCTGCATGCAACTTAGGACCCTGCTTGTATTGGTAGCTTTCAAATCACTTTTCAGTGCACAGTGTTTGTTCTATTGTATACAAGTGACTTTAACACAGGTTTTAATGTTTCAGATGACTTATCATGGTGTTTTATATGTTCTTCTTTATCAGTTCAGGGATTTTTTTTCCTCGTAACACAGTCCTTGTACAGTTGTCACTGTTAAGGCATCCTTTTCTGGTTGTGACTTCTGGTCTTCTGCATTATCTGTTACCTTTCTGCTTCAAACTGCTTGCAAGCACAAAAGCTGCAGGCGGTAGGGAGGAGAAGAACTGGACCCATCTCCAACAGCCAGACACTTGGCTGGCCAACTCGGCAAAGCCAACTGTCCCAAAACAAAGAAATAAATATTTTTAAATGGAATTAATAAACCCTAGATACTGCTGCTGTCACAGAGGTCTATCATAACATTTGTCAAATTTAGCTATTTTGTTTACGTGTGCAAGGAAAGGCCTTTACCTTGCACTACTTAACACTTAGAGCGTTGTGTCAAAGGTGACATTTCAGCATGTGAATCATGTATGGCCCATTCTGATCTATTTCACCAAGGGTAAAGGATATTTCACCATGAATGAAAGAAAAGACAAGTAGGACAATTAATTTCTTACTACTGAATTAAAAAAGAAGAAGTTTCAATTACATTCTAACAAACAACTATGCTTTTTGAATTCTGGCAAAATTATGGCCATATAGGATTTATTATTGCTTCACCATTTAGCTGGAACAGTGACTGTAGGAATGAACTCTTATTTTCCACAACCACTTCAGAATTGTTGTTGTCCTAAATCACTAGGTGTGAGTCCTGTTTCCCCTATTTAAAAATTACATCCAGACACCGTCCTGCTGGGTGATATCTCTTGCTATCTTCACTCTTTCTATCTCCACAGTGGTCCCAGCCCCTCCTGGGCACATCCTGAGCAGCCTGTGGGCTACCAGGGTCCCTCCACAGCGCTGGGGTGACTGCGTCCTCTCCTCTCGTGTCCTCTGTTATTTTCCCAAACCAACAATTTACAGCTCTTCCCACTTTCCGCTCCCGCCCCTGTTGCCCACCATCCAGCGTGCTGCTGCTAACCCAAACAGCGACTTCAGCAGCTACTTGTGCTTTATGGCTGAGTCACAGGAGGAATTATCACCAGTCTTTAATTTGGTGGATGAATGTCAAGATGTCTTAGATAGCAAATAAGGTAGTGTAGGTCAGACCCGTTATCTTGATACAGAGATCACTGTTGCCACCTTATAAAATAATCACTACCTAAATTAAATATCTGGGAGAGAGCTCCCTCTTTCCTTAGAGCTGTCTTTACTTTCAGTTATAACAAGCTGTGGCCACAGAAGCGAAGGGAACTGATAAGATGGGTGTATTTTTCCCCTGACTCTTTTAGATGGGATTTACCCTCCTTGTTAATTAAATCAGGCTGTAACGTCCTTCCTGTGGCCAAACACAATCCTGGGATTAAAATGCAGACATTGCAATGGCGGAGGAGGGATTAGGACTTCCAGACTTCTACTGACTCTACTCAGTGGCACAGCTGCAATTCTGGATCCTCTGCTTTAATTATGATAAGACACTATTAGCATTCAGAGCCAACAGCTTCTCAACCCACCACGTGTCTCCCACAGAGTCACTTTATCTGTATAAGGGATACTGGGAAAAGACAGAACCACAGAAATTGCACCTCTTCAGAGGGGACCACAGAAAGGACCTCCTCAGTTGCTGTTGCTCGAAGCAGAACTATTGCTAGTGTTAGGTGACCTTGATGGTGGCTTTGTCTAGCTGAGTCTTCAAGCCTTCAAGGATGGAGGTCCAAGGGGCTGTGCCATATAGCCAGCAGTAATTTGGGATTTGTGTTAGACACCACCTTGGGAAGAACTTGAAGAAGGGGCAGGATGATTCCTTTCCTCAGTCACAATACCTAGCATGAGGACCCTCTACATTGAGCACACGATCTTCCACCCAGGTGAAAAGCTGCATGAGATGTGAAAACATTGATCCTGTGATCAGCACGACAAACCAGAAGCTGTTAGGTACAGCCAGGACCAGATGAGCACTGGATAGTCAAGGAGGGACACTCCAAAAGCCTTTTTCTGCTAAACCTTTCTTCATTTTTTTTATGCTCAGTGACCTTGATCTGTAAGAAAAAAATAGGAATAAATTAAGTACTGACCTAAAATTAGTCCGAGAAAGACAATCTGCTCAAGAACTGCCACTGCACAGATACAAGTTTAATTGAGGGTATGGTGCCAGGAACATGATATTCAAAATCAGTACAATGCATGCATTGAGAATGACACGAAGTATCTATCAAAGCAATGGTATTCAGAACTTGTCTTGTGCTACTTATAGAGAAAGTGTTGATTGTATCTTTAGCAGTGACTAAAAACTGTTGTCCTACTCACATGAAAAAGGAGACCAGCGTAGCAGAACTGGAGAGAGGGTGGGTTTTCCCAAGGCTGTGTGTATGCTTGCACAGCAGCATGAAGCACGGGCAAGTCCCCCTCTCTTCCCATTGCAGAAGGTCATCTGGTCAACCCAATCATGTTGCAAGGTCTTGGAAACGGCAGGCTCCTTTTCCTTTGTTGAACAGTTGCCTATCTGGGGTTTTTTGCAAGCCCACCTTTGTGATGTGAGATCTTCATACCTTTTGGCTTAGAGATCTCCATACCTTGTCAGTCCAGGGCCAGGCAGGTCATTCTGCTGAGGCAGACTAAGACAGGATGGGACTATGAAGTTTCAAAATTTCCACATACAGGAAATCTTTATTCTAATTATTTTACTCCAGAAGATCTTTGGTCATAAATGCTTGGGCCTACAACCTGGGATGGAGGGGTGCTTCACATCAAAGCACGTTTGTCAGGAATGCAGACCTTTCTGGCATGAAATTGAGGTAAATAAAACACATTCTTTTCCATTTACCTGTATGCTTTTCTTTTCCAGGTTACAAAAGCTGTGCCCAATTGTCCAGGACAAATGGTTCTTCATACTCAACCTTTCCTGATTTGTGGAGGTGATGGATTTACTCATTCCAACTTTGATGGCTGCATAGATTCTGCTATGAGTCTTGCAGAGGCTGTGAAGTCTCATTTGTAGCAATTTCAAAATCAGCTGCTAAATACAGTTGAGATTTATGATGAATTTTACTACGATGGATTGAATTCTCCTTTAGTGTTAACACCACTGTCCCCTATCTTGCAAAAGTAAATAAAGGAACATCTATTGATGTGCTGCAGCAATTATTGGGATAGGATTGAACTGAATTGTTCAGGAACTGTGCTGTGGGTGGTTACTTTGCTTGAAGTAAAGCTTTTTCTCGCTCTAGTCAGAGGCACTGAGCTCCAGCAGTCTTACCAGGTCTCATGATATTTTTATAGCCCATGAAAATTACATCAAGGAGAGGAGCCTGACTTGAGGCAGCACAAAACCCCATGGAGCTGAGGAGTTTACTCCTCTGAGCATTTGGAGCCCTGGAAGTGACAGAAGGAACACATGCAAGTGATCCCAGAGCTTTCATATATATATGTGGTCATTTCTCCTGGTTCAGATTGGCCCTGGTCATGAGTATTGTGTTGGCCATGGGGAATCATAAAATGGACTGGCAAGGAAAGTGAATGGACTTTAGAATAGCTTTATTTAGAATTTATTTAAAAGAATTTACCAGGTTAGAGAGTCACCAGTGCATTATGGCTCTCTGCTGGTCCAGGGTCTCCTGAACAAGGAGCAGCCCTTTCCTCCTTCCAGATGGTGGAGGAATTGGGGTAGGAACACCCATTACAGGCAGTTTAGCTGCTTTGCCTGGCAAATGGAAAGATGAAGGAAGGAAGAGAATTCATCTAAGCATGGTCTGTGGCAGGGCATTAATAAAACTGCACTGACATTTCAGGCTTAGGGTTACATCACCACAGCCATAAAAACTCAGTTAAAGTAAACAGCCAGTCTGCAAGTGAGGTGAGTTCTAGACAGCTGTATATTTTGGCAGAACAGGTGTAGAAATAGAGGGACAGGTCCAGGGAAGGGTATAAATACACGTGTGAGTGAATGAACAAGGAATTTGATTTGAAATATTAAGGAAAATAAACAGCAAGTGTAATGGTGTTGAAAATACTACCTGTCATAGTTTCAAGTACTTCTAAGCTACTAAACTGTATTTCTGTGAATTCAAGAGATTGCTCAGAAATTAACCAGGGAATCATTTATTTATTCTAAATTTGATTTTAGCTTGCCCTTCCTCTTAAATCACATCACAAATTTAGCACCTCTCTCAATACAAATATAGCACTTAAAATAAGAAGATGCTGTTTTCAGCAGAGAGAGTTGTAACCGTTAGAGAAGCGTGATTCAGCCTCGTCTGTCTCTGCATTTCACAGAACCCAGCCTGCTGTAATCACAGCAACCCAGTGCTGTCATCTACTCCTGTGCGTGACCATGTCTAATGCAGGATTGGATGTGACACCCAGAACTTTAAAACAAGTTAATTTAAAAAACACCTTTGAAGGATATTTCATGATACCACGTGCTTTTACTGATTGGTTTTTGGTTTGGTTGGGTTTTTTTTATTATTCTTTCCATGAAGTCTTTGAGTTTAAAACGAGGTGATGGTTTTGTGTTTGAACCAACCAACCAGGTCCCAACCCTCAGGTTTCAATCACCCTGGGGTGTGCAGAAACAGGGAGGACTGTGCTCACATCTTTGAAATAGGCGTGTTGTCTCCTGTTTTCCATGGATTGAGGTAGCCACAAGGACCCACACAGTCATAGAATAAATCTAATCTAGTGAGGCATTTAGTAGTGGCTGGATTTAGCAGGAGCTCAAGAGCAACAGAAGTGCCAGCTGAAAGAAGGTTTTATGTTGTGGTGTTGGAAAACCTTTATCAAAGAGTGGAGGATGGCACACACAACCCATACCTCTTTTGTCCTATCTGTTCCTCATCTTCCACCCAGGCCTGGCTGTCCTGTGGGAGTCAGTTTCTAAGGGACTATCATGCTAAACCATACACAAGGGTTTTCTGCTGGGTTATTGGTTCCTCTGGAAGATGTTGCCGTGGCTGGCAGAGCAACAGTGGCTGTACCAGTGGTGATGGTTTCTGGGAACACATCCCACCAGCCTGCCTTCATCCAAGCTTTGCCTTAGCGCATAGAGAAGGATGTGAGTCCTTTCCTGAAGGGATCTTCCCAGACCCTTTGCTTGTGCTGTTTTCCTCATCTTCACTCTTGGTGCTCTGCTCCTTTCTTCAAAGATGGATTTTGCATTAAAACATGCTCAAATTTGCACTTCCCCTTCCTTCAGTTTTGAACGGAAGCAAGCAAACCGCTGAACACCCGAGTAAAGATAAATCCTGAAAGTCTGTATCACGCAGAACACTGAAAATGAGGCATCTTTGCCTTCACACGCGCTTCTCTGCCCCTCACCAGCAGGCGCAGGGCACAGAGTCTCAGTGCTCTCACAGGGGATAGCAGCCTTCAGGGCCACAAGTGACAGATAAGCAGAGATGTCTCTGAGACCATCCTTTCAGCAATCTTACAGCTTTGGTCATTATGAGACCTCAAACCACTCTAAGATAATAAGCAAAACACAGAGATTTTTTGAATTGTGAGATTTTTGATTCAGAGGTTTTCAAGCATGAATCACAGTGAGTCTCAAATTGTTCCCATCCCCATATCATAGAATGGTGAGAGTTGGAAGGGACCTTAAAGACCATCCTGTCCCACCCCCTGCCCTGGGCAGGGACACCTCCCACCAGACCAGGTTGCTCCGAGCCCCGTCCAGCCTGGCCTTGGAACCCCTCCAGGGATGGGGCATCTACATATCACGACAGTCTATCAAAATGCCTCTTTCCTATAACTTCCTCCCAGATTAAGACAATTTCAACAAAAAAATCTTGGATTTTTTATGGCAGAGTAGAAAAGTTTATGTTCCTCTGGACATGCTTACAGGTCTCTGCGGCAATATCTCATTTTCTAGATGTGAGCAGGGAGAGACGATGGTATCAACTCTCCTGTGCAAGGTTGCCAGCGTGTCACACATACTGAGGCAGACCTGTCGTATCCCATGCCATGACAAATTCTGGAGGAGGCCCTGGCTGAGAGGTCTTGAAGTCATGGCACATACTCTCCTGAGGGGCATCGCTTTGGCATGGGGTTGGAGCCCGGTAGTGAGGATCTGACCCTGCTTGCAGATCCCTGAGATGGAGTAAAAGTGCTGTGAAGTGGATAAAAAGCTTTTAAAAACCAAGTGTTAGAAACCAAGCCACAGGACTCTGCTGGGACCCCCCTCAGAGCCACACAGCCTGACTCCAAAAATTGCTATTAATGACATGCTTAAAGAGCTCTCATTACCCCCAGTGTTACATCTGCAGCCCCAACAAGAACAGATCTGCTTGTCTTGTGTCCCAGGGGCTTCAGAGACTGCTCCCTTCCCAAGGCAAGGAATATGTTGGGAGCAGATGCTCATCACAGGGGTTGTGATGTGTGGGAAAGCATTCAGCTGTAGGTTAAAGCAGCTCTAAGTGAGCTCCAGGGTGAAAAGCTGTGGCCGTGCAGGGTAGCCCAAGCCTATATGCCCCTTCTCAGCTGAAGACCAGGACTCTGCTGTGTCCAGTGTACGTGTTCCCATGTCATACTTGCTGCAGGGGGAGCAACCCCTTTCCATCCTCTCCATCCACAGGAGATGGAGGGCTGCATGTGTCCCTACACTGGCCTGCAAGGAGGATGTCTTGTTACGACCCTGCCTGCACAGGACCTGTTGTGTCTGTGAGTTGGAGTAACTCTGCCAAATCTATAAAATTATATGTGCACCTCTTGGGGCACGTAGTGCAGTTTGTAGGAATTTAGCCCATTTCTAAAAAGCGCTAGGGACAGGGGACAGGCACCCAGCTTCTTGGCTCACATCGATTCACCAACTGCATGTCTCCAAGGATATGCATATAAAAATAAATTAAGAGGTTATTTTAGTTTGGGGTTGGTTGTTGGTTTCGTTTTTTTTTTAATTTTGAAAAGGCAGCTGCAGGAGGTGCTGTCCACCTAAAAATACTTCGCTGGTTCCCACTGCACCGATCGGTGGAACATCCCTGCAGTCAAAGCCACTGGAGCAAGACATGGTCTCCCAGAGGCCAGGATTGACAGAGTCCTTGCTACCCTTGAGGTGTGCCAGCATCATCACATTTGGCTCTTCTAGAAGTCATGTGTGACTGAGAAAGAGGGTTGTGGGGGTCTCCAGTCCAGCCTTGCTCCCAGCAAGCTCACAGCTGTGTAGCTCACAGCTACAGCAGGTTGCTTGAGGGTATGTTTGGGCACATTGGGGCATTCCCATCCTCCACTGTGACTGCACTTCTTGATGGAAGGACAACGTTCTGCTGGTACAGCACCAGCTTAAAAGCAGATGTCACTGAGCAGTGGTGCCCACATGGTGTGCAATGCTGACAGATGAGTTCCTCTTTGAACAATGCAAAGAAGAGGAACCTGACCCTGCACTGATGAAATTGTGCAGTTGTGTCTCGGTCACTGCTCCTGACCCCAGCTGCAGACTGAGCCCTGGCACCAATGGGCTTAGTGAGTGTCTGGGCAAATGCAGTATTTGCTTGGCTGCTCCATGCTGCAAAATTCAATGTCACAACTCCAAATGGCTGGTGATGGCCATTAGGAGGCTGGAGCACTCTTGGGTGGGGAGGACAAGGACACTCTCTGAGCTGCCCAGCAAGGTCCTTGAGCTGCTGCGCAGAGATTTCCCTGTGGTCAGAGCCGGTTTTGCCTCTAATCCAGGCTCTGGCTCGGATGTGCCATCTGTAAGCTGCTTTATGTGGCAGAGCTGAAGCTCTGAAATCCCATAGCCTTCTGCTGCTGCTCAGCCCATCTCACCACACTGCCTTGCTATTAGCCGCCTTGGGATTTTTGCTTAATTCTCACATTCAGGTGGCACCTTCAAGATCAGCCAGAGATAACACCACTACGGTGCCACAGAGAGGGCTGGCGCTTGCGGATGCTGTAGAAGAAGCAGCCCTACATGGCAGTGAAACAGCCCTTGCCAAGGAGAGCGTGAGAGTGACTGGCTTCCTCTTTGGGAAGAAGCCATGCAAAGTTTCTGAAGGTAAATGAATGGAAATAGGTGAGAAATAACCCAGCAAGATCTACTGGCGAGTAGCAAGTGATTTAGCACCAAGCAGAGGGTGCGGGACAGACTGCTGTCATCTTGGAGGTCATGGCGCTGAAGCCTGTGGAGAATGACAAGTTTGGTGATTTTTGTCATTCTGCAGTTTTCATCCCATAGCAGCTGAGAAGCTGATGGTGCTTTGGGCAACATCCCACTGGGGGGAAAAAAAACCCCAGGTCTTCGTGCACCACGCTGTGCACCGCCCTTCTCCCCAGTTGCTCTGAAAATATGGGGAGAGGGTTTTAATGCAAGGGGGTTCATTGTCAGCCAGAGCCACACGGATGAACAGAAAGCCATTGCCAAGCCCTGACACACCTGTGTGGGCCCCGGCTGTGGGCCTGCTGCCCTCCCCACCTGACCGCTCAGCTGGTCACCAGGATGCTGCAGCAAGTCACAGCTCAGCTTGCAATTACCTTTTCGCCACAGGGTTCCTGTCAAGTCCAATGGCACCTCCTCCCTCACCTGTGCCATTCCCAAAACACATGTCCTTTCTCTGTGCTATCATCTCTCCTCCAGGATGATCACACATGTCAAGATCAAAGCACACCCTGCTGCAAGGACTGAGGTCTCATTTCCTCTGGTGGGTTCTGGGGCATGGAAGTAGTGCTCGCATCATGCACAGGTTTGACCATATTCTGCCTTTTTCCGCCCAGTTTGGGGGAAAAAAGAGGAAAGCGGTGATGAGTAAGGCACCGCTCAGTGCTGGAATATAGGCGAGCCTCTGCCATGGCGGCTGCTTTCTTTGCCCAGAGCAGAGGAAAAGAGGACAAGCTGGCAGGGGAGGAGGGGCTCCTTCACCACCTTTTCAGTGCACAGAAAATCCCAGCTGAGCTTAGGGAAGCACAGCTGGCATTTCATACGCTGCCAAAAGGTGGTGAGCGTGCACATGGCCATTCCCCATCATGGGAGAAATGGAGTCTCGAAAACGCTCCAGTACAATGACATTTTTGTTCTCAAGCTGTTCACAAATGTGTTGTAATAACCATTGGCTCTGCATAACCATTGCTCTTTGCGGGGAAATGCTGGAGCAATTCTGGTCCAAAATCCGACTATCAGCACTCTGCTCCCTGGTCATTTTGGATTTGCTGCCTCCCTCAGCACATCTGTGCAATGCAAATCCCACTATACTTTTATTTAAACGGCAGTTTTGGAGACCAAGTTGGGAATGTGGACCACAAACAGAGTGGGACTGAAGCAAGTATAGATAAAACACTAAACATATCACAGTCCAGTGTTTAAGCCAGTTTCCTGGCCTTTGCCAAAGGATTTCTGAACAGGACCCAACAGCTCTGGGGTAGGGAGAAACCCGAGTTTTCTGCCCCAAACGTAGCTGGAGATGATTTCTGGCTGCTTTGCCAGATAAAAGAGCTTGTCGCATTTGCATCCACAGGACCACGTGCTGGAAATGGGAAGTGAAACAGCAAATGAAAGGGACCCATCTGTTCCTTTGCTGCTCTGCAAGGGGGAGGTGACCCCCTTTGCACGACAGATGTTTATGAGGAGGTTACCAGTGATGATTACAGGTCAGCTCCCACTCCTGAGGACCGTGTGCTCTGTTTCCCGTATGTCCCCACTACTGTGATGGACACAGGTGCAGTCCACCAGCTCCCTCGTTGAGTATCCAACATCCTGACTTGAGGTAGACCAACTTGACAGCATCCTGGCAGAGCCACACCAACACGACCAGCATCTCAGGTCTCTTCTGGCATCAGCAGGAGCACCTCAAGGGATCTGTGCCCCCTCCTCTCTCCACACCACCCAGAGCCTCACCAGGACCATGGATGGTCCCTCCCAGGGACAGGGGAGCAAGGCAGCTCCCCACAGAGAAGGAAATGCCCCCATAAGAGGACCCAGTTCTGCATTTCATAGAATCATAGAATCAGATAGGTTGGAAGAGACCCTTGGGATTGAAGAGCTATGGGATAATTGTCCTACTGTTGGTCGCAACTGGCACATCCCATGTGACCTGAAGGACTCTGATGGGCTGGTCAGGCTCAGAGCACACGGGCTGATCTCCTTCATGGAGAGACTCCGCAAGGTGAGTGCTGGCTGGTGTCTCTGTGCACTGGGAGCACTGTTAAGTTCAGAAAGGGGCCATGGAAAAGGCACACTATTCTGTACATGTTTTGGATGTGTCGGCTTCCTCCAACATCCCTCAAGTACTGTTGAAATACCACCTTGGAGACCAAGAGCCCATGGCATAACCCCTCAGACCTCCCTGAGGAGGAGACTAGAGACTCCAAGCTTAGTGCTGCTGGGTAGGCGAAGGCTGCTAACTGCTAACGAGCTCAAAGCAAGGCAGCATTCATTTCCATCTGCTCACCAGTAGCGGCCTGTGCCCTGTCAGCCAGGTTCCACTTGCAAACAAGGATGTTGCATACCAGCACCTTGCAGAAGCTGTTGGAAAGTTTGGCAAGGAGCTGTGAGCATGAACAAGAAGCTGCATCAATGTCTCCTCTGGCAAGTTGGCAAAGAGAGAGTCTAGAAACTCATTGTGTCTGAGATAATTTCAGGATGGGAATAGGAAACAAGGAGTTTAGAGGTGGTGTATGGTGGAATCTTCTAGGGCCCCAGAAATGGTGAGGGGGTGCCAGGGCATATGAAGAGAAGCTGGAGGAGGTGGGCTCAGTCAGACGGAATAAAGGGGCATCCAACAGCATCTCCCCCTTTGCAAATGGGTCCTGGAGGCACTGGGGACAGACTCAGAGGGGCACAGCAAGAGTCCCAGAGGCACTGACACAAGCTGCAGCACAGAAAACCCCAGCCAGCCCCAAGGAAACAGCCTGTCCCCATGTGAGCGGGGTGTCCCTGGGAAGCCTGAGTTGACTTCACCCAGAGAAGAACCAGGGGGTTAACTCTTTTTCTATAGAGGATCACTGAGGGGACCACTTTTGTGAAAATAAAGGACCGCTCTAGCAGGTGAGGTACCCCTTTGTCCTGTTCTCTGAGAAACCTGGACCGGGAACCCGATTTCCACCAAACCCCTCCATGGATCTTCATCTCCGCAGACTCATGGGATAAAAGCTACAGCTGATCTTTGACAAATTATTAACGTTCTGACCTGGGATGGATATTTCATTAGGTGTGAAATGCGCCTGAATTTTTCCATCAGTGCGAAACTCGCAGGTAGGAGTCATTCTGAGCAAGCAGTTTAACTCCAGAGAGAGGAACTTGGTTGGGAGGGAGAATTTCAGGAGTAATTCATGCACCAGCCAAGTGGCAAAGCGATGCCTGGCTGCGTATAGGAAGGGGCACAATTTGCCCTCATTGTTGCTGGCATTGCGTTACCATGGCTGGAAAGCAAGGTGCAACCAGGTCCTGCAAAGCCAGTGGAGGTGGGTTTCCCCAGGGAAACACCAGGAGCTGAACCTCCCTCTTCCTTCAACACTGGCATGCTGCTGAAGCATGGCTGCAGCATGAGACATGGGGTTCATTATTGCAATTACTACAAATCACAAGGGCCAGGGTCAGCTTTTGGGCACAATCTGGTCATGCTGAATCAGAGGGAACCACACCAGGCTAAAACCAACGTTGCAGTGAGGGACTGAATGCATCTCTTCTGCTGAACAGATGAATAGAGGAGGCAAAGATCCACCAGGTTCTTTTTGTTGGCAATTTTAGGAGTGTACTTTTCTTTGCTCAAATCTACCTAAAAATACTCAGGTGACGTTTTCTTGTGGGACTTGTCTACTCCTTTTTCCTTCTTGCCAGCAAGTATTAGCTCTTAATGTCGTCAGTAAAAAAAACAATTATCTATTTCTGTATGGATAATTTTAAACAAAATACATGAGCTGTTGCTTTTGATTTTGGCTGGAGGTTGTAACTGTCCCTGAGCTGTATTCACTGATGCAACGTACACACACACAGGACTTCGTGCGGGGGTGCTCTGCCTGGCCTTGGTCCAACTAGTCATTTTTGAGGGAATGTGATATTCAACTCCTACACCAGTGAGAAAAACAGACACAGGACAGCACATGGCAGATTATCTGCATGCATCTGTGAGCACAAGCCTTTCACTCAAGTACGTAAAAGAAATCCCCGCTTCCAGGGAGTGACCAGAGGGTTAATTTTGGCTCTCTCGCACTCACTGACTTTATTCTTTGAATAATGAAATTAGTTGTTCCATAGTCTTTTGAAGGGCTGAGCTTAGCCTTCTCGCAGAACAATACACGCTGTGCTCTGGATGCGAGTGCACTTATGGTGAACTTTGAGCTACACATCTGCTATAAAGAAGTAACTCTTATTCCCAGTTGGCCATTGCTAGCAAAAGATTCAGGCTCCATCTGTGCCTCAGCACAGTTTTGTTTGCTGCATGTAAGCCTGACATGCAGAGTAGATGGGTAGAAACTATTTGCAAACCTCGTTAAAACGCACTGGCATGCTTAGTGCTTTCATTGGGTGGATGAGAGTTGGAGATGAGCCCTGCAGAAGGTGGCTAATGATGACTGATCTGCAGCCCATTACCACCAAAGCCCCTTAAATCTGTGCATTGACTTCCCAGCTGTGCTGGGAGGCTGCATGAGGAATTTCCTTGGGATGCTTTCTGTTACTGTTTTCAAACTGCAATATGCACTCTGGGCTGATTATAGGGAATTTATGGCAAAGTTGGTCCTGCAGGCTTCTCTTGGGATACCAGAACTGCACACTTTCTTAATGCTCTGCACCGCTGGGGATGAAAAATGCCCAGGAGGGGCAGGGGGGGAGCATTTTCAGCTCCCTACAATAACATCTCCAAATGCTGACAGAAGAGTGAGCACACAGAGGGCTGGGAAAGCCTGTAGGCATTTCATTGCATTGCAAAGAATCACAGAAGGGCAATCTGGGGTCTAATGCTGCTGCATGTGAATTCGTTCCTAACCTCACTCTCAGAACCAGGATCACAGAATTAAACCCTTTCCAGGGAGTGGTGCAATGAAAATAACCTCCCCAACAGTCCCTGTGAGGATGCAACTATAGTAAAAATTAGCTCCCCCCTACACACTGTGGAGGTGCCAGACCTCTAATGGCATCCATTGCTTAGACTCCCCTGTGCTCAGGCTGCAGTTTGGAGACTGCTCAGAGCACCCCAAAACAACCCATGGCACAAGCCCTACCTCACTGGGTACTTACAGGGTGGGCAGTGGAGCCCCTGCAAACTCACAGCCACCCAGATGGTCAGCCCAGACCTAGAGGTTATGGAGGACAGCAGAGTATCCCCTTTAATGTTTTTTTATCGCAGCAGTTCATCTAATCCCTCCCGGGTAGCAGTCACGGTGACAGATGGCTGCAGAGGCTGCTGAAATTAAACCATGGGAGCACTGTAACCTCTCAACCATAGCTGAGGTTTCAGATGCTGTGCTTCTTTCCTTAATTGGTGGTTAAAAATAAACGAGGGAAAGACACCAACACCAGGAAAAGGCACAAGGTATCCTCCAGATGCATTGGCCAATGTGTGAGGTGGGCAGGGTGGTTCCAGAGGCAGTCACATGCTCAGTAAAGGCATCCTACAGGATGAAAGCCTGTCTCCTAAGCAGTAGAAAGGAGCTGTGTTTGGGGTTGGGGGATGGGGGCGGAGCAGGGGGGGGAGGAGGGAAGGAAATTGTATTTCCAGTAGTTTCCCTGTGGCTAAAGCAGATGGAACCTACCAGAAGAGGTAAGACAAAGTTGTAGGAATGATACTGAAATGGCATAAGCAGGTGATTTTTGTGGTGGCATCTCTCTGGAGACCCTCATCCCCAAATGGATGTAACTTGTTAATTATTGTAGCATTGATATGCATAACTGTAATTATATGCAGCATTGATAGCAAAATTTAAAACTCCCACCCTTCTTGCACACTCAGTGGCAAAGCCAGAGGAGTGACATGTTGTTGGTGTCAGGGTGCCATAGGAGGGTATTCATGGCACAGCCAGTGCAGCTTGTCCCCACACCAATCGTGTGACATTTTTTGGCTTGTACATATATTCAGTAGCTTCCTTCCCCTCCTTCTGGAACATTAAAATACCACCCAGACCGGCAGTCTGGAGTAAGACCATCTGAAAATACACCAGACAACTAATTGTCATCAAACCAGCAAACCCCACTTGCAGGCTTCTGCAGGGCGATTCACAGAGACGGTGCGTGCAGGCCTGGAGAGAAGACTGTACAGCAAAAATCCTTCACATGGTGATACCACACAGGCCAGTTTAAAACCCTTCCTTCCAGACATCTTGTCTGCCAGGGTGTGCAGAGCTGGGTTTTTCCTTTTAGAGGCTGGGCGCATTGTACTCCCTTTGTTGTCCATTGTTGGATAAAAATTACCCCCTTGCTCCAACCCAGAGGTCTCTCAGGAGGCAAATGTGCAACAACCACAAAGGTGCTATTACTAAATGCAGTGCACTATTATTATTACTACTACTATTATCGTTGTTGTTGTCACAGAATTATAGAATTGCTTAGGTTGGGAGGGACCTTTAAGAGTCTCACCATCAGCCCAGTACTGCCAAAACCACCACAAACCCTGTCCCTCAGCATCATGACACCTCCAGGGATGGCAATTCCACCACCTCCCTCAGCAGCCTGTTCCAATATTGTTGTTGTTATTACTAGTAGTAGTAATAGCAGTGAAGTAATTGCTATTAATAATAGCATCATGGCCATTGGGTCTCAACAGACAATCCACAGCCAAAAAACATTGATGCGTTCCTTGATGGGGTTTCAGTGAAGACCTTATGTCCTCAGGGACATCAGCATCACCAGGGAGAGGTGTTTGTTTGTGATGATCCAGCTCACCTGAAGTAGCCCAGTTCATAGCCCAGTCAGTTTCTACCATATGATGTTTCTCAGGAAGATGTGCCTGGTGATGCTCCAGGGCAGCCTAGCCCATGGTCTAGGCAGGCACTGGAAGGGCCCAGGGTGATGGTGGAGTCCCATCCTGGGCTGCATGAGATGGTAGTGGTGGATTTTGCCTTGAATGGCACTTCTTGACCCAAGCAATTTACTGTCACCTTATCCAGCCCAGTGTGTTGAAATTACAGTGTTAGCTCAGCTATGCTAAGCCATAGCCATGCTAATTAGCTATGCTAAGCTAAATTGAGGTGTTTCAAGTCAAGAAGGACTATTAGATCATATGGTTTCTCACACCATCTCATGAAGTTTAACATGAAAACAGACAAATTCTGTTTCTTTTTCCTCCTTTGCTTTTAGGGTTGCTGTTGGCTGTGGATCAGGCAGGCATTTTGCCCAATGTAGAGGTTGTCTCATCAGAAACTGTTTTCTCCTCACAAGCCTCATTTTTGACCCTCGTCCTTTCTCTTCTTGACAGTGATGGCATGAACCACCAGGACTTGATAGGTCTTTTTCATTGCCCTAAACAGCCCACTGGTATGCAGTAATTCCCTCTTTAATGCACGGCAAGGAACACACTGCATAATCTTTTGAGAAGCAAAATAAGCCAACCATCCTGACCCTTTCCTTTTCAGCCTGGATCATTACTGAGATGCTGGACGTGGCAACAGGCTGCTGTAATCCCCTGGGCACACATCAGAGCGTGCACCCTCTGTTCTGCAGGCCTTGACTCCATGTGCAAAGTCAGGAACCGCAGTGCCTGGAGTGACCCCAAGGGGAAAGACCCAGTTTGAACATCAGGATCTGAAGGGGGTCCAGGACCTGAGCTGCACCAGTTTAAGCAAAGTGACCAAGTAGGTCCTTTTTTCTCATGGAAAAATCACTGGCGATTGCTGCCATGGAAAAGCAGCGCTATCGCCAAACACGGAAATGTTTCCTGATCTGTTTACTAATATTTGGTGCTCCTTTCTGGACAACGTTCAAACTGAAATCCAACCAGACACGTCAGCAACTTCCTGCCCTCCTCCTCACCCTCTGCTCCTGCACCCAAGGGAAAATGTGGGGTGGGAAGAGCTGGTGAGAAGGGAACAGGAATGCTAATTTTGTCTTGTAGAAGGGGTCCTAGAGATGCTGGGGCTGGACTCTGCTTGGAAGGGGCACAGCAAGAGGACCATTTCTTGACATGCAACAGTCCCTGGGTCCCTGCTGCTCTCATGGGTACCAGGTCAAGCAGTGCCCAGGTCATGGCAGGCAGGCATGGACAGACTGCTTGACCAGCCTCTTGGGCCACCTAAGCCTGCACCAGCCTGATTCCCTATGGAAAATAAATAGGATATTACAATTGTCTCATTATTACAGGAATGTTTACAGCTGTCCCCGGGGCAGGGGGTGGGGGGAGAGAGCCAGCCAGTTCACAACCACTGCAAGGTCAGTGTGGCACATGCAGCTACCGTAACTCTTCGACTATAGCAGGCATTGAATTGTCTACTTAATTAGCCCTCCCCAGTTCAGATTTAAGAACATTAAACTGAGATATGCATATCATTCTTTGCTAATAGCAGCCACTGTACTAAAACCAGGGGGTTTGCACAGTCTTCAAAGACATTCACTTTTGTTGCACGTTCTTTGGCACTTGACGTTTCTTTGCACTAGTTATGAATTATTAACATTAACCTATCTGGTTAGAAAGCAATGGGATAAGGGGTTTTACTTCCCTGCTCTGCCTGAAATCAGAGCTGTGTTTTAAGGTGAGATGGGTTGGGTGGGAGTGGGAAAGGTGATAGAGAGGGAGAGAGTCCAAAGAAAAGAGGTAATGCTATCCAAACCAGCTAAAAGCCAATTAAAATCCACCCACGCCATTTCCTTAAATGCCAGGCAAACCTCAGCCACAGATGCTGAGTTTTGCCACTGCCCTTCCAAGTTTTGAGTCATGGCAAAGACTTCTAGGTTTGGGCAGGTCTCCTCCTTGGAGAAGCACATGGCAGAAGCATTGCAGGTTATACCCTTTCCCTGTTGAAAATGAAAGATAGTAATAACTATGATCAGCTGTGGTCTTCCACCACAACAAAGCTTGGCTTTACTCATTTATTCCTCTAGAGGCATTACTGCCCTTCTTACCCCACTCTTGCTTCAAATGTCCCTCCAGGAACCTGGTGCAAACACTTGAGACATGCCAGTCTTACCCAAACCAGAGAGCAGGTGGGTCTGGGGAAAGGTGGCTTCTCTCAGAAGACGTTTAGCTATCAGAACCCTCAAATTTGTGGATCACCCAACTCCCTGCTAACAGCTTTGGGAAATGCCAGCAAATCCTTGAGTGCATGTTTTCAGAGAGGTTTGAAGAGAAAAGCCTGGCTCAGTGGCATCACAGCCAGCACCCACCTCTCCTGAATTTCAAATCTCCTTGTACAGCCTTAGGGGAATTAAAGACCCCTGGAGAGCTCTACCCAGCCATGAGAAGACAATATGTCTCTCATTGTCCTGACTGAATTCACTGGGGAAAATTTTCCATGGAAGACGTACCTATCAGAGCCAAAAGTTCATTGCTTTTGTACAGCTCTAGGGATATTTATCACCTGTTTTACAGTAGCCCATGGGAAAGGAAGAGCGGATTTTAGTTACTGGTTGAGCACAATGGACCATGGAACAATCTCAGGAGCTTGACAAGACATGTTGGTGTGTTGGTAAAGAGAGCAGGACAATTAAATCGGTCTCCTGAGATTAATTCCTTAGAAACCTCTGCATCAAAATGCAAAACAACCAGAAGCACTGACTGCTGCTGTGCATCCACAGCACCCGGATTGCAGCACCAGGAAAAAATTTCCATGTCTCCAACAAAACCATCAAGGTGAATTTTGCCCAGTCTCAGCTCAGGCATAATTAAATACCCACCAATAGCACCTCAAAACACCCAGTTGGGCTGGTTGAATCTGGCCATGAGGAGGCTCAGGGGAAGGTTTGTCTGAGATCAGGCCCCTGCCATGGCACCAGCAGGAATGGAGGAAAGGCACCCCAAGGGAGAGCAGCTGCCCAGACCTACTGCTTGTGCCTGGGGTTTGTACTAGAGACCACCTCAGGTTCCGTCCACGCAGAGAGAAATAGATGAGCAAGATGGGGACCAGACTCAAATACATAAAACCAATTTTCTGAAAACTCACTTCGCCCAAATTAGGCAGAAAAGACAAAATTGCTTATTTTCTTGGTTTAATTCTTATTTTTAAATTTTTTTTTTGAGAGTAGCAATCCTGCAATATTTCCTTTCTGAAGCCCTGAGGAATAGTGTCATACAGGCACTGCAGGATCTGTTGAGGCCGTTGCCTGCAGTAGGGGGTACTTTGACTACCCAATTAGGTAGAGACCTCATTTCTCAGCCACTGTCCCAGCCCATTCCCCACCATCTATGATCACTGATTCCCCCAGTTTTGCTCCAAATCTGGGGAGCGGGATCCCTCTCACCCACTGGAAGGGGATTTGAAGATGTCAGGTGGAAACCTACCTGACAGGCTGTCTGGAAAGCCACCCATCACTCCAGCACAAGATCTGTTGAGATCTTTCCTCTCTGAAAATTGTGTCAAGTTCATCAGATTGCAAATTTTAATATGTTTTATTTCAGGGAAAATGCTACCGGAAAACTTCTGATTTTGCTCTTACAATACCATGAGTGGAAGTCAATGGCTTTGTCTCAAGCTTTTTGAGGGCTTTTTTCAAACAGCTCACAGAGATCACAGGGCATCACTGACCATATCTGGTGCACAGCCCTTGAGTGCCACAGCTCAGGTAGGTGGTGCATCAGATCCTAGAGCATCCCTCATAGTAGCTTAGAGAGGAGTGTATCTCACAGGAGGTGACAGAGAGTGAAAAAATAGTTTGGGGAAGGGAACAAAGGGACCTTTAAAGGTCACCCAGTCCAATCCCTCTGCCATAAGCAGAGACATCTTCAAGTAGATCAGGTTGCTCAGAGCCCCATCCAACCAGGCCCTGAACACTGAAACCAACACGTCTTCACCAAGGGCAAATCATGCCTGGCAAATTTGGTGGCCTTTTACAATACTGCCACAGAATTGGTAGACAAGGGCAGAGCAACAGACATCACCCATCTGGACTTACCCAAAATGTTTGACACTGTCCCACATGACATCCTGGTCTCTAAATTGGAAAGTCATGGATTTGATGGATGGACCACTCACGGATAAGGAACTGGCTGGATGGTCACACTCAAAGCGTTGTGGTCAACGACTCGGTGTCCAAGTGGAAGCCAGTGATGAGTAGTGTTCCTCAGGGATCAGTACCAGGCCACTGCTGTTTAACATCTTTGTCAGCAATACAAACAGTTGGATTGAATACACCCTCAGCAAGTTCACTGATGACACCAAGCTGTGTGGCACGGTCAACATGCAGGAGGGAAGGGATGCCATCCAGAGGGACATGGGCAAGCTTGAGAGGTTTGCTCATGAAAACCTCATAAAGTTCAACCAGGCCAAGGGCAGGGTCCTGCACTAGGGTTCTGGCAATCCCAAGCATAAACACAGGTTGAGCAGAGAATGGCTGGAGAGCAGCCCTGAGGAAAAGGACTTGGGAGTGATGGTGGATGAGATGCTCCACATGAGCCATCAGTGCGCACTGGCAGCCCAGAAAGCCAACCCCATCCTGGGTTGCATCAAAAGAAATGTGGCCAGCAGGGTGATGGGAGGTGATTCTACCCCTCTATTTTGCTCTGGTGAGACCCCATTTTGAGTACTCTGTCTAGTTCTGGAGACTTCAGCACAGGAAGGATATGGACCTGTTGGAATGGGTCCAGTAGATTGCCATGAAGATGATCAGAGGTAAGCAGGATGATCGGGATGGAGCACCTCTCTTATGAAGACTTGGGGTTTTCATCCTGGAGAAGAGAAGGCTCCAGGGAGACCTTAGAGCAGCCCTCCAGTATCTGAAGGGGCTATAGGAGAGCTGGAGAGGGACTCATTTGTCAGGGGATAGGGCAACAGGACAAGGGGTAATGGTTTTAAATTGAAAGAGGGGAGATTTAGAATAGATACTAGAACAAAATTCTTGAATGTGAGGGTTGTGAGACCCAGGTTGCCCAGAGAAGCTGTGGCTGCCCCATCCCTGGACAGGTTCAAAGCCAGGTTGGATGGGGCTTTGAGCAACCCGGTCTGGTAGGAAGTGTCTCTGCCCAGGGCAGAGGGGTTGGTACTCCATGATCTTTAAGGTCCTGTCCAACTCCAACCGCTCTATGATTTTCAGGGATGGGGCATCGACCACCTCTCTGGGCAACCTGCCCTAGTCTTTCACAACCCTCAATATAAAAACTTTATGTCTAGTTTGAATCTACTTTCTTTTAGCTTAAAAACACTACCTCTTGTCCTCACATGACCATCAGGAGGAGCTTGTGCTATTGTGCCTGGAAGATCTCCCTTCCAGGAGATATGTGTGAGGCCACTTCGATGAGGTGTTTTTGGAGAGACCACCCTGAGATCAGAGCAAGGATTTCCCTTGCTTTTATGTTAATCCCACTTCAATTTGTTACTAGCATTTCTCCTTTTAGGACCACTTAGCCTAGAGGATGAGAGTTCGTAGGGACAGGTCTATCCATGGGTAGTGTTGGCAGATGAGCTCTGGGCTTCCAAACTTCACCTCCCACAAACCTTTTTTCTCACTCCAGCACTAGAAACAATCTGTGTACTGTAGCAAAACTGTGAAGTATTGCAAAGGTTGCTGCATTGGGACAGCAGAAAATTAAACAAGTCCCATTGAACAAAATCAAACTATAAACTGGAGAGTATCACCTAAGATCAAGAAGTGGAGAGCCACAACTGGTCAGCACAAGGACGCTGGCTTGCTCAGTGTTTTAACAAGCATTCTGCACTTATCAGTGGAAGGATTCAAACTTAGGGCAAGGGGTTTCTTCAGCACAGGTCTCCCCAGTGAGATTTCTTATGCAAACCAAAAGCTGGCTTTGCAGGTACCAGTTGTCACTCTTCTGCAGACAACGGTAATCCAGGCTCTCATCTTGTAAAATTATGTGCATGTGCAGTTTGGGAAGGCTTTTGAAGGGTAGAAGACCTGTAAGTCTCCCAGGAATCAAGACCTTGGGGTTCTCTGTTTTGCTTTTAAGATTTAAATTTAAAATATTTATTTTATTAAGTCAGGAGTTAACCCTCAGTTATGCCAAATGCTTTCTAATTTGAGAGAATACTTTACAGGCATGAGCATGCTCTGATTTGCCTCTCCCAACAGGGCATTGATAGAATCAATTTTATCTGTCAAGAACACCCTTCTCTAAGACCTGGCTTGCACAGATATGCATCACCATCACCACTCAGCTTCCATGACCAAAACACTCCAAGCTGGGCTTGGTGGGAGGGTCTGGTGGATTGCAGAAATGCAGAGTGAACACAGCCAGTTCAGATAGGAGACCAAGGACCCACTCCTGGATTCTCTCTGAGCCCCTTGATGAAACTGAAATGGCATAAAAGGCACCAAAATCCAGGGGATCCTCCCACTTCAGGAGAGAAACACCAGGCTGGTGCATTCATGCATTTTTCTCAAGCTGTAAAGCCTTTGACCACCAAATGCTCCAACAGAAGCTGTAGGGGTCAGAGCAGAGACTGCTTATACTGCTACAGTGGGTATCCTGTTGCAATAGATGCCTCAGCCTTGCAGGACTGGGAGCTGTAGTAGAAAATACAGTGACATCTAGATGGGTCTCAGCTCTTTGGTTCAAGGTTTCCTAGCCTTGCAAATCTGAACAGACACCCCTGTGTATCCTCTGAGTGTAAGATCTCTTAGAAAGTTGGTTTTAGTACTCTTGGATTTGAGCCGTAACCAATATTCTTGGGTTTGACCTCTGCAACAAGGCAGTGAGTAGTTTCCAGATGCAAGCATTCACACTAGCAAGGCAACAGCAGCTGAGTTCCTCCAGGATAGGATTATTACTTTTTCCTGTCTCCCACCTACAAATACATGTCCCTCTCATTTAGCACCCCTCTCCCTTGGGGAAGAAGGCAAGCAAAGAGGATTGCACTTGTTAGAAGTTTGAGCCTTCTCACTCTATCTTGTCCCATCTCTGCCAGACCATGGTCCATGCCCCAAACACTGCACCAAAGCCTCTTCCTTCCCCGTATGAGTTAGATTAGAAACAAGAAACTCTAGTGTTATGGAAGAAAATCTTTGTGATGCTTGGGTAATGACTGAGAGCCCTGTATGATAAATAATTAAAGCTCACTTGTCACTTGAAGCACTGAGATTGTTTTGTTGAGTTTTCATTAGTATCAGCCATGAGCAAACCAGTATGACTAAAACAGGAACCTGCACAAAACTAGAATGAAATTTGCATCAAGCTGGGAAAANAAGGTCTCATTTTGAAGTCTCATTCTGAACCCACCTCCTGTGGGTTCAAAGGGGGCAAGGCTGCAAGGTACTTCGATAGTGGTACACAAGTACCGATTCATTAGCACGGGGCTGTGAGCAATTCCGAAACCTTCACCCCTGAAGTGGAACGAAATGGCAGCAAGTGAATCACCCAGAAGACTGAGAGACTTTTCTGTTGGCAAAATAAGCTGTGAACACGCTGCAAATCGTATGTGGGTTTTTGCTTATTCAGCATTTTGGTGCAAGTAGCTTCATGAATGATTGGATTGTGAGATATCTCGTAGCTCTTTTACTCAGAAATCTATTAACACAAGTTTTTCTGAAACAGAATGCAATTTCACACTTTCATACAAGTTTGGGGGTTTTATATTTCCACCCTTCAATCAAACTCAGGGCTTCAACGTTAAATGTTTAGCTTGAATCAGGATGTAAAGCAGAAATCACTCATATGTGATGCTTTGCTCATTACATCCGTCTTCACAAGGGAACGTCTCTTTGATTTCCTGTGTCAGAAGAACATGAAAATGGCTGTATTGGCACAAACTCACTGAGCCCAGGATCCTGTCTTGAACTCTGGCCAAAAACACAAGGAAGGGCTTAAGAATAAGAAATACATGTAGGGAAATTTTACCTGGGTGCTCTCACAGCTCCTGGTCCTTTGCTGCTGAGGAGTTTTATGAAATAGGTCATCCGGGAAGTAACCAGTAAGCCCTTTAATGAATTCCTTACTCATGAACTTGTTCATCATCCTTTTAAACTCACAAAAACTTCCCACATCCCCAAAACTATGCACCAGGGGACTGACTCTGCAGGGGAAACACGGCCTGAGTGCAACACCATCCCAATCCAACCTGAACCTAGCTCCAACTGAAGCTAGCGCCATCTGACACACTCTACTTTTTTACAGCAGGAGAAGTCATGTACAACCATACAGATCTGGATTATGCGGTCCCTCCTAGAGGCCACTCCAGATCTTTCATCCTCCCCAAAGCTTTCCCAGTTCTGTTGTATCCCTTCTGAGATAGGAAGACTAAAACTGCATGCAGCATCCAAGACACAGGAGCACAATGGGTTTGTGCTCCACCATCATGTTGCTCTCTTTCCTTTCCTGGTAATTCCCTACGGTCTTTTGGCATTTTTGGTGGTCCTGAGCAATGGACTGGTGCTTTTAAGGGGCCATCAAAACATCGGGATATCATTCTGGAGTGTGTATAATCAGTCAGAGCCTATCATCTCACACGTGGCATTTGGGTTATTTCTCCTTTTTGCCCCACTATGCACCTTTTCAGGGACACTTCTATGAAGAGCTGGAATTGCTCAGCCTGGAGAAGAGAAGGCTCTGGGGAGACCATATAGCAGCCCCTCACTACCTAAAGGGGGCTACAGGAGAGATGGGGAGGCACTGTTTATCAGGGAGTGTAGCGATAGATGAGGGAGGTAATGATTTCAAACTGAAAGAGGGGAGACTTAGATTATATATTGGGAGGAAATTCTTGACTGTGAGGTGGTGAGGCATTGGAACAGTCTGCTAAGAAGCTGTGGCCGCCCCATTCCTGGAGGGGTTCAAGGCCAGGCTGGATGGGGCTTTGAGCAACTTGGTCTGGTGGGAAGTGTCCCTGCCCAGGGCAGCTCCAGGGTTGGAACTTGATAATCTTTAAGGTCCCTTCCAACTCTAACCATTCTATGATTCTATGATATGACTCTACAAGAAGACAGTGAGCATTGCTCAGTTGCCCAAAACCCCTCAGTCTTGCATGGTCCTTCCACTCACGAGCCATCAAAGTAAAGAAACAGCAAGATCCTGTATTCAAGGTAGTTACAGCCTATTGCTGTCATCTTCAGAACACCCATGAGCCTGCAGGCAAGTCAGATGGGAACATGAACAGTCAGCTGGCCAAGCAATTACACCGATGGGCATATCTGGTGGCCAGGTGGAAATCAGTTCTGCAGACTCAGAACCACCAAACAGTCTCTCATGTACACACTGCGCCCCAAGGACCACAGAGACAGCATGAACTTGCAAATATGGAGTATGAGCTGCAGTACTGCCACTGTGAAGGGGAGGCAGGAAATGGTTGGCAAAGTGCCATAGAGACAAAGAGGCAAGGAATTGCTTCCCTCTGTGGCATTAGAGCAGATGTCAATTTTATGTCCTAAACATCCCTTGAAGAATTTGTCCACTCTTGATCCAAACAGACGTTGAAGATACACCTTTGGCAGTAAGCAGATATCTGCATCTCCCTGGAGAGTCCATCAAACCACATCCATGGGATCTGACAAAAGCGAGGAGCCCTCAGGAATGAGGTCAAAATCCTCTTCAACAGTCAGATACCAAAAGCAGGTGAAAAAAACCACAAAGGCAGTAAAGTATTTTACTCCCAGCCTTTGGTGCTCCACTAAGCAGCCTCACCAGTGTCAGAAGCAGAGACAGGGGAAGGTGAATGCCCTACTCCAGCCCATCAGTGGAAATTGTGAGGGCAGTGCTGAGATAGTGTTGGAGGAGCTTGGCAGAGCTAACTCCATCATAACCCACACTCACACAGAAACCCAAGGGCAAGAGGTGCAGAAGATGCCAGCTCCCTGGACTTTGCCACAGGTTTGGACAGACAGGCACCAGAGAGGATTCCTTTGTACCTAAAAAAACCCACCAAAACCCAGCCTGTGGTGAGACTCTGTGGCCGGTCCTGGAGATACTGGCTTTGCAGCACCCTGCAAAGACAAGCGCACCAATGCTCTAAGGAGCAGCCACACCAGAAGTTTCAAGAAGGGCTCCAAGGCAACATGGTCAGAAACTGCTCCTGGGTAGTCTTCACCACCTGCTTCAGCAAGAAAAATCAAAGCTCAGAAAAATCAAAGAAAAATCAAAGAAAAATCAAGCTTCAAAGTTTGGAGAAGAGGCAGCAACAGGTTCTCTCAAGTCCTACTGCAAGGCAGTAGCCAAGAGTGGGTCAGAAGCTGACACCTCTTTGGGGAGGGCAAAAGAATGAGCCATGGAGAACTCTGTGACAGAGCATCCTGACTCACCAAGGGAAGAGAGGACCCGCAACCATGAAGATGGCTTTGTGGTCTGCACTCTATCCAGTAAGCAGGACGAGAGGGGATGACTGCAGTCATTAGTGACAGAGCAACGGAAAGCCTTCATCCTTGCCCTGGTGAGACTGATCATGAGGCTTGTCTTTGAAAAGACTTCCTTGCTCTTTAAATCACAGAATCATCAGAGTTGGAAGGGACCTCTAGAGATCATCCAGTCCAACTCGCCTGCTAAAGCAGGGTTGCCCAGAGCACATCACTCAGGGCTGCATCCAGGCAGGGCTTGAAGGTCTCCAGAGACTCCACACCCTCCCTGGGGAGCCTCTACCAGGGCTCTGCTCCCATCCCTCCACCATCTTTGCTGCCCTACGCTGGACTCTCTCCAGTAGTTCCCAGTCTCTCTTGAACTGGGGAGCCCATAACTGGAGGCAGGATTCCAGTTATGGCCTCACCAGTGCAGAGCAGAGGGGAAGAATGAGCTCCCTCCACCTACTGGCCACACTCTTCCCTACACAGCCCAGGATTCCATTGGCCTCTTGGCCACAAAGGCACATTGCTGGCTCAGGGATAGTTCACTGCCTACCAGGACCTCCAGATCCTTCTCCTCAGGAGCGCTTTCCAACAGGTCCACCCCTAACCTCTACTGGTGCCTGGCATTCCTTCTTCCCAGGTGCAGGACCCTACATTTGCCCTTGTTGAACCTCATTGTTTTTCTCTGCCCAGCTCTCCAGCCTGTCCAGATCATGCTGGTGGCACAGCCCTCTGGAGTGTCAGCCAGCCCTCCCAGTTTGATATCGTCAGTGAACTTGCTGAGGATACACTCTGTCCCCTCGTCCAGGTCACTGATGACTATGTTGAATAAGACTGGACCAAGTATTGACCCTTGGGGGACACCACTGGTTACAGGCCTCCAACTTGATCCTGCTCCATTAATTACAACCCTCTGAGTTGTCACACAGCCAACTCTCAATCTACCTCACTGCCCTCTCATCTAGCCCACATTTCCTCAGTTTTCTAATGAGGATGTGATGGGAGACAGCGTCAAAAGCCTCGCTGAAGTCGAGGGAGATGGCATCTGCTGCTCTCCCCTCATCCAGCCGTCCAGGTATAAGGTCATAGAACACTATCAGATTGGTCAAGCATGATTTACCCTTGGTAAATCCGTGCTGACCACTTCCAATAGCTTCTTCAACATGTTCTTCAACATCTTTGGAGATGATATCTAGAATGAGTCACTCTGTTACTTTTCCCAGGGACAGAGATGAGACTAATTGGCCTATCGTCCCCTGGGTCCTCCTTCTTGCCCTTTTTGAAGACTGGAGGGATATTTGCCTTCCTCCAGTCCACAGGCATCTCTCCTATTCTCCATGACCTTTCAAAGATGATGGAGAGCAGCCCAGCAATGAGAGCTGCCACTTCTCTCAGTAGTTGTGGGTGCATCCCATTAAGGCTCATGGACTTACGGATGTCCAGTTTGGCCAAGTGGTCTCTAACCTAGTCCTCCTCTACAGAGGGAAGATCTTCCTCTTTCCAGATCTTTCCCATCTTTCCCCTTGCCTCCACGGTCTGGGATTCATGAGGGACAGTTTGAGCAATGAAGACCAAAGCAAAGGTAGCATTCAGTAACTCCGCCTTGTCTGTGTCTTACACCACTAAAGCACCCACCTCATTCCCCAGTGGGCCTGTATTTTCCCTAGTCCTCTTTTTCTACTGATATCCTGAAAGAACCTCTTCTTGTTCTCTTTAACCGTAGTGTTGAAGTTCAGTTCTGCTTGAGCTCTGGCCCTTCTAATTTCCCCCTCCACAGCTTTGCTACATCTCAGTACTCCTCAGAAGTTACCACCCCCCTTTTCCAGAGATCATAAACTCTTCTTTTATTCCTGAGGTCCAGCCAAAGCTCTCTGTTGGCTCGTTTTATGGAATATGGGGATGGCTTTCTCCTGTGCTTTTAAGAGTTCCTCCTTGAAGTATGATCATCCTTCCCGGGCAGCTGTGCCCTTCAGGACTGGCTCCCAAGGGACACTCTCAACCATGCTCCTAAATAGGCCAAAGTCTGCCCTTTAGAAGTCCAAGGTGGCAATTCTGCTGGCTGCCTGCCTTGCTTCTCCAAGAATTGAATCCTCTATGATTTCATGATCACTCTGCACAAGATGACTTCTAACCTTTATATCCACAAGACCTTCTCTGTTAACAAGCAGCAGCAAACTTTCCCTGGTTTGCTCTCTCTCCAGCTGTGTTAGGAAGTTATCTTCCACATGCTCCAAGAACCTCTGGGACTGTTCCCTCTCTGCTGTGTTATATTTCCAGCAGACAACTGGGAGTTGAAGTCCCCCGGGAGAACACGGGCAAGCGATCGCAAGATCTCCAACAGCTGTTTATAGAATATTTCATCAACCTCTGCATCCTGGTTGGGGAATCTGCAACAAACTCCCACCATGTCTGCCTTATTGGCCTGCCCTTTGATTCTTATCCATAAACTCTCAACACAGTCATTTACATTGTTAAGTTCCAGACATTCAAATCTGTCCCTAACATAGAAGGCCACCCTGCTGCCTCTCCTTCCTTGTCTATCTCTTCTGAAAAATTGATAGCCATCGATTGCAGCACTCCGGTTACGTGAGCCCTCCCACCACATTTTGTGATGGAAACTATATCATAGGTTTCCTGCTGTAAAACAGCCTCCAGCTCCTCCTGTTTGTTGCCCATGCTGCATGTATTCGTGTAGATGCACTTCAGCTAGGCTAATTGTCCTGCCACTTTTTTTGGGGGGTGAGCTAGGCAGCTAAGGGTGATTTGCTGATCAAACGGGTCAGTAAGGGGAATTCACCGTGTCAGACATGGGAACCTCCTGTTTGTCAAGAAGGGTCTAACTACAACATTATCTTTGTTTGAGAATATGCACCAATCAAGAATGTAAAGAATAGATTGTGCAAGCTGATTAACCCAAGTTTTCCCAGACACCATTATCAAGTGAGTGCAGACCTGAAGAGACCATTGTCAAGGTTATCAAGGAAGAAGCAGAGGGGAGTAGCGAGGATGTCAAAAACAACCTTTGAGGAAATAAAAGGGACTGCTTTGCTTGACTGAATTTGCCAGCCTTTGGTGGAGCTGTGACTCCCTGGCCGCCCAGCGCTGTTTTGGCTTTCCTATCAAAATAAAATTGACATTAAATTATCCCTAAGCTGAATTTGTCATAAATTTACTATAACAAACCCTATTTCCCATCTCACCATGCTCAGACCCTTCTGTAGTTGCCCACCTATTACTACCCCTCAGTCTTTGCTACTGCATGGATCACCACCCCCACCTCCACTGAGAACAGGTTGCAAGAGCTTGCTAGGACTTTTACCCACAAGCACTGGCATGATGCTCCCAGGCTTCACTTTAGTAATACCAGTTGCATCCCCATCCCCCTTCAAATCTTTCAATGACCCCTGCTAATTCTTTTCCCAGGATCCTTTTTCCTCTTCTGGTTAGGCTTTCACCACCTGTTGCCAGCAGGCCTGGTGTCCTATAGGTCAACCCGCAATCAAAGAACCCAAAGTTCTGCCGGTTGCACCGGTCTTGGAGCCAGGAATTAATCTGCTGGAGCTGCCTGTTCATCCCTGCAATTGGTGGGATAGAGGAAAATACTACTCGTGCTCCTGATCCCTTAACCAGCCATCCCAGGGACCTAAAATCTCTCTTCATTGCCCTTAGACTTCTGGTAGCTAGTTATCACCACCTATTTGAAACATCAATAATGGGTAGTAATCCAAGCGCCAAATCAGGGTATGAAGAGTTCTCTGTATAGCCTTAATCTTGGCCCCAGGGAGACAGCTGACTTCCCTGTGGGATGGGTCTGGTCTACAAATAGGGCCCTCTGTTCCCCTCAGAAGGAAGTCACCCACCACATTACCATCCTGTTTTTCTGAACTGAGGTAGTCCTGAAGCATGTGGTAAGTGACTAGCCCCGCATAACTCACTGGATGGATCTTCCTCTCAATCCTCATTTCCCTTGCCCTCCTTTTCCAAAGCCCCATACCTATTGTGCAGGGGCAACTGGGAAGGTGAGGGGAGCCGGGAGGGGTTTTGCTTGCTCCTCTGAGGAGGGACCGGTCTCCATTCCCCCCTGTCCCTTAAGTCCCTTCTTTCTGCCTGATGGTAGGAGGGAAGGGGATCTTCCACTTCATTAGAGCATCTAAGCCCTGCCTCTGCCTCAGGGTATGGTTCCATCAATCTATTTCACTTTCGCATTCTCTGATACCTCTTAACCTTTCTATCTCAGCGTGGCCACCTGCCTGAGTAGATCGCTTATCCGATTACACAGCACACAGGGGGTGTCTCTGGCTCTCTGCCGTACCAGTGCCAGACTCAACCATTCGCTGCAGCCGGAGACTCGCAAGACCCCGCGTTCGCGGGAGCTCAGTCAGAGTCCCCACAATCTCTCTTCCAGTGGCTTCCGGCCGCGCGGCGGCCATCTTCTCCTCTGGCGCCGGGCAGGGACCAATCGCTGCCGGCTGCTTCCCGCGCGCCCTGGGTGCAGCTACCTGGTGCGCCTGCGCGCTGCTGCCCCCGCCCCAGGCGCAGACGCACCGCCGCGTAGGCCGTGGGCGCCTTGACCTTTCCGCGGCTTGCCGGCCACGTCAGCCTCGCGGCGCCCTCACGAGAGTCTTGAGTCCTTTCGGTTCTCTCCGCTCTCCCTCGGCTTCTCCCTCCCCGGGATTCCCCCCCGCCCGCCTTTTAAAGACACAGCGCTCCGCGGGGCCGCCCCGCGCCGGGGGGGGAGGCGGAGGCCGAGGGGTAGGGGTGCTGCCGCCAGCTTCTGCAAGACAAAACCTAAACAGCGCTTCATCTTTAGCGTGGCCCCAATTGCATACTGCGCTGGAGACAGGTATATTGCATGACAAACACACCTCAGCGTGGCAGGGAACAGAGAAAAGGTTCTGGCACCGCTGTTGGGCTGCGCTGCATTGACATGAAGCTGCTGGCTCCTCTTGAGCGCCGGGCACCCGCAGAGCCGTGCCGCGGTCTCACACACGCAGCCACTTGGGTTTTATTCTGTCAGTCTCACACATGCAACCACTTGGGTTTTATTCTTTCCAAAAGATTTATTTATTTATTTGTTTGTTTATGTAATAAAAAAATGGGAACAGAATTGGCCCCACAGCATGTGAATGCCACTGGCAGGAGTTCAAACATGACCCCTGTGCAAAGAAACCCCCCTTGATGCTTGTTTTAATGGCAGGCGTCCCCAGCAGGTTGGTGCTCCTTTCACTGCAGCCCAGAGGAAGACACTAATTTAGAAGTGAATAGTTTTGCTTCTATTGTGTCATTATCCCATGATTATATTCTTACATTTTGTCAGCTGAGGGCTCTGAATCACATCTTTGAACCTGCAGTGCTTTGCAGGTTGTGGTTTGTTCTGTTCCTGTGCTAACAGGGCTGAAAAACGGAGCCTCCCCAAAGCTGCTACTTTCTCTCCGTGAAAGCCATTTATTTAACCAGACTGATTATCAAAACTGAGGTCATGACACAGATATGTTTGAGAAACTGTTTTGTGCAGGGAAAAGAGAAATCAGGGCTTGCTGGGTCAGTGAGTTGTCACCTTGCCTCCAAGGTGAGCGGGCCTGTCCTGGTTCCCAGAGGGACAGGGTTGATTCTCCCCTGTCTCTAGCAGGGCACAGGTATCCCATCCCAGGTGAGCCATGCCCAGGGGGTAGCCGGGCCGGGAGTCTCCCCTGGCCAGGAAGGGGAGGGGGACAGGGGGACAGGAAGTCGGGGGTGGTGGCACAAGATTGGGGATGGTCCCGGGTGGAGTTGGTGAGCAGTTGGTACCGTAATCGTGTTTTTATACTTCTTTATCTGTGTTACTGTTTTGTTGTTCTGTGAAACTGCCTTTGTCCCAACCCACAAGTTTTGCCTTTTTCTCCCAATTTTGCCCTCCCGGCTGTGGAGGGGCTGGAGAGAGAGCGGCTGCCGCTTGGTTCTGTGTTGCCCTCTGAGGCCAAACCACGACAGTGCTTTTTGGCGCCCAGTGTGGGGCAACTCGAAGGACTGAGATAATGACAAATCCGCCCAGAGCTTGTTAAACTAACTTGCTGTGTGCTTTTATTGCGTGAGTGGAATTGCCTCCAGTCACCATGTTGCTTGCTTTGTTCTCATGGCTCTGCTGTGTAAATCCCTACGTGGTTTATGTACTGTCCGCAATGTTGTTTATCACCTCTGGGAGAGCCATCAAGTTTTTAATTTTGCTGTCCTGTTTGATATCAATGTATGATGTGTTGGTGTCACTGGTCAGAAGGCTATTGGGGAGTGTTTCTGTGGCATTGTTGTCCTTCCCATACCTTGGGCAGCGGGTCTCAGAATTTATTCAAAATCACACCCAGCCTGGGGGGGAGACAGAGGGGGATGCTTTCCCCAGCTATCTCACCTCCCTTTTTAATCCTTCAGGGCAGGTGTGCCAGCTCTTGAGAATTTTTAATACCCTTGGGATGATGAAACCAGTGTGGTTTATTTGTTTTGTCTTCTGAATGTCCTCCAGGTCTTGTTTAGGGCCAAACAACTATTGAAGATTCCCACCCAGAGCTCTGCCCCGAGGCTGGATAGTCCTGGGTGACATGGGATGTGGGAGAATATGGGCAGGTACCTAGAGACCTTTTCACCTCCAGTGGCTTGGGACTTCACCCCTGAACAAGTACAGAACCCTGATAAAGTGACAGAATATTTGAATGAAAAATTAGGTGGCTATTTCCAAGAGGCACAACTCTGCACTGTGTTGTGCCCTGGCCAGTATCTACCAGACACTGCTCAGAACTGTGCAGCATCCTCAGGAGAAAGAGAGGAAAACCGGGCCGACAGGCAGTGTGGCTACTGCCACTTCTGTGGTAGGTGCTGCAGCTACTGCAACCCCAGGGGCGGACACTGCAGCAGATGCTGCAGCTAGTCCAACCCTGGTGGCAGACACAGCAGCAGCCACTCCAGCTACCTCAACCCCTGTGACAGACACTACAGCTCCTCCGACCCCAGTGGTAAGCACAGCAGCTCCTCCAGCCCCGGTGGCAAGCACTGCAGCTACTCTGACCCCAGTGGCAGGCACTGCAGCTGAATCCGAAATCCAACTCGTGCCCATATCAGTTGTCCCCATCCAGAAGAAGAAATACACCAAGAAGTCAGTTCGTGTAGCAAGGGATGAACATGAACCAGAGTCATCACGAGAACAGGAGGAAGAGGTGGAGCCAGAGGTAGTCACCCGATTCCTATCCCTGACTGAGCTGTGGGATTTGAGGAAAGATTTCAGTCAACTCCCAGGTGAAAACATTGTCACCTGGCTGCTCCGGTGCTGGGATAATGGGGCCAGTAGCCTGGAATTAGAGGATAGGGAAGCCAGACAGCTGGGATCTCTGTCTAGAGAAGGGGGCATTGATAAGGCGATTGGGAAAAAGACACAAGCCCTCAGTCTCTGGAAGCGACTCCTGTTAGGTGTGAGGGAAAGGTACCCCTTCAGTGAAGATGTTGCATGTCTTGTGGGCAAGTGGAGCACCATGGAAAGAGGTATCCAGTACCTGAGGGAATTAGCTGTGCGGGAGTTGATTTATTATGACCTGGATGATGCACAGCTGTCCACAGACCCTGATGAGATCCAGTGTTCAAGACCCATGTGGCAGAAGTTCGTACGGAGTGAACCATTGTCATATGCCAACTCGTTGGCAGTGATGGAATGAAAAGGTGAAGAGGGACACACGGTGGATGAGGTTCATATCTTCATATTGACNGAAGAGGGACACACGGTGGATGAGGTTCATATCTTCATATTGACTCTGGTGATATGAAGAAAAATCTCTCTTTCCCTCTTGTCTCAGCTGTGGAGAAACTGTCCCAGAAGGTGCAGCAACTTGAAGAGATGTCCTACTCCCCACCTGTACAGGCCAGTGTCTCAGCTGTTAGGAACAGAATTTTCTCCACTCAAGATAGAGAATACAGACTTGTGTGACCATGAAGAGGACATGAGGAAGTAGGACAGCCAGCCTACTTCGTTCCTGTGGGCATGGGTACAGGAGTTCCAAGCAACAACCATTAAAGGGAAGAGTTTCCAGTTCCCAATGGGTGGTTTCCTGGACAGAGTAGAAGGACTGATCTTGCTTCTGATCCTCTTGAGGAAACTTCTAAGTCTGTTCTGCAAGAAGTGAGTAACAGATACTATGATCAGGGTTAGAGAAGCCCTGCCGCCAGCCAGGTGGGGGAAAGGGACAACCAGGTGTATTGGAGTGTGTGGATTCGATGGCCTGGCACATCAGATCCACAGGAGTATACGGCTCTAGTGGATACAGGTGCTCAGTGTACCCTAATACCATCAAGCTATAGAGGGGCAGAACCCATTTGTATTTCTGGAGTGACAGGGGGATCCCAAGAGTTGACTGAACTGGAAGCTAAAGTGAGTCTAACTTGGAATGAGTGGCAAAAGCATCCC
>VZTM01002092.1:1744-16166 GCA_013400555.1 Jacana jacana
TTATAAATTATAAATACTGTACATGGTGTGTAATTTTTTTCATGTATTCATTTGCAGTCTTTGTATTTAAAAAACAAACCTAAACCTTTACTATTACCTTTGTACAATAGAACAGTAAGCATTTATTATGATATAGTTAAGTTGTAAATAAATTCACGAGCCAAACAGCCAGTACATATGCATATATGGGTGTCCTATTGTGAAACCTGGTTTTGCTTTTAACTGCTGGCTTTAGCACAGCAACACTACTTCTGTGGATATGTAATTATACATATAAATATATGTATGATACATAAAATATATTTAGAGATGTTCATAATTTTAATGGATATATCTATACATATACTTTGGTGTGAATATTGCTGAATACAGAGTTTTTTAATATTATTTTTCATGTTTATTTTTGCTATTATTGGGAGTGGAAGTGAAGGATGGGAAGTGTGTGTGAGTGTGTTTGTACCTCAAGTAATCGACAGGAAAAATGGAATCAAAGCGTTATGCCATCCTTTAAAAATGTAGTGCGTTTTTTCCCTGTTAGTGCAGTTTACTGCTTATGGTTTCCCAACATAAGTTCATTCTTTAAGAAAAAATATTAAAATTATCACCTATTGCAAGTTCACATTGTTGGGGACTGCAAAGGGATCTGCTTTCTCCTGCTGCCAGAGAGCTTATCGTGCTCTTGACGGATACTTCCACACAAATCCTTGCTTTGCCAGTCAAACAGCAGTACAACTAGGGTGGAATAATTTGCTACTTTTTGGGAATTATGGATTCTCAGGTGTTGAATTATAGAAAATTAATACTGTATTCAAATTTTAAGGTTTGCTAGTCCTAAGCGATATCAGGCTTTGACAGCTCCCAGTACCCTGAAAATATAAGGTAAGTTCAGGGAACTGAAAAGCATAGTTATGAGAACTCATTCACAGGTATTTATGAAATAGGTAAGCAAAAACAAGGGGACAAAAAACTAATGCTGTGTATTTATCTACCCAATACATTGATTTGCTTCAAAGATCTCTTGCACTGTTCATTCTTGGTAAACAGGCTATTCACCATTTCTAGACCTGAGAGTAGCTTTGTGTCTTTATGACTGCATGACCCTTCCATTCTCAGAGAGAGACTTTGAGCTTGGGACAGGGGCTTCCACCTGAGCTCTGTCTCTGGTTCTCAGCATGGCCTCCATGTTCCTGGTCTTCCTCCTCAATGAAGGAACTCAGCATTGTTAAGATGACATAGCCAGAAACAGGTTTCCAGGGCAACTGTTTCAGTTTAACTACTGCATGCAGTTATCAAAAACACGTTTAAGAAAATGTGCCAGGGTTTGTGCTGTTGTGACCAGTCTGGACTTCCAGAAAGCTCTGTTTGCTGCAAGGGAGGAGCTGCTAGGGCTAACTTTTGTCATGAAACAGAAATTACACTGACATGTAACACATTTTGGGGGGTTTATTTGTTTAACTCAAAAGTTTCCAAAGTATTTTGAGAGACAAGCAACACAAGAGGGATGTTTCTGTGACTACTATTAATTCACCTCTTTCCACCTGTTTCTGTATTGTTGGCAAGGAACTGTAGGCTACATTCAGTTAGCAAATTTCTGGTCAAGGTTTTCAAACTGATGGCATTCAATAACATGCCTTTTCATATTTTGCTGTTTGTAATGCAGACCTAGCTCTTGCAGCACAGCACGGTGCTCTGCACTGAGGGTCATTACCCAGTTGATATGCTTTCCTTAATGTTTTTATCCCTTTGTTATTGAAAAACATCACAGACTTAGAAAAATCAACCCTTCAATATATTCCCTTGTAGATATTAGAAAATGTAAATGTAAAAGCACTTTAACTGAAGCACTTTGAAGTTTGGGGAGAAAAGGAGTATTTCTGTTTGCCGCGGCCAGGAGCAGTCGAGCCCGACGCCATCAATCAGGAAGCCATCAGTCAGGAAGCACCCGAATCAGGAAGCGCACCCAGGAAGCACTCCTCTCAGAAAGCACTCACAGTCGGGAAGCACACATAGTCGGGAAGCACCCCCCAGGCAGCACACATATCGTTCTACAGTTACAGGTCCTCATTCGCTAAGCACTACATTTCGGATAGGGAGAGGGATATTGTCCATGAGCTTTCCACACACTTTCCACAGGCTTAAAGTTGCCCCATGATTGGCTACAACATTTGTGTCATTTGCTGTTTCCCACACTTTGTTTCGCCTTCACTATACTTCGTTTCGCTTACTTCCACTTATTTGCATATGTGCCCTCCCAGCAACCCCCTCTTAAAGGGCCTGCTCTCAACATCTGTTGGTTTTGAGGAGCTTTGAATTAGGCTTATTTGAAAGTATCCAAGAGCTCAATAAAATCCTGTGCTCATTTGAGTCAATTGTAGAGCACAGAGACTTCAATGGATTTCACCCATTCGTTACTTCGTTGTAATTATTTTGAAGACCATTACTAAGGAGAAATTTCCCTTCCTCACTCTGTAATCCCACTGCCTCAGATTGGGGAGGAAAGATTTTGTTAGTGTGTTTCAGTAATGCTCTAGGGAGAGCTACCTGTACCGTGGATGTTGCTTACAAATATGAAGATCTTTGGTTCAAGAATGAGTTACAGAGAAATGCTTCAGAAGGTGGTTAGTGTGTGCGTAAGACCTGTTGTTAACAGTCTTCTAAAAGAAAGCAGAGACCTGGGACTCAAGAACGTTGAGAAAAGTGAATTATACCAGGTAAAGTTGTTTTCCTTTAATGTTTTTGGTTGGGTTTTGGTTATGGGTTTTTGTTGGTTTGTAACATTGCTGGAAGGTCTAAATGAAAATTATTTTGACCGCATCATCTGTTGGCACCCGGCTGGCATTAATTTTTCTTTTTTATGACAATGTAAACTTTGTGAATGTAGGTGAGAATATGATGCTTGTAGAGCTACTTCTGCTCCTTAAGCTGTATTTATGCAGTTTATGGCAGCAACGCAATTGTTAATAAACACTATTTAACAAGCATATATGAATGAGAAAACAGGGCTTGTAAAATACCAAAAAAAGACACTTTTGAAAGCACTTAAGAGTCAGTATCTGTCAAAAGCATTTGAAAATGTTACCGATGTTAGTAGCAGTGATTAATGTGGCGCAGTGGTGAATATTAGTAGTTTGGGATTATTGCAGATGGACAAGATGATCATTGAGAAAAGAGGTATGAAATCTCTCCTCCTGTCCCCAGCAGAGCATTGCCATCAGAGATAGCTATCTTTTACTGGTGATATACCACAAGCAGTAGTGAACAAACTGCCTGGTCCAACAAGTGAACCTAAAGAACTTCTACATGGTCTGGGACTCAGAGCTAATCCAGGATGTCTGGTAATATAGTTTTGCTTCCTGAATGTACACGGACAGGTCTTCATTTAGTTTTGTTGTAAACTTTCGCAACACCAACAGATCAGGGGGAGCCAACCTAATGCTGAGAGGTGGTTGTCATTCTTAGCTGGTAAGGCATCAAATGAAGACTTTTTCTGTCCTTCACCACAAAGCATGTGAACCCTAAGACCACCACTCAGAAAAGCAAGGTGTGCTGTATTGCAGACTGAAAAGAATGCTTCACACAGGAAAACTGGCATCCTATAAGAGACTTGTGTAGTTGCTATCTGAAAGCTTCTAACTCTATTCCTTCTAATCATTAAATAGAACCAGCTAATAAAGTTGACAGGTTCTTAATTTTCTGCCTTTTTCCTTTCTGCACTTTTGTCATATGAATTTGTTTTCCTGATGGAGCAATTTCTTTTTTTTTCTGTCACCTTAGAGAGCTGCATGAATTAAACAGACTGCCATCTCTATGGGCTATTCTACCCTCTCTACTCCTGTGGTCTTAATTAATTCCCAGTGACTGGCAATTAAAATTGTAAAGCTGTTCTGTAGCACTATCTTTCCAAGGTTTATTTAAAGCATAGAGAAGAGGGTGTGTACCAAATACTGAATTAACAGGCTCAAATTGTGGAAATGAGACCTTAGTTTCTTTCTGCCCTTGAGAGTGATAGCTTCAGGTATTACATACCTGTAAAATCTGGAATGAAGTAAATGCTCTTGCATGTCAGGATGAGGTGAGGGCAGAACTACAGTGAGTTTTGCCCTGAATTGCACAGAGGCCTTTCACAGAATCACTCTTGACCGCACAGCAGCATAGTGTAAGGCTTATCATACACAAGAGCTTTCTGAAGTGCTTCGGACTGTTCTATGCAGAGTTGGCATCAATGAAATTAATGTGGTTGCGGGATCCTGGTGTTTTTCTTTTGAAAGTGAAGCTGTATTATGGACCTGTTTAGGAACTGACAAGAAAGGCCTATAGAGCGAGATCAAGACAGTTTTTCATTTGCAAGACTTTTTACCAGTTTCCTGAGTGTAGTTATTCCTGCACAGCCTGTCACAAATGAAGCCATTTGCCTCTCTTACTCTTATTGCTGCTAGCCTATATTGGCAGTAAAACAGAGCAGAGGCTGCAGAATTTTGCTTGAGCTTCCACTTCTGTTTGGCATTTAACCTTAGTCCGACAACACACTTCTGACACTGATTGAGTCCCCCTCCCCAGTAATACTGATGCTACAGGAAATGCTGTGGCAGACGTCCACATGGTAAACAGGAAAGACATTTTATTCACATTTTTTTCACATTTTTTTTTTCAACTGGTGTGTGTACCAAGAGAGGAAAGAGAGGACCTGTGTCATCTTTTTCAGTTAAATCAGTCGATGTAGAACATAGCGTGGAAAGACTGGAGCAGAACATTATTTATTTTGCAGATGTAGGAAGGCTTTGTGTCAATGACTTGTCACTAATGGTTTTGCCCTGTTTTACTATCAACTCTACATTTTAAACAAGAGAGTCCGGTGACTGAGAAAGATGTAATTTAATGTTTATGCTGCCGTAGTCATGGATAATGATGTTCACACAGCCTGGAAGTGTCTATGATCTTTATAGGCTAGGCTGGTGGCTGTAACCCATTTTCTCTCCTTCCATAAGTGACATTACTGCCCTCCTTGTCCTGAAGTGAAGAAGATACTGTTAAACCTCAGCAGAGAGAGAGGACAGGCTGGGACAGACTGAATTCTCTCCATTTCTAAAGCTTATTAAGTTATCCTGGAGATACACTGGTTGGGAACATCAGTTTCTCTAGTGTTACTTCCACTTTGGAAAAAGAAAAAAATGAAATAAATAGAATATACCATATTCTGCATTACGATTAGAAACCAAATACAAACTGTGTACTTTTCTATGTGACCCTGCAGGGTTGGGCCAAATCTTTCACATGCTTTCTCAAGTTTATATACATAAAAGCAACCATTTTTAAAATGCATGGTTATCCCACAGCCTGCGTGGTTCCCCAGCACTATACCCACACTGCATTCGGTGTCTGCTTCAAATGTGAGTAGCCCGGGAGGAAGATGTAACACGCTCTAATTTCTACATGCCAAGAAATGGTAAGGGTGAAGTGCTTGTAAAAACTCCATTAGGGAGAGTGTTATTTGGAAAAGTTTTTACTCTGAGGATAGGTGCATCTAATTTGATAATAAACCACCTAGATACAATTTCTCCAGGTTATATAGACTCCAAATAGCTATGATGATTGTTGGAAATATTATAATCTCAATACTTATGGTAGCAACAGGCTGGGAACACACAGAAACAGACATTATAACTAAACTATGAAAACTGAACTACAAAAAGAAAAACTTTGGTCTTTTAAAATGCTGAGATGTTGAGAAATAGATTTCTCAACTACTTTTAGCATGTGCCAGATCCCCAGTTTGTTGGAAATGGGGTGTTGGCAGGGCCGGGAAAGCTTTAGGAAAGCTGCAGTGACTTTTCTCTCTTGTTGTCACGTATGCCTGTGTGGTGCTGCACCTCATTTAGTGCTTGCTGTATAGAGCAATCTAACCCAGAAACTGTTCTGCACATTGCTGTTACTGCATTAATAGGATCGGAGGGTGCTCAGTGTGACTGTGAGTTTTCTCTGACAAGGAAGGATGAAGTACCACTCGTAAAATTATCTCTGCCAGCCACTAGAGCAACAAGCAGTAGACACAACCAAACCAAATATACCCCTCTGCAGAAAAGACTTTGGTACAGCAGTCCGTTTCGTTGCTTATCTCTGCCCCCAGTGTTGCGAATTAACTGATGGAAGCCACAGGAGCGCTGACATGAAATCTTACACAAAGGTTCTGAGCCAGCACCGTATTCCCAAAGAGGTTCCCAACTCTGACCCACAGGGGTGATGAAGCTTCGGTTCCTAGTGGTTTGTATTGTTATTCTTAGGTTAAAAAATTAAGGTAGTTTTTTTTTTTTCTTTCTTCTATAACTGAAATTCCCCTTATTTTCCCATTACAGTGCTTTGGCTATGATATACAGACTCCCATATTCTGTAGAAACTAGCCAACAGAATAAAAAGTTATGGGGTGAACCCCAGCCCTCTCTCTAAACTGCCACCTGCTTTATAAAACACGGTGGAACTGTTATTTTTGAGACTGTTCCCTACTGAAGTTTGTATGAAAATAGCCAATGCATTCAAAAGCCTCATGGGAGGAGAATGAAGGCACCAGGGAGTGGGAGATGTAGTCTGGCATTACTGGACTAACCACAGTCTTAGAGGGAAGTTAAGACAGGTGTAAATGCCTAAATTATCATCAGACCCTGAAGTACAATGTCCATTTAGCCTCTGAAAGTAACAATGTAATTAATTATGGTTAGTAGTGACCTCAGAAGACCTACTCTAATAATGCAAATGCTGTTTTTCCCCATTCCCCAGCTTTGAATCTCAGCTTTGACACAAGTACCTGTCTGAACCCTGCTTGGGCCCACTACATAATATGACCCAGTGTCTTGGTTTGAGGTAAAACAAACCAATTTTCTGTTTTACAGTTTTACTTTTTTTGGCTGGGCCTCATCTAACTAACTAAAGTCTGAAATTAACAGCACATTGTTCAGGAACTGCTCACTCTCACAGTGATAAGACCTGATTATACCAAGGAATGGTGTGCAGAGAGGCCCTTGCTTATACTCATTGTTATAACACCCAAGGGCGGGGAATTTTGTTATTTGCTCCGTTAGAGGGTCAGAAGTGGCAAAGCGTAGAGGGGTCACATCTCAAAAGGGGTCACATACCCAAAATTGACCAGCTGGGGTATTCCATCCCATCTGCATCACGCTCAGTGTAAAAGCTGAGGGATCAAAGCATCAACTGTTTTAATTTGATGACCGGTGTCTAGGAGGACCCTGTCTGTCCATCTACCTCTCATCCTGATCCAAGCATTCCTGACTCCAGATCTGGAATCCAGCTCCACTTGATCACTGAATCCAGTCTGAGACTTCTCCTGATGCCTGCTGGTGACATGACAGTCATCCTGGGAGCTTCATACAGTTTTGTATATATTGTATTCTATTTCATTATTTGCTTCCTTTTCTTTTTGTTTTAATTTTAGTATTAATACTTCATTAAAGTAGTTTAGTTCATTCTAAATTTGTAAATCTCCTTATTCCTCTCCCTTCTTTTTTGAGTGAGGAAGGGCCATCTGTCAGTCTGGTTTGGGTAATTTTGGCTGAAACCACCCAGATTACACATCGAGCTCAACACAGCATCCAGCCTGTTTCTATGCTGGAGATAACTGAGAAAGAGCCTGACTTCATCCTGCCTCTTCCACACAGCACAGGGCAGTGCTTAATGCAATGGGCCTATGCAGCCTCTGAGCTGCTCCATGGATCTGAGCACAAGGTCACTCCAGCTGCAGTAGTCTAGTTCATGCCCCTCACAGAGTCTTGCAGAACAAATATATCTGTCCCTTCAAATGCCCCCCCGTCCTCTGGTTGATTGCATCTTTTTATGTAATAACAATATGAAATTAAAGTAAATGGAACTCATGACTGTGACAAAGTGCGTAACAACCATAAGATATTTGCATTTCAGGGCATTTGAGGGGAAAGATAATATCCATAAAACTTGTAACAATAGATCTGATTTCTTGGCAGCCTTTTCTGTTGTTCATTGCAAATAAAAGTCCCACTGTAGCACCAACAGTAATGAAAGGAATGCTACTGCTTCTTTTCCCCTTACACAAACATAGCTTGAGGAGCAGGAGCAATAGCTCAGAGGTAAGAGAGCCTTTGCAGCTTGGTGCCTACATATTTCACTAGTAACAAAGCTGTATTGACTTAGCTAGATTCGTGGTCACCGTACATAGGAATGTTGGCTGGGAATGATCATTCCTGAGTGCAGACAGGAGGATTCATGTTTATGCTAAAGTATAACTGGGGCCAACTACTTAGTGACTCCCTAAGCATAAACCGAAGATCCTTTGGAATGAGGGGCTTGGGTTACTCTGTGCCGACTTGCAGGATGGCTGTCAGCCTAAGAGACAGCCTTTTGAGTCAGGTGTGACAACCAGTGCTAGGCTTGATGATCATTAGAATGGTTGTCATCTAGTTAGTCAGAAATCAGGCATGCAGTCTGATATAGCTCAAGCTTCATGAAAAATGGATTTCTTTAAGTACGTATGTAGGATTAATGTACAGGCATCAGTCTGGTGGTTGGTTTTGGGTTTGGTGTTGTTTTAATGAGACAACTGTGCTAAGATGGGGCCTTGCTTGTGGTTCTAAAGCCAGTCAGACATGTGCCTGCTTTTTATCTGTCAGGGAAAGGCTATCTTCCATCATGTTTCTCACATGCTCTCACTATGTCATCAGTTTATCTGTGGCTTGATTTAACAACTTGATGTGGGTTCAGAAGTATGACAGTCACAGGGGCTTGATTTGGCTGTGTTAGGTGTTTGGCTGTGTAGGTATTGTGTTCTTAAGGCTTTCTGTCATCTGGTTTCTTTCACCTCTTCACACTGTGTGATTTTGCCCCCCTGTTTGATTTAAGCATACAGACTCATCCGTGAGTCTTAGAACAGACTTGCTTTTAGGCTGTTCCAGTGTGTTAGATCCTTCTCACCCAGCTTAAATTCCTGGAGAGGCTCCTGCTTTGCCTTCATCCTGCTTCTTGGTTTCTCACTTGATACTGCTGTGACTGTGTGAGGATATGGGAATTCAACTTTGCTGAATTAGGCCAGCTGGATGTCCTCCACACTGCAGCCACCCAACACCTCAGCTCAGTTCAGGACTAAAAGTCTTCAATCACTGATTGCTGTCAGCAAAGCAAAGTAGGAAGACCCTTCTCCTTAAAGGTTAAAATATTTTTTTATATACAATGAATTGGTGCTGTTGATGAAAGAAGTCTCTGACAAGAGCACTAATTTTTTTGGATGTTAGCCAACGTGGAGGGAAAACTAAAGCCTTATTGCAGGGCTAGATGTTAGGTCTCATCCTTCAGCTCTCTTGTGTTTTTAGTACCTGAGTCACACTCACTTGATCCCTTTAGACATAGATGAAGACTCAGCCTGTAAGGAGGTGAGGCTGGTGACTGAAGTCCCCTGCACTCCTACATTGACAGGAAGAATGTGCAATGCTTGGAAGGGAAATTGTACCAGTGAAATGTCTGCAGGCTTGTTGAGGGAGTGAAAGAAAACTGTGGCACTAGGACTTAAGTACAGGATCAATATCATGGATGTGCAGAAAATATCCAAACTAAACATTCTGTGTAGGTGATTCTCCTGGTTCCCCACAGCTGGCCTGGGACCTCCACAGCCTCTTCTACCACAAGCAGCAGGTGGATGCTCACACATCCCAGGAGCCAGGAATTTCTTCAGAAACGGGTGCCTTATTTGCTACAACCATGATTGTGAGTGGCCTTCAACTGGGTCTGCTTGCCACAGCTTTTCCTTTAAATGAGGTGGAAGGAGGAAAATGAGGGTGAGTGGAGAAGAGAGGGAGGCAGAATAGAATGGGTAGAGACCAAGTCAATAGGATAGGAGTCCACTTTGTCTGAACAGGAACCACACCTAACTGCTCATCCAAGTTCAGGTCTCCTGGAGGGAGTCTGAACAGTTGTGGTGCACAGTCGTTGAAAGGACTGGTGTACAGTACTGTGACCCTGAGAGCTTTTTAAAATAGAAAGTTGGATGAAGAGTATCATCACCAAACTATAAAATGGCAGACATGTCACCTATATTCAAGGGTAGCAGGGGGAGAGGAGGAGGAAGGGAAGAAGTAACAGCTAGGCACTGTTCAAAATAATTGACCTGTAGTTGATGGGTAACATGAAAATTCTGGACAAATATTAAAAGTAACTCTAATTAAAGACATGGACGGAACAGAAAAAAACAGGGGTGTGGGGAATTTCATAAAAAATAAGACATGCTAGAAGAAAAGCTTCCCCCCACTCCCTCACATTCCTGTATTTTCGTTTGGAAATTAATGCTTTTGGACAAGGGCTGCATGGCTCTGGTTGTCTGCAGGGGTTTGAAGTAGTGTCAGTCAAGCCATTCTTAAACAAAATTGGAAAAAACAGTAATTAGTGCAAGAAGCAGTAGTAATCAGCACAAGAAGCACCTGGGCAGCCAAAAGGGTTGTCCCAAAAGCCTAGGAGGGTGCATTGTGCAGTCCAACACCCATCCTCCAGGATGCTGCGGTTTGGCCCCAGGTGGGCAGCAGGACCAGAAGTGTGTTGGGCTGACTCTGGGCTGAGGAGGGGACAGTTCCCAACTGTATGGTCATAAAGGAGCAATAGGCTCCCATTGTAAATTCAGGGTGGGCTTGGGGGCCCCGCCTTAACTTTGTTGGGGACAGCAGGGTGCCAGATGAACACCTCACAGAGCTGATCCCAAGCCCAGGTTGGGCCTTTTGTCCTAGGTCAAAATACCATCTAGAAAAGACGACGGTCAGGTCCAGGGATTCAGCCCCATAGCTGGGCAGGGACCTGGGCACAGCAGGGTGTCAGGCTGGTGTCTGTGGTGACAGATGGGATCCATGACATGTGTGGCCCTGAGGCTCTGCCAGGCTCTGTGATGATAGAAGGATCAGGTGGGCACCTCAGGACTGAGGCACTGGTTCCTGTCAGATACATGTGGCTGAAGGACCAGGTGGGGCTTTTGGTGTACAGTGAGGAAGCCATGAGGGATGCAGGAGACAAGGCCTTCACCCAGCCTGCTAACTGCTGTGTGGGCAGTTTCCAGTAGGAAAAGCCAAATATCACCCATGTGGTCCATGCCAGTGAGTGGGGATCAGTGTGGCACAGGCTGCAGGGTCACCCTTGCTCAGTGACCTTGTCTGGAATCTCGTGCTGGGCTCTGGCACGTGTACATGTTTCATAATGTGCAGCCCAAGTTTCCCTGACTCCTGGGAAGCTTCCTGTGCTCAACCATGCTGAGCTGCTTTGTCATGCTTCAAACCTCTCTTCCACCCTCAGGTTCTGTAGGCAAAAATATCCCTCTACCTCCCTCAGGAGGTGTACCAAGAGAAGAGATGAAAAATGTGCTTAACATCTCTTCTACTCTGCAAGTGCCAATTATGTGTTGTGGGTTTGGGTTTTTTTTTTTCTCAGATGGTCTAGTTGATAAATATAGCTAGCTAAATTCAGAGTAACTGTTTTCAACCTGCATTTAGCACTGAAGTGGGCTGGTTCTATTTTCGGGCTGAAGAAGTGTTTGCGTGCCTGAAATCCTGTCCAAGTTCTTCTAACTATATCACTTGGTTTAATAAAAGAGATTATCTCTTCCTACAGGCCTTGCCACACTTAGATCCTGCTGGCACTCTGACTATCGTTGCTGCTTCTTCTTTCCTGTTGCTTCTCTGCCACCTGCAGTGCGTAGCCTGAATGCACAAGATAGAGGACAAGGGGAAGCACATCAGGGTATTTCCTGACTTTACAGTGTTACTTTTGCAAGCTTAAGGATGTTCCTGGAAACAGAGAAGAAGTTAAGTTGGAAGAGACCTCTGGAGGTCACCCGGTTCAAGCCTCCTTCATGCTGGGCTAAGAAATTTTGATCAGATGCTCAGGACTTTATCCAGTGAAGTTGCAGGTACTTCCAGGGATGGAGATTTCACAGCCTCTCTGGGCACATGCTTCAGTGCTGTATCATTCTTGCTGTGAATATTTTTTTCCTTATGTCCAACCTATTTTTTTCCTTGTAGCATTCATGGGTGTGGCCCATTGCCACTGTCCACTTTTCTTCTCCAGATGTCATTGTAGTTGGAGACTGCAATTTCTTTCCTGCATCTCCTTAGTGATCTCATCTCTGGGCTATACAAATAACTTCCTCCTGGGATGGCCTGTGCTCCAGCCTCTCAGCAATCTCAGTGTTCCTCTGCTGGACTCTCTCTGGTTTTTCAATGTCGTGCTTGCTCTATAGGGCCTAAGACTGGAGACCATGTTCCATGAGAGGCTTTGTCAATGTGGAAGGGGAATAAGCTCTTGCCTTTGTGTGCTGGTTATGCACTTGCTTATGTAGCCTAGTATGTGATTAGCTGCCTTCATCACAAGGCAGCTATTGTCTCTTTTGCAATTTGCCCAAAGGAACCTCTCTAGTATCTTCTGCAAAGTCACTACCTATCCAGTTTGTTCCTAGCATTTATAGCTATGTCAGGTTAGGTCATCCCTGTTGTAGACATTGTGCTTCCTCTTTTTGACCTTCAAGAAGTTTCTATTGGTCCATTCCTCCAGTCTGTCAGGGTCTTTCAGACTGTTTTTTCTATCTGATACTTTCTGTTTAGCATGTAGTTTCCCATACTCTTGTGCTTGTGTTTATACCAAATGGACATGTTCAAAGAGAAGTTCTTCCTCAGAGTAGCGTTATCTCTTGTTATAGACTACAGAGGCAAGGCAGACTATTACTTGCAGTGGATATAGCCTTGAAAGGGGAAAGGCTTGTGCTGCCCAGTATGATGTCCAGTGTCTTTGGAAATTTTCACTTTTTTATCAGCCTCCCACTTATCACCAGAAATGATGGTTACAGGACGGAGACATATCCTCTAGCAGGAAACACAGGCCCTGAGGTGTTCACCTTTCCTATCTGCTCATTGATGGAGTCACTAAGGAGACAAATTAGAGAATTCCTGCTCCTGAACTGTTCAAGATAACCATTTTATAACAAGCAATTTGGTTTCTTTTGCTTCATGTCTTACCTTGTACTTTGCCCCATCTCCTATCCACTTAGACCTTAAAGCTTCAGCTTAAATGAGAACTTAACTGAAGGCTGCTTTTGTGATGAGGTTTTCAGACTACCATAATCTGTCCAAAGAGGAAATGAAAGGAAACAGCTGATTATGAATTTATCCCAGGTTAGCTCCAGACTTCCTTTCAGGATCATCCCAGGTTATATTCTGAATGGGAGAACACAATTAGTTTCCTTTTCTGCCCTTTACCTATTGAATCTACTGTTACATTTCTAGACTAAATAATGATAAACTCAACAAGCTGGTTTAGTGTCTGTTTAAAGACAAAAAAGAGGAGTGAATATAATCGGCTAGGCAGATCCTTCTCAGTAGCAGCTGCTACTGCTTCTCCTTTACTCAACAATATGTTCTTTCTCTCCCATGTTTCTACAAAAAGAATCACGAACTTATTAGCATGCTCATTTCATTCCTTCCAGCCCAAATCAATCACAGGAACAATTAAACAGTCCTAGGATTAAAAGTGACAAATAAATATAAACAGAGATAAGAATAGAGCTCCAGCAAGGGAAAATGAAATTGCTTTGCTCCCCTTCCCCCTTTGCTCCCTGTATCATACTGCTGAAGGAAAAATATAGTTCTGGCTTATTAGATGTCAGCTTATCAAATTTACTCTCTGCTAACTAAACCCCACCTATATCTGTGCATTTTCTGTTACTCCTCCCCAGTGTTCCTTCTTTCAGTGAGCCAATCCCACTGAAATTTATTGCCCCTTTATATGTAAATCAAGGTTTCAACTGCATCACATTTGGATATGCACTTCAAATGCCATTTAATAGTGAGGAGATTCTGTGGGTTATAAATCTACGTAGGCTGATGGCTCAGGATTTGACTTTCTGGCTGTGTCTATAAGTCCCCAGTCTGGAGACGTAACAAGTTTTTCTGGGTAGCAAGAGCAGTTAGGGTCTGCTCTTTGCTACCCCAGGCTGCTCATTTGGAAACTGGAAAAAGCAAGGCATGCTCTGTAACACTGGAGATGTTTTTTTATACGTGAACTTCAAAAGTTTTGCAGTCATGCTACAAGCATGTTTTCTGCTGTATCTTCCTCACTTGGTCTCTTCTTTGGGCTAAATTATATTCTTCCACCCACATACATTTTCTTATCATTTATGGTTTCAACTCTCTCTTCTGGAATCCACCAGTTGTTCTAAATTTTTCTTGAAGAACAGTGCATGACACTGGGCATAGCATTTGGCTGAAACCTCTTGTGTGCTGGGCATACTGACAGGAGTAATCCCACTTGCTATTTGTTAAACACGATCCAGTATATACCAGAATAGTGTTTGTCTTGCTTACCATACTGACACTGTTGATTTGTGCTGACCGTGTCATCCACTGTATTCTCCGGATATTTTCTA
>VZTM01002093.1:0-11807 GCA_013400555.1 Jacana jacana
CAATCTGCCTTTACAACTGAGTCCCTCTGAATAACAGGGATGAACATGCAGAGCTTAAACAAACCATGAAGAAGCAATAATCGCACAATAAATTGATTTTGTTGAGGAGCAAAATTTACATTTTTTATGTCTACTGTATATAGTATCCATAACTTTCCCACAGAAATCAAAGGTTCAGGTGTCAAGGGTAGGGTTTATCCACTTCCTTTTAGTAGAGAACATGATTTTAAATACTTGTCTTCACTTGTCCTGTGTTGAAAAAACTGATATTGAAAAGCAGAGAGTTACTTTATGTGATTTAGGAGGGTGTAAAGAACAATAACAACCAACACTTCTTGGGATGGGAAAACTCCTCTCTTCCCTAGTGAGCAAGGAAGTCTGTCCACACCCAGTATTTTCCAGGGGCTATTCACCACCAGGGCAGAGTAATAGAGGGCAGGGGAAACTGAATTCAGTATAGTGTAGGGATAAGATAAAGGGTGATAAAAGAGATGAAGTAATGTTTCTAAAGGTATGTTTCTAACTTGTTAAGAACTGTTTTTAAATGCCTATTCACTGGTGATACTTTGTCAGGGCACCATATTATATAAGTAAGAATTCAAAATAAAATTTCCCTTAATATATCTTTACTATATAATGTCTTATATACATTTTTATGTAATGCCTGAGAATACAGAAGTACAGCATGAAGACGGGAGGGTAAGTTAGCAAAGGCATATTTCTGCAAATTATGGTAATTTCTCTGTTCTGCTGAGGTGTTTATAGTATCATAGTCTTAACCAAAAATATACAAAAAAACTTACCCTTACCCCCCCAAACATAAGTTAAATCAATAGTCATGAGATGTGATTAGGCCCATGATATCACAGTCTTATTTCAGGTTTCTAAGCACCCCCAGTGACATTTCAGTGGTGTATCCAAAGACTATTGGCTCACAGGCTGCTTAACCTAGCTTTAAACTAGTAAGCACAGATACGTTTGAAGTGGTAGTTGAATCAGATTTCCTAAACAAATGCATCACCTGAGTGAATTGCAGTTCTTGGAATTCTCAAGGTTTTACTCTTTCCTTTCAATGAGTAGGCAAACAAAGTCATGCTGGTTACAAAGTGTGCCTTATCTTGACAGATGAAGTCAAGGTCTTCCTAGGAAATACACCAGGTTGTTTTGTCTGCTAGATATGGATCCAATACGGGAGCTGCAACGGAAAACGGGCTAACAGAAAGCTGTTGGACTAGGTAGCAAGGAAGATATTAAAGTTCTGGAAAAAGTGTAGGTTTTTCCCTGGAATACTAGCTAGATGTCCCAAGCAAACCCTAAGACTATTCAGCAAATAATGTACGGAAGTGATAAATTTGACCTGAAATCCACTTTTGAGTCAATAGCTGCATATCAATATAAATGAATCAAGATAGACCAACCAGGAATTGTGGGATTGCTAATTGTGGACATCTGTTTTGAATGTCTGCCACTGACTGGTGATCACACATGGAATACATAGCAAAGAAAATATTTTTCCACAGACAGGAGCCTTGTGAAATCTCTCTGGATAGTCTCTCATAACTTGCTAATGGTTCAAATTTGTTTTGTTTCAGTTGGCACAGTGAAAGAAAGCATAAAACATTTTTGACCTTCTCTTTTCAAAAATTAGTTTAGAAGGGTAAAAAATGTGAATCTGACTGAAACGCGATGTGAAAAAAATACTATATTTAGTTTGTATTTCTTCTACAGGGAGACTGGATCCTCAAAATAGAACATTTCTGTTGTCAGCATTTAAAGATCTTATTCCAACTATGGCCAAAACAAACAAACAAGCAAACAGCTCAGGCAGTAAAGAAACATGGGGCAGACTTATTATGCATCATTCTTGATTCCTGCAAAACCTATGGGGACTTCAGTATTACCTGTAACTCACTTCACAGGGTTTCTAGGATGAGATTTAGGGGTCAGGTTGTACATTCCTTCATTTACATTAAATACTAAAAAGTCTCTTCCAATGACATTATTTTAGAGAAATAGGTGCCTTCAAGTAGCTTATCATCCAGGGGAGATTTCCCCAGACAAATTTTGAGCAGCCCAGGAGCAGTAAATTTTAAATCAAAGTTAAATCAAACACAATCTTTCTACTGATCTCCCACCAATTCAACTGACAAGCCAAAGAAAAAAAATAACACACAAAACCCTCCAGTAACATTAGTAATTACCAAAACTTAATGAGTTATTTATTCTTCGAAAAGTAAGAATGTTTCCCCTAATGTTAAGTATGATCTTTTTTGTTACGTGTTTGATAATATCAAAGCCTAAGGAAGTGTTAAGAATCCAACCCTAGAATATTTCTTCACTTCTAGATTTCAATAGGAATACAAACCACAAAGGTGGTTTGTATTGGTTGTGTATTTTTCCACCACTTTCAAAATAATGTGAAAGTGAAGTCAGCTTTTATTTTTAGACAATAAGCATGCAACTCTCTAGTGCAGACTAGTCAAGGGTTTTATATATATGATCATTAGTTACACAGTGGCTTTCTTCCTCATTTAATGTAACTTGTTATGAAATGGAACAGAAGTGTTTAACTTAGTTTTGTCTCTGCTGAAAATTAAGTTAAAGGAAAGAATACCAGTGTTCTAAGGAATTCTAGCTCATCTCTATGTTGCTAGGAGGTAACTCATTTTAGAGCACAGGATTTTACATGTGAATAATTTCCACTAAAATATAATCCTGCTAATATCAGTCATCAATAAATAATTTGTTTTGCTGTGAAGGATAGTAAAAATGAGCAAGGCAGCATTTCTGATATCATCTCAACTTTAGCTTGTGTCCTTGAGTGAGCTGTCACGGCAAGTGCAAGGCAGACATGGAATCAGGGCCATCCAGTATGGGTTTACAAAAGGGAGGTCTTGTTTAACCAACATGATCTCTTTCTATGACCATATGACACCCCTTCTGGACATGGGGAAGGCTGTGGATGTTGTCCACCTGGACTTTGGTAAGGTCTTTGACACTGTCCCTCACAGCATTCTCCTGGAGAAGCCGGCGAATCATGGCATAGACAAGTGTACCCTTCACTGGATAAAAAGCTGGCTGCATGGCTGTGCCCAAGGAGTTGTGATTAATAAGGTGAAATCTTGCTGTCGACCAGTCACCAGTGCTGTCTGTCGGGGCTCAGTTTTGCGGCCATTCCTATTTAATACCTTATCGATGATCTGGATGAGGGGATTGAGTGCACCCTCAGTAAGTTTGCAGATGGCAAACCAGGTGGAAGTGTTGATCTGTTTGAGGGTAGGAAGGCATTACAGAGGGACCTGGAAAGGTTGCATCAATGGGCCTAGGTCAATTGCTTGAGGTTCGATAAGACCAAGTGCCGGGTCCTGCATTTCAGTCACAACAAACCCAAATCAAGTCTGCTCCTTGATTAAATCATTCCATTTGAGCTTTAGGTTCTTACCCTCAAACCACGTATTTTCTCTAACAGACATCTCTAGAAGATTCTACTTACATAATAATTGTACAATTTAAGAAACTCTTCTTTAAAAAAATATTGTGTCCCTAAAATATACTGTCCTCCAATCTATCAATGAAATGTACATAATAAAGAACAATAAAGCTCCACATACAGTGTTTGCTAAATATGTTATTTGCTTTTAGATACCACAGCAATGAATGACTAGCGTGCACCCTCTTAATGTGGACAGAAGGCAGTCACTCTTTCTTAATGTATACCTTCATTATAGAAGTCAAAATTGGCCTGTCATTATTCATTATATTCATTATCCCTCAGCCTCTCAGCCTCCTCTTCTCCAAACTAAACATTTTCAGTTCCCTCAGCCTCTCCTCATAGGAATTGTTCTCTAGACCCCTCACCAGCTTGGTAGCTCTCCTATGGACACATTCCAGCACTTCAGTGTCCTTCTTGTAGAGAGGAGTCCAGAACTGAACACAGCACTTGAGGTGAGGCCTCACCAGCATGAGCAGAAGCAAACATTGGTGTGACAAACTTAATCAATCCTGACCTACTGCAGATCAGCAATCTGAAGTTTCATGAACGAATGTCATACATAATGTGATTATAGCACACTGCCAGCTGGAGAAATTCATTCAAGAGCAAAGAAAAAGCAAGGAATATTGCTTCAAGAGCAAGGAAAAAAAAAGATAATAAAAAAGTAGATTAATGGATTAGCAGCAATACAGGCTTTGGAGGAGCTGTTCCAGGTGTTGAATGCAGATTTTATAAAGTTCAAGGTACTGGCTCATAGCATGTTCATATAATGCCTTTGACAGGTAAGTTGAAGCTAACCCAATGCCAAGTAATTTGGAATGTGTAGCTTCAAAACTAACCTTTTTTTTTTATTTTTTATTCAATATGGAAATAATCAGCTAGCATGAATCTTAAACTGCTTTTTTTTTTTTTCTGAGTTTGTTGAAATGTGCTAGAAATTACAGAAATTTTTTCTTGATTACCACTGTTTCTGGCATTTGAATGAATCCTGAAAGTTTGCAGCAGTCTGAGATCCTGCTTCATATGTCACCAAAATATCCTCGACTACAAAACCAACCATCTGGCCACTATGCCCACACCCTTCTTTGTTTCAGGAGATGTTTTCTGTTACAGAAGGCCTATCTATTGATGCATGTTTGAATATTGAATTCCATTTGGTAAGAATCTGTTTCCAAAATTGAGTTGTTTTATAGGTTTTAGGTTGTCTTTCTACAGTTAAGTGGATTCTTTTGTTCATAAAGGGTTTGTCATGGATTGTCAAGTCATGACAAGAGATATTTCCTTTGTTCCATGAGATGACTGAATGGCTTTAATTTTGTTTTTCCTGTGGCTCCTGCTGAAGCTACTGACTCAGAATTTTGCACTCATTTCATAGATTAGAAATGAGGGTAGCATAGTATATATAATTGCCCTTTTCCTGCTCTAGCGGCCAAAAAGTGTCATAAATCAAATGAATAGAGCTTTCAAACAGTCTGTACTTAAAAAAAACAAAACCAAACAAAAAAAAAGCCAACAAACCCCTCCCCCCCAAAAAAAAAAAACAAGAAAGAGTGAGTTGAATCTTGATTCAAAATGAAAGCAAAAGGCAGTATGATGTTCACATCTTCTTTTAACCTCTGCCCAAGGATAAATCTCTCAGTTCTCCATTTATACTGAATACAGTAACTAAGAAATCAGAGGCAGAAAATAAAGACATCAGGTCTACCAATATATTAACATATTGCAGGGACTTAGAGCTGTGCAAGCCCCAGGAAAGTTAAAATCTAACTAATACTTTCTACCATAAGTCTTTATTTGCACAGTATTTAAAGGTAGGAAGGACAGAAGTTCAGCCAAATATGTAGACAATTTTGAGGTGTTTTTCATCACTATTCATATTGTAACTATTTCCTTTATATTGAAGCTGTTGCAGAGGAGTACAAATATCTTTGTAAGGAAGTTTTTACTGCAACAAAATGTTGGGTGAAATTCTGTAATCTACCTGAATGCAATAGATCATTAGACTTTGCAAATTCCTATATACACAATTTTCAAAGCTAGTGAAGGAAGCTGTGTTTTGGAATTCTCGGCACATTATTGAAAGACTGCCCACTATACAGGTGGAAAAAGCTTTATCAATTTTTCACTTTTGCCTAAGCACCAGCAATCCCCCTTATAGTGCCTATAATCTACATCCACATACAATATGATATATTATATATAAAATATATTGCAGAAGTAAAATAAATATATCCTTAACCTGAATATAAAATATGCTTTTGTACAAGTCTTGGAAGTTCATATTCTCATAACAAGTATTACAAAGCAGAAAAAGCAGGCAGTTGGAATTGCAGTAGATTTGAGTAGAAAACTGGAAGTAATTTTGAAACAAACATTGGTTTCCCATTTTTTACAAGTCAAGCTCATGAAAGCAACTGTGTTGTCTCTAGATTACCAGAGCCTGTCTGAAGTTGGTACACTTTATCATCACGTATGTAAAACCTCTCTCGGATCCTACGTGTTGATTCTTCACATTATGATTTGTAACTGCCTTTGGGACTCTATCTGTCCACTACATACTTTTTGCTTAGGATCTTTGTGGTATGGTTTGGGTTTTTTTTCAGGCATCAGAAACCCAGGGCCTGTCTTAACAGGCAGATCAAAAACTCTATTTATTCAAAGTATCTGATTATCTTATATATCTGATGTGTGAAGAAAAGATTTGCCTCCATGAGCCCAGTGTGCTCCTCAGAGAGTTGCCAGAGCCTTTAGTGTTTCTGTAACCAATGATAGGTGTAGATCCTCTTAGCTTATCCAGCTTCAAGCAGTTATGGTGGAAAAAAGTGGAAGAAATTTAGTCTTGCACTCTGCGCCCTTGAAAGATCTGTTATGATATGATCTTGAATTTCAGTATTTAGAGTATCTGGATAAGAGGTGTTTTTCATAGATAGGAAAACAAGCAAACTGATTGGTACAGCTGTCTTGTAATACACTTACTGTACCTTGCAATATTTTAAGATTCCTCTCCATTTCATATTTGAAAGATGGTCATCTAGCATAGTTGGACAATATGTTTATTTCTCACTTTTTGTAAGTAGAAGTCAATGGGAGATAATTCTTAGTATCACTGCAGAAATATTTTCCAATGTCTTGCAGCGATATTTATTTAATATGGTCATCACTTACTGATTTTCTTAAAAAAAAATAAAAAATTGTGTGATTTCATTTTCCCATCTGAGATTACATCATGCATAACAATGTAGTGACATTAATTGCTACTCTAATTGTGAAACATATTTTAAGTACATGGCAAGCAAAAAACCTCTTCAACTTCACTTGCCATATGAATTTGTTCATATCTTTGGTATGTTAGACAAATATTTTCAGAGAATTGTCACAGTTGGAAAGGATCACTGAGATCGCGGAGTCTAATCATACACACATGAAAAAAAATCACCCAAAAAACAACTAACCAACCAAACAAACAAAACACCCCACGCTCTACAATCTTAGCCACTAAAGCATGGCCTAAAGTGCAACATCTACACTTTCCTTAAATACCTCCAGGGATGATGACCCAACCACCTCCCAGGGCAGGCCATTCCAGTCCACAGACCACTCTTGCAGTAAAGTGATTAATATCTACTCTGAACTTCTCCTGCTGCAACTTCAGACCATTTCCTCTGGTCCTGTCATTATTTACCTGGGAAAAGAGGCCAGCACCCACCTGTCTACAACCTTTTTTCAGGTAGCTAAAGAGGACAATGAGGTCTTCCCTCAGCCTGTCAGCCTCTTCTTCTCCAAACTAAACATTTCCAGTTCCCTCAGCCTCTCCTCATAGGATTTGTTCTCTAGACCCTCACCAGCTTGGTAGCTCTCCTCTGGACACACTCCAGCACTTCAGTGTCCTTCTTGTAGAGAGGGGTCCAGAACTGAACACAGCACTTGAGGTGAGGCCTCACTAGTGCTGAGTAAAGAGGCACAATCACNAGGCCTCACTAGTGCTGAGTACAGAGGCACAATCACTTTCCTACTCCTGCTGGCCATGCTGTTCCTGATACAGGCCAGGATGCTCTTGGCCTTCTTGGCCACCTCAGCTCATGTCAATCTGACTGTCCACCTGCACACCCAGGGCCTTGTCTGCTGGGCATCTTTCCAGTCATTCTTCCCCAAGCCTGTAGTGCTGCATGGGGCTGTTGTGACTGAAATGCAGGACCCAGCACTTAATCTTATCGAATCTCATGCAATTGACCTTGGCCCATTGATGCAACCTTTCCAGATCCCTCCGTAGTGCCTTCCTACCCTCAAGCAGATCAACACTCGCACCTAGTTTGATGTGGTCTGCCAACTTACTGAGGGTGCAATCAATCCCCTCATCAATAAGGATATTAAACTAGACTTAAGTGTAAAAGATGAAAATACAAACTAAGAATTAATCACAAATATTGAAGCAAAATTGTTCTCCTCACTCTGCAATACACAATAGCCTTAATAATTTTTAATTGATACTGTTTGTTTTTATAATGAAATTATTTCTTGTACTCAAAATGTCTTGAAACAAAAAACTAAGGTTGCATTTATGCAGTAATATGGCTTTGATATGGGATTAAAACATTGAAATAGTTTGGCGTTCTAGGAAATTATTTATATCATCCCTGATTCTATGAAACACACAAATGTGTCTTTCATTGCAGACACATGCCAGATAATATGAAAGATTGCTAGACTTAAGGACATATCTAAAGTTAAGCATGCATCTATAGAAGAATATCTGAAATGAAAAGCCATACAGTCCCAGAGAGAATGTTTATATGACTGTAGACTGTACTGAGACACTTTTATTTTCAGAGTTTTCCTAGTATAATCATGGTTGGATCGTGAATAGACCTACTTCATGCATTGAGAGAAAATATTAAAAATTAATTTGTGATTTTTTAAATTATATGCATATTTGAATGTATGATATGCGAAAGAGTTGCTTACTGACATCCTTGGAAACTGAAACTCCCTCTCCCAGATTGCTGCAGTTCAGCTGAGGCCTAGTATGTCTACTTCTTCATTTTCTCTTAAAGGAGAATTTACCATTTATTACTGCCATTTCATTAAAGTTACCAAGAACAGCAGCCTTTGTATGTTATTAGGTGTCCACGGGGAACTGAGTGGTGACCATTTGTCTCTAAACTGCAGCATTCACTTATCAGAAGTTCACATCAACTTTATTGATATAAGGTAATTTTGGGGACTTGAAGTCTTTACAAACCACAAAGTTTTCCACTACATAATGATCTGTACATATGAAGCACTAGTGAAAAGAAAGTAACCATCTTGCTCCTTACCAGACTTTTTGCATCACATGGTGAAAGGGTAGTTTGCATGGACAGAGATTCTCAGCAGTCACACTGAAAATAAAAGTTAAATACTTTGGTGCCAGGCATTAGTTTTCCTCTGAATGAAGCCTGTAGCAATAAATGGTAAAGAGATGTTTCTTGGTACACTAATATTTGCAGCAGCATGGACTTAAGAATAGTACATATTCTGCAATTTAAACCCCCTGTATTTTGCCAGATAATTTCTACAGAGAAACATAAGGCATATCATGTCACCAGGTCAGTCTTCTTGTGACTCCTGTGGGCTTTTTTTATTCTCCCTAATTTAAAAAAGAGTAGAGACAAAATTGTTCACATGGAAGGAAAAATTACTAATGAAATGTATATTAGTGCTAGAAGGGGCAAATATCGTCTCCTGTAACTTCATTTTCAGTCTTGTAAATATCAGATGTTTACTTAACGCAATTGTGAGTTCATTTGTCAATGAAGCTTTGGATTCCAGGGGCTGCTTTAGCAGCCATCATGTCAAATACAAAGCATAGATGATGTTCAGTATTGAATGACAGGCATTCAAAGTGAGGGGACTGGGAGGAAAACCAGTGGAAACACAGGGGATAGGTATTGTACATTCTACTTTTGAACACTACTTAAAACTAATATTACAGTGTTTTCCATACTTTACATTTTTAAATCTATTAATAGCTCCTCCTTAATTTAAAGGACACCCAGCCCTTTTAAATTAAATTTATGAACTACTTAGTGCAATATATACAATAGCTGTACATAGTTATCCACCAAAAAAAAAAAAAAGAGAGAAATACCTGACTTCTACTTGAATTACCACATTCACAATATGTCTTCCTTCAGACTAATTTTTTAACACAAAGAGTGTTCTCAGAAGTATGTTACTTGATATGAATAGATTTATTCTATTTTTGTATATCTTGATATTTTAGTCTATCTGCACCAGTGGGAGTTGCTTATCATGGATCAGGATTGATTTTCCTCCATTATTTCATATTTAGATACTTCTAGAAATAGTCAGCTATCTGTCCCTTACCACCTTTCAATCCTAATGGAAAAGACTGTGTATATCCAAGCTGGACATTATGAAAAAAATCTTCACAGAAAGTGTAGTCAGTCTCTGGAATGGGCTGCCCAGGGAGGTGGTGGAGTCACCATCCCTGACTGTGTTTGAGAGTAGATTGGATGTGGTGTTGAGGGATATGGTATAGGAGAGTAGGGCTGATGGTTGGACTCAATGATCCCAAGGTTCTCTTCCAACCAAAATTTTTCTACGACTCTATGATTCTATCCTTCCTAATATGTCAGAATAATTCAAAAAGCTTAATTTTGTGCAGCCCTGCTCAATCAGAATTGCTGAGCCACATGTAAAACCCAGAGGGATTGTAGCATTTTTGATACTTGTGGACTTGTACCTTGTGCTTCCTCCCTCTGCTACTCAAGCTTCTTGTAGAGGCTGTTGCTTCTGAACCACTTCCTCACTTATAATTTTCATCTTCTCCCAATGGTAAGATTTTTTTGTGTGTGTGGTTTTTAACCTCTGTGTTGACTGTGTGAATTTTTGACTAAAAGGAGAACACAAGATCTATCAAAGCCCTTGCTCCTTTTAATGCTTTTGATCTTTTATTCTCACTATTCATAGCATATAGGAATGGTACGTCCATTTTCAGGTGTAATAAAATATTAAAAAGTTCCATTCAGTGTATTCCTCACAGGGTAACCTATAGGCATGAAACGTCAATTGTGAGCTGATATTAAAAGGCTAAATAGTTAACTTACAAGCGTGCTCTTGAATCTCTTTCTATATTAGCACATGGTTGGACATGGTGGCTATACACTATTTTTTTTCATAGAAAAGGTGGACCAATTTTGAAGCTTCAAATCTCACAAAAGATGCAGTGTTCTATGATCTTTCAAGATCATAGGGATTAGTTGTAACCCCTGTATTGCTAATTAAGGTGGTCTTAATAATCAAGGAGCAGTTTGTTCTTTTTTTTCCTCCCACTTCTGAAGAGTAAAGAATCTTGATTTTCTTAAACCTGAGAAGATGAGCAGTCTGACTTCTCTGTTTTGTTAATATCAGTGGTGTATATGGAGCTTATAGTTGCCCCAGTATAGCTGAAAAATAAATGCGAAGTGCTGAATGGCACTTTTCTGACATTGACATGAGCAACTGCCAGATCTTGTAACTAAAACCTCTACTGAAAGTCACCAAAGCAAGACAAAGAAAAGTGCAAGTCATGAAGCACTTTAGTAATGAGTAGATGAAGGACAGAAGGAAGAAGGAAATAATCTTATTGTAGGCTGTACTCTGCTTCTCTTCTAGCAGGTGGTATCCACTGTCCCATACTCTCCTGTGCCCATAATTTCCCACTGATAAACAGGTAAAAGTGAGAGGCTGCACACTCAGTCAGTGATGACAAGGACATTTCATGTTTTGATCCTCCCATGGATGACATTATTTGGAGTAACAGTGATAATGCTGCTACAAAACTCATCTCCTCCACTTCTGGGAAACACTGAGCCAGACCTGCTGAGTTCCAGGATTCTTGTACTCCACTGAAAACTGTTCACTGACAGCGTTGGGAGCTCTATGCTTCTGCAATTACCTGTCGGTCTTGCCAATATTTATGACTGAACTTCTGCCTGTTGAAAATCCCAAAACAGTACTATAAAGTTATTTTACAGCATAAAAATAGTATATTAAATCACTGTGACACATGGCTTCTCTTCTTTATTCCTGTTTTCTTTTGGGAAGATATTGCACACAAAGATAGACTTTTCTCTATGCAAAGAGTAATGAGTTGTATAGGCATTCAAACCATTAAGATATTTCCTTTCAGAACAGTGATGCCCATCTTATATGCAAGTAATTCTGTTCCATTGTTGCCACACACAGAAATGCATGTTTTAGCATGAATAGACTGAGAACACAGTGAAGTGTTTCATTACTATGTGTTCTTGTATGGCTCCTCGTATTAAAC
>VZTM01002094.1:0-18502 GCA_013400555.1 Jacana jacana
GGCAATATTTGAAAATTATTTAAAGGGAAAAATCCATGCAGGCAGTTAAAAAGTGATGATATATGTATGGCTCTTAATGAAGCCATCTATGATTATTCCAACTTAGATAAACAGTGAATGGGAAAAAAACTACAGCAAACAGCCATATGAGAAGCACATCACATAAAGGTTCTTTCTTGACAAAGAATTTTCTGGTGACACTTGCAGGCCTAGTTAACTGCCTCCCTCCTAAGAGGGACTAACAGCTAATGACAGTCTGTCAAAGAAGTTCTGCTGGAGGTCATAGTTGATACTCATGACATTTATAACAGGGATGTAGGAAAAAAAGCTGTTAATAGTGAGAAAAGACTGAGTGCAGTGGAAAACTACAAAAACATCTGTGGAATTAATTTGTTAATCTTCATCTCTATATCTACCTACAACCATCAGTATTTTCTTTATTCCATGAAGCAGCTAGCTGTGTGATGCATCTTTATGCAGGAAGTCTGTTTAAACATGTTAAATATAAAGATAATTTTTAAGCCAATTGAAAAATACATCTGTGAGCATTTTACACAAGATTTTAAACAAGTGATTCCTTGAACTCAGTCCTCAGTTAATCAGCTGGGATGGAACAGCTACACTGTGGGAATGCAGAAGTGTGTGAAACAGGGCATAAGATTCAATTCATGGCTAAAGTATTCCCAAAGATGCTGAAGTCACTCTTAATGGCTTGGATTCTCCAGGCAGATCAAAAGTGAAAAAAAAAACAGACAAGACACCTTGAAAATTGAGCTGAACCATGGAAACAAGAAAATGTTCTCAAGTGAGAACAATCGGGTTCTGTAGCACCACACATTCACTACATTTATTTTTGAGGTTGTTTTTACATCTTTGTGATTTGGAGATAACTTTTCAAATGTGATCTCATAATAGACTGGTGGTGGGTTTTCTTCTTCAGCTTGCAGTCAGAGAGGTCCAGGAGGAATGTCAAGATATGTTTTAGAGCTTCTAAAAAACACATGAATTTTAATGAGAATCCCTAAATTTCCCTTTGGTGTGGTTGATACCGCTTTTCTGATTATAGCAAATGTTGAGTGAAGCTGCTATTAAGTTCTCTAGGGTTCCAAACTGACAATATTGAACTCGCTATGGGAGAAAGAAATCAGTTGTCAGAAAAGAAATGGACAAATAAATAAATATACTGGTGGATATCAGAGCAAATGATTTTGCAATAGTGTTACTGGAATTGCTGTGAAAAGAATGGTTTTAATCTATTAGAGAAATTCAATGTAAAGACAATATTTTGAAAATAACAAAGGGGCGACAATGTGGGACCAATTATGTACCAGTTTATGAGAGATTATACTATTACACTGGGACAGCTGTCATGGTTGACCTTCCCTATAAAGTTGGTTTTTTACAAAATAAGCAATAAAGAGAACAAAACATAGTACCTGTAATGAATGCAATGTGGCAAAACACTGTTTAATTGCAAATTGTGATAATGGAAAAGAAAGACAACAAAAAGAGAGCCAGGCGGCAAACCCTTCTCCTCTAAATATCCCTTGTTCTACTCATACCTACTGGGTATTTTAGTTCAGACAGCAAAATATCACCTCATCTGGTGATGAGATTCCTCTTATTCAGCTGCAGACATTGAGGTGAATGAAATTTGATTCGCAGATTGAGACACCAAATGTAGGTATCTACAAATGTGAATTAGATGTCCAAGACCCCAGCCTAGTCAGTAAAATACTGGAGTTTCACTCAGCTGTTTAAAGACAAAAGTCTATTGCCTTTCCATTTAAAATGCCTTCTTAGAGTATTTCAGACAACCTCATGGGACCACTAGATACGACAGAAGACTTCAGGGACGTTCCTCTGAAGAACAGGCTGGAGGCTAGGCAGATATAACTGAGGCATCTCTAATAGCGTAAGACATCTACACATGGATATGAGCAACTAAAGTGAAGCCTTAGTCCATTTGATCAATGGATCCAGAGGATTATTCAACCCACTCCAAAGTGGATGTCTATGGTAGATCAACTGAACTGCTCCCTACACGCCTTGCAGGATGAAATCAGCATTTTCAGTTCAATAGTGTGCATTCCCTTCTTCTCTGTGTACATATTAAGTGCTTGATTAAAGGTTTTCCTGCAGTACACCTGTTCTATAAATGAGCCAAGCCTTGGATTCATTATTAACCAAGTGAACTTCCACAGTCTAGCAGGTAAATCACTGGAGAGAAAGAGAATTATTGTCTTGTCTTACGAAGTCACTTTATTTGGTATACTGTGTTCAAATAAAGGTACTGCATTCTTAGAAATAGAATGGCAAAAGGGAAGTTTTTCAGAGAAGATAAGAGATTTGGAATAAATGCTTATTACTTCTTAAATCATTGCAATATTCCAAAGAACCCAGTTCTTTAACTACCATGGACAAGTGACGAATAGGAAGAATTATATCAGCTTTCAATAGTAGAAGTCCCAGGAAAAGAATGGAGTTCTAGTGTACATTACTCTGGGATGTAATTAGAAGCCAGAGTGTAAAAATAAAGACAGGAAATATAAAGAGAAACATCCCAGTCAGTGACACTTTTCTAGTTATTCAGTAACCTTTGAAATGTAGAAAACCCACTCCAAGGGATATTGAAATCTAAGCTTAATTTAGTAATAGGAAATCAAATAGTTGAAAAGTTTGGGCTGGAAGGGATCTTTAAAGGTCTAATCCAACCTCCACTGCAATAAGCAGGGACATTTTCAACTAGATCAGGTGCTTAGAGCCCATTCTAACCTGAGCTTGAATATTTCCAGGAATGGGACATCTAACACCTCTCTGGGAAACCTGTGCCAGTGTTTCACCACCCTCATTGTAAAAAAATTTCTTCCTTATATCTAGTCTAAATCTTTTCTCTTTTAGTTTAAAACCATTACCCCATGTTCTGTACCAACAGGACCTGCTAAAAAGTTTGTTCTCATGTAGGCTAGGATAGAGTTGATTTTCTGGGCTGTAAGTGCACATTGCTATCTTTTCACCAACCAGTACCCCCAGGTCTTTCTCAGCAGGGCAGTTCTCAATCCCTTCCTCCCCCAGCCTACATTGACCTCAGGGATTGCCCTGACCCAGATGTAGGACCTTGCACTTGGCCTTGTTGAATCTTATGAGATTCTGTTCCACAGGCCCACTTCTCAAACCTGTCCAGGTCACTNACCAACAGGACCTGCTAAAAAGTTTGTTCTCATGTAGGCTAGGATAGAGTTGATTTTCTGGGCTGTAAGTGCACATTGCTATCTTTTCACCAACCAGTACCCCCAGGTCTTTCTCAGCAGGGCAGTTCTCAATCCCTTCCTCCCCCAGCCTACATTGACCTCAGGGATTGCCCTGACCCAGATGTAGGACCTTGCACTTGGCCTTGTTGAATCTTATGAGATTCTGTTCCACAGGCCCACTTCTCAAACCTGTCCAGGTCACTCTGGATGGCATCCTGTCCCTCAGGCATGTCAGCTGCATCACTCAACTTGATATTGTCTACAAACTTGCTGATGAGGTATTAAACAGTACTGGTCCATCTATGGACCCATGAAGGACACCACTTGTCACGGATCTCCACCTGATTCATTGACCACTACCCTCTTGATGCAATCATTCAACCAATTCCCATCCCACCCATCAAATGCCTGTCTCTCCAATTTACAGAGAAGGATGTTGTGGGAGACCATGTCAAAGGCCTTACAGAAGTCCAGATAGATGATATCTGTCCCCTGAGGTACTGAAAATGTACTTTAGAAGAGTGTCTAATATCAGCAGGGAGATGGATGGGATAATCTAAAAAGCTCATATAATACCACCACCTATGATTTTTTCTACATGCTATTAGTAGTCAGATATTTTGTCAGAAAAGAAACTGTGCTGATAAAGAAACAAGATTAGTCAAGAGAATACCAAATAATTCTTACTCAGGACTCACACTGGTCAGCCCTTAGCAGCACTACCTTAAATCATATCTATCCACCAGTATTTCTGTTTAGCAGATGCTCATTGGCTAGTACTTATTTTGGAATGGCTTTAAAGTGGAAGATTAAAGGCATTGAGTATTGATGGCTAAATTAAAAGGGCTGGCTGCCAATAGCTATAACAGTAAGTAATGAATAAAGAGCATTGCCTGCTCTGTGTCCTCTTGACCATGCAGAACAATCATTAAGAATTAAATGCCATGATTCAGTCCCCCTCCCCCCTTTTCCCCAAGAGGCAATGCCTCACACACCACCAAGTATGCAGTACTCCGGGAACAAAGCCAAAAGTAGCAACTCGTTCTCTGAATGAGAACAGCTCAAAATAGGTCTTACCCAAGAAGGAGCAGTGGGGAGAGGGGAATGACAATGTGTCCTACTATTGCTTATAATGCACTTTTTTTTAATTTATTTTAATGAAATGAAATTTGTATTAACACATCTTCTACTGTTTTTCTTAAATGAAGTTCAAGATTTTGGCTGAGAGTCTACATTAGAAATGTGGAATAAAATGATGCCGTTTCCTTTACTTTTAACTTCTTTCACTTTTGCAATCATCCATACTGTAGGTAGAGTGATGTTTGGTCAGGTAAGTCACAGGAATTGATGATGTGTGAAGCTTTGAAAGAAATACTTCCCACCATTCTACACCTTCCTTCTCTTTTCCCCATATCTGTTCCTGGCCCATAAAAAAAAGCAGTTGCATGATAGATATTAAATCTATATCAACTTTACACACACAGGCTGGCCTATATGTTTGTATATACACATAGACTTGCATTAACCCTTGTGGTTAACATGAAGAGCTATAGCCTGAGTTAAAGAAACAGTTTAACTGTTTTAAAATGTAACTGAAAATATAGCTAAAGAACAGAGACCCTGCTGTTGGCCTAAATTTGCTGTCTTAGAGTGGTTATATTAAAATAAGGGCACTGACTTAATTGTAACTAAAAGTAGGAACAAACAATAACAAAAATTTAATGCTTGTATCTCTTCTAACTTACTTGATTTAATCCTGGTAGAATGCAAAGCAACTTTTTAATTACTACCTCAGTTACATTTTCAAAGGACTTCCCTCCCTTTTACTTACAATCACCTGCTGAATGCTTTATAATAGATGTTATTTTCCATTTGGAAAACATATTGTTGGTGGGTTGTTTTTCGTTTTTATAGATATACACTTTCATTTCTAATGATGCTCTACATTAACATCATTTTCCTATTTGCTCTGTTTGCATATTGACCTTGATGTCAGCTCAACACTGGTGCTGGATGGAGTTAGTTAAAATTAGTTCCCTCTGTTTGCTGTGTAGCAACAGAGCATAAAATGGAGATGATATCTAAATCCTCTGAAACCAGTGGCTATTGTTTAGTCGTAGTTAGATCTTACACCTTCTTTGATGATCACAAGGTAGAACGGGCTAAATACAACTGGTATTGAATTCAATGGGATTATACTGAGGATTCATTTAACCATATATGTTCAGCATAAAGAAAGCATTAAACACTCTCCAGGCTGTGGTTGGCCACTCAGGGGTGTATAGATGACAGAAAAAGCTACTCATGCAGTTGAGAGCCACAGAAATACTGGGGAGGGCAGTCAAGGTTAGCAGAATTGAGCTGAGCAGCAATAAACAAGCTCTGAACCATTTCAAACTGTAGCAGAGCTCCTCCTCCAGCATCCCCTCTCCAGAGGTCTGGCACCCTCTGAAAAGGCTTCAGTATGTGACGGATGAATCAGAGAGTATTCCTTGAGGGAATTCCACTGTTGCATGGCTCTCTTTGTCTCTTGTTCCCTCCAGAGTAACACAATATATGCAGTTACCACATTCATACATTCAAACCCTGGATTTGCACGCAAATACAGATGTTTGCATCTGCATAATGAATACACCTCCATTTTTTAGGATATATTCACAATGACTCTAAGCTTTAATGTCTGATTAAATTAGGAAGATGTACATTATGACTTTGTATAAACTTCATGGAAAAATTCTCAGATTAACACTCCATGCTATTTTAACCATTAAAATACCAATGTCTTTCAGCTGGTCCAAGATGGGAGTTTTTGTTGTTTGTGGTTTTGTTAATTAACACACAAGAATAGGGCAAATCTTACATATTTGTTATCAGGAAAAAAAAATATTACAGTAGGTATATGATCATTAATAAAATACAGCGAAGATCTGAGTGTTTTTCTTGACTGTACACAGTTTCCTAAACTTTTAAAAACCTTGGAACAAACTGGACACTGTACTCACATAGCAGTCACTGAACGGAAAAAAAAACCCAACAAACAAACCAACCACCTCCAGAGAGCAATTCATCTTATTTCAAGATAAGCATCTGAGATAGTTCAGCACATTGCTTATTTCAGCTCATTTTTCTGTGTACATTACAGGTAGAGGCTAGGGTGGATATCTCAGATTTGTACATTTTTGATGTCTGTGGTTAGAGAAATCAGCAGAAACCCAAATGTCCAATGCTAGTTAAAAAAATGTACCCCTGTGTTCATCTTCCTCCATTTTTACATAGACTTCATCACAGAATCACAGTATTGCACAGTGGTTGAATAAAGAGGTGTGAACACCTGGAAATCCTTTGATACAACACCTCTGCTTAGAACAGGGTCAGCTAAAGCAGGTTGTCCAGGTCTGTGTCTACTTAGGTCATGAATATCTCAAAGGATGGAAAGTCCACAACTTCACTGTGTTTGACCATCCTCAAAGTAAACAAAAAAAAACAAACAAAAAAAACCCAACAAACAAACAGACAAACAAACAAACAAACTTTTTCATTTGTATAAGTGAAATTTCCTGTATTTCTACTTGTGCCTATTATCTCTTCTCCTTTCACAGGGCACCACTGATGAGATTCTGACTCCCTCTTCTTTATAACCCTCCCATCAAGTACTTACAGACATGGACAAGATTCACCTGAGCTTTCTCTCAGCCTTTCCTTATAAAACAGATGCTCCCAGCCGTTAACAACCTTTGTGGTCACTGGCCCTTGTAAGTCAATGTCCCTCCCGTACTAGGGAGACCAGCACTGGACACAACACTCCTGATGTGTCCTACTAGTGCTTACCAGAGAGGAAGCACCTCCCTCCTCCCTGCTGGTGACATTCCATCAAAGGCAGCCCAGGCAGCTGTTGATCTTTGCTATGAGGTTTCTCTGTTGGCTCATGTACAACTTGCTGTCCAGCAAGGCTCCCGAGCTTTATTCTGCAAAGCTGTTTTCCAGCCAGTCAGCCCCTGGGCTCTACTTGTGTATGGGACTATTCCTCTTTTGCTGCAAAACTCTGCATTTTCATTTGTTGAACTTGACACGATTAATACTTCAATTCATTATAGCTATTGAGAAGTCAATTAATCCAGTCCTTTAAGTTATCCCTACAATCAATTGGCAGAGTAAATCTGCTTTAAAGGGCAACATCCCTCTGTTCCACTGACTAATGTCTGAGAGAAGGGGACACATCTCTCTCTACATTTGTGGTCAGTCACAGACTGGAGAGTACTTGATGTTTTTTAAAGCTAAACATATTCACTTGCTTCAGAAAAGTTCACTCTTAATGTCTTCTGCTTTCTCATCTCAAGACAATATGGATATTAAATCTCTGCTAAATATAGTTGTGATGGTGCTCAGATCTTCTTTGATCCCTGGTGTCCAAAATGCAAATGCTTCTCCAGGTGGTCTTACCCGACTCTAAGGCATGTCCTTTATTTGCTGTCTTATTTTAGTCTGTAGTAAGGTTATCCACTGTCGCAAGAAGTTTTACTGTTAGTCACAGTATTTTAGATTTATTTCTGGAATGTTTTATAAATCCCATGTGGTAAATATTCAGTATTCATACACCCAGTCAAACTCACTACCTTTAATCTGGCTTGATTTTTTCACACACACCCCACATACATTGATTTTAAAGTTTGCTTCATACAAACTACTTTTTCCCCTCATCCTTTCAGCAGTTTTAAAATTCCCTTAATGGCAGCAAAGACTGAAGACAGTAAATTTAGAAAAAAGAGTTGGTTTTATCATAAGCACAAGTCATTGAATAATATTTGTACTCCCATGGCACTTTAAAACACAGTGACCGATTTTACATGAAAGTTATAATATGAAACTCACTTGTAATTAAAGTATAGGTCCTGTTACAACATTGTATGAATTCTGGGGTCTTTTCCAAAAATTGATGAATAAAGGTATAGCTATGTTGGTTAAAGGAACAACTGGGCTAAGTGGAAATTTACATGCAAAATTAAAAAAGAACTTTTATTGCACCTAGTAGGTTCCATAAATACTTATCTCTAAAGTGGGAAATTCTGCACCACTCATGAAAAGAAGTTGTGGGATTTTTTGATGGAATCCTATTATGTTAGGCTCCTTTTGGAGCTCTTGTTCCCAAAAACTTTGTCATAAGAGTAATTGTCACACAGATTGTTCCATTAGGCCAGGTTCTGAAATTCTCATTCATTTTTCCATCTACCCAGCCAGTGGCCTTTAATAACCCTTTCAGAAAACGACAGAGTTCCCCCTCTAGCATGCCCTCTCCAGAGCTGTGGCTCCCTTTGAGAAGAGGTCAGCCTGTGCAATATATTCTATATAATGCCAAAAGCAGACTTGAGATAGACCAATTGTTGTAAGTCATGCATGCCCTCCTGCACCTTTTTGTCACCTTTTCTTATTTTTTTATGGCTGCTGGGAACCAAACTGGCTCCTGACATTAGTAAGGCATTCTTAGGAGTCACTTTGCTGGGCTTAATTATCGCAGTGATGCAGAAAGGCTATGCATTTGTGTTTGCATTTTCACATTGCAGTCCTTGGTAAACTGTTATTGAAGGACAAAGTACAAAATTCTTGGCATTTTAAAATGTAATACTGTCCTAGTGTATTGCAGAATTTGTATGAAGCCTTAAAATCTTTTTGGAAGCACCTTAAAAAGAGGACTTTACACTTAAAAATTTAAATCTCTATGGAAAAAAAAACCAAAACAACAAACAAACAAACAAACAAAAAAAACCAAACCAAAACCAACCAACCAACCAAACAACCATCCAAACCAAGCCCTAACTAGAAGAAAAGGACCATGATGATCTTACTCGATATTCAATGATATTCCTGCTAAACTATATCCTGTATTATCATATTAAAAACAACCTAAAACCCCAAAAACCCAGAACACCTAAGAAACCCAACAAAACCAAACCAACCAACCAACCATCCAAAAAATTCAAAACTCCAAAACCAAACACAGAAATGCCTGGTTTATATTCCATCTTAAAAAGAGTTTAGGCACAAAAAATCTGGGTTGTACGGCTGTTTCCAAAAGCCTCTCAACTTCCTCCTTGACTTAAAACACTGCAGTTCTTTTCAAAAATCACCATTAACCTTTTAAGTAAATTGCTTTCTCATATGATACACCCTTGCTTCCTTCATAGGTGTGAACTGTACGCTATTTTCCTTACAAACTCCATCATCAAGCAATCCATGTAAGCACTTGCCTGTCAGTCTTTCCACCTGAACAGCACTGATCAGTTAAGTGCATATTTACATTATTTGTTTCCTTTCTATTTCTGAAATCATAGAAAGATAATTTTGTGCCACAGAGAAAGACAGTTGACACTCACTCCTTTGATGAGAGACCGTAGGACAGTATAGCATTTCAATTGGACCAAAGTGGACTGGCAGAACCATTTTAGAGTCAGATTAGGGTTCACACTTTCATTGCAGACCGGTAAATACAGTGCAGCATGAAGGTCAGCCACATCTTCAGGATGCCCATCTAGCAGCCAAATGCATAGCAGTCACAATGCTGTGGGCAGTAGATGCTGCTGTTACTTTGAAACAGCAAGTCTTTTTCCAGCATCTCTTTATCTTTGTTTGGACTAGATATAGAAGTATTAATAGCAAAACACCTTTGACTTGTATCTGGAAACCTCCAGATCTCTATAAGGGCTTTCTTCCCCAGTGATTTTCTTCAGCACACTATCTATATCTCTGCTGTGAGCTTTCTTCTTGAAACCAAAGCTTTATTTTCTGCATCCAACAGCTGCCGCCTTCATCCTAGTTTTGTTCCCACACTGCTTTCAGTTTAAATCAGTCTGTGATTCGGTTTATCTAAGTCCATATGAAATGACAATATAATAATATGTGGGAAAGTATAAGATGGCTAATAGTATTTTTCCTTGGCCTACTACCGTTAAGGCTTCACTAGATTCTTATACGTTAATCTACCAGCAAAGGAGAAAGCCTGCTTTTCCAAAGAATCATGCCTCTAATCACAAAGTGAAGAAAATATTTCAATTTATTTGAAAATATGTTGTAACTGAGAAACTGCAGGAGGTTTTGTTTTTCTTTAAAGTTATTGACGTTTTATCTCTGATTCTTCACAAAGTGGATTCAGTTATTTCATCCTTGTGCTCATCAGCATTAAAATCATTAAAGACATTGAAATGCAGTTAAACTTTCTAAGACCTAGGTATTGATCTAATTAAAAAAAACCAACAACACTCTTTTCAGACTTATTTTTATTAGATTTCTCACTAAGAAATAATAAAAAAAAAAGACAGAAACTACACAACAGTCACGGTATTCTTTACAAAGGCTGTCACTTCTGGGGACGTGTTCTACTTCTCCATCAAACCATGTCATTCAGGGATATCATATTTATCCCATGTGGTTTGACTATCCAGACTCTGTGAATTGTAGATTATACCTGTGCTGCACAGCATATGCACTCCTTCACCTAAAATGTTTTTGAAGGAATATGAGTGTCTTCTACACGATATATTCTGTTATATTTTACCAAAGTTAGACTTCACCTTACATATACAGTATTTCTATCCTCAGATAGTGACTCTCGGACTCTCCTTACAGCCAAAAAACTTTTAGAAAACTATTAATTTACCCATATATACTAGGTACTTTAAGGATGAGAGAAATCACTGCCTGCTAGGATCTGCTTCACTGTGTAGAATTTAAATGGGAGTCTCAATATCTACACTTCATGAGTCCCGCTCCATGTCCGTCTTCTTCGTCTACATCTTGTCTAATGTGCAATTAAACCGTGACTTTATCACTCTACAGGAGTCTAGTCAGCAATTGAAAACTAAACCGTCTTATCATATTTAATTAGGCAATTTAACCATGCTGATTTCAGAACTGAACTTCTTCCTGATTCACATTTGAAAACAAAACCCAGAATGTTTAGAAAGAAACTGTCACGTTGAACTGCTCAGCTCAAGGAGCTTTTCAAATCATAGTATCAGTCTTTCCTGATATATCAGCTCCTGAGGAGCTTTCTCCATGACTCTAGTAAGTTGGGGACCAAGCAGAGAATTTCTGATGTTGAAGTCCAGGAATGTGTGGAACTGGAGCTATATTGTAAGCCAATAGCACTGAAAATCTTGAATGTTAATCTACTTCTCTTGCCTTTCCCATAGTAAAGGTGTTTGGGCCTGGTTTACATTTGATGTAAACAGATATTTTTTACGAATCAGTACCAAGACAGTATAATTGCAAGAAATAAGAAAATCTTACATATGAGGTTTGTTCAGCTTGCTGTTTAGAATTGAATGAAGATCAAAGTCAGCATGTAGCCTTGCACTGTGTATGGATAACCACATGGCTCAGCAATCATACCGGAAAACAAAAAGCCTGAAGTTCTATGACTGAGCACTCATGTAATAATGTTCTCAAAAATTATTTTCCGACTGAAGATTACTGAAAATGTATGGCACCTTCTAACCTCTTGAGTTCACTCCATTCAGGAAGAAGAACAAATGCAAAAGCAAAAATTCAGCGGAGCCAGGATAGATTTCCTGGAAACAATTTACACCAGTCTGTATCTGAGAGAAGACATTGCTGGATGTATACTGATAAAGCAAACCTAGATATAATTCTAGGCATTTTTAAATAAAAAATGCTGTTGATTGTCTAACACCAAACCTCTTTCTGATGAGTCAAACTGTGAAGTTACAAAGAGTTATTAATGGTATGCAGTTAGAATAAAATACATTAATACATGACTTTAGGAGAAATGTAAGAAGTTCAACTTTTTTTTCCCACTTTGCATACAAAAAAACATAATTTGGACATTTGGAGAACCATCTAAGTAAATGCAACCACCAAATAATTTTCTTTTGTTTAGGAGCTGTATGACTGACTGATTCTTAATAACTGCAAAAATAGCTGTAGGCAAAGAACAATACTAAGCTTGCGATGCACAGAAGTGAGCTAAAAACAGATGCCAGCCCTCAGCTCTTCCTGTATAATTTGTACATGGTAACGATAGTAAAGTGATTCCTTAAGCATATTTTCTAGCTTATTATTCACCACTATCTTATTTCATGTGGCACTTCAAAATGCTCTTTTATACCTGGGTTGCTAGAACAGGCTATCAGCAGCTTTTTGCTAGTGCATATAATTGAAAGGCTGTTACTTAAGGCAGGCACCATTAAAAAATCTGAATTTGCCAACAGTTACAATCCAATTCTACGCCTAGAATAGAAAAGTAATTATGGTATGCTGCTGTATTTGAAATTGCTGGCAAATCTTGATCTTTTAGTGGTGACTCCTGTTCGCAATAAGAGGCACACACCTTGAGGCTCTTTCTGTAGTCTATGTATACATATTATAACAGAAAGAGTGCACGTAGGTAAGATAGAAAGACCTATTTTATCAGGAATTATACCATTAACTTTCAAAGGTCCTTTCACAATTTTTTAAATTTTGTGAGCTCTGTTAATTTTAGTGTTGATGACTCAATTAACTTTCTAGGAATGAGACTAGAATCACATCTTTTGTTTTTCCTTAGTGAAAGGACTCCTGGTGTTAGACATGAAGTACTTAATACCACTCTTCAGCTTTAAAACGAACACCATTAGCAATTCCTGACTACACATTGCTCAAAGAGGATGAAAATCAAGTGACTTTGCATTCTAATTTTGCCAGAATAAAATCCTGCTGCCTCAGGTGAAATCAAAATAAATTCTCACTACTCAAAGAATACATGTGTTCTACTATGCAGATGTGTCCTAATGGCACTTCATACAGAGCAGCACGTTAAATACACTTACTGTCTGAAAGCTTGAACATTTTGTTAAAATAGGAACATATCTGTCATTTCTGAGGTGGACTTAAAAGATTAGGAGGTTAAAATTATTAAATGCAGCACTCTTTGTCACTGAAAATGGTCTTGAATGTGAACGCACCAGTGAGCTTACTTGATTCCTATATTGTTGTACATAAGCTGGATTTTCACTAACTGCAGAGAACTGATTATACCTTCAAGCAAGATTTACTTTCCTGCAGAGGATCATCCCTCCTTATTCACTGAGCTAAGCACTTCATGTGCATTGCCTTATCTAGCATAAGATAAAAGGCCTCGTACTTAAAAAGTCTGCTGGTGAGCGAAGACTTATGTATGTCTTCATTTATTTCAAGTATTTACCATTTATGTGTTCAAAATTATTGCAAGAAATACTGTTTTAGGGATAATTGATACTAATACTGTACAATTACCGTAAGTAGCCTTTGGGAACATAGTGGCAATGTTTCCTATCTCTGTGTTATTACAAATTGGAACATGGATGAATGTCAGCTTGATCAGCCACATTCAGATGAGTTTTTTCATACTGAAAGTTAAAATCCTTGGGTTTGGTAATACTCATAATTCTCAAAACTTATATTTTTATCTAAATAGAGAATGCAATTAACAAATTCACATAACCTTTGTTAATTCAAGGAACAACAACAACAACAACAAAAACATTTTAAAAAAACAAAACAACTTGAAAATGAAAGGTAATAATATTATCCTTTATTCTGTTTGCTAAAACTGAGAAAACTAAATTGATGCCATAACAGAGTGTAAGGTCACTGGAGATTGACCCATTTGTAAAATCCAGGGGATTTTAAAATATTTTTTCTTTTATTGCTACAACAGCCTCCCTGGTATGAGAGCACTAATGTATTACTTCTTAAAAGATTGCTGATCAATCACAATAATTAAATTTCTTTTACTTTGCCAATACTAGGTTCGTACTTGAAATGCAGTTGAGGACAATTAAGGCGAAATAACTAAGCCAAGACAGGAATTTTTTTAATTCAGGAAAAGTCTCTCCACATTAAGGGAAAACGTAGGCACACTGACAAAAAAAGTGGGTGTCTCAGTGGTGGAAGACACAGAAAAGACAGAGTTACTGAATGCCTTCTTTGCTTCGGTCTTCACTGATAAAATTCTCCCCCATGAGTCCCAGACCCTGGAGACAAGGAGGAAGATCTGGAGAGAGGAAAATTTTCCCTCTGCAGAGGAGGACTAGGTTAGAGACCACTTGGCCAAGCCAACCTAGACATCCATAAGTCCATGGGCCCTGATGGGATGCACCCAAGCGTGCTGAGAGAACTGGCAGATGTTATTGCTGGGCCACTCTCCATCATCTTTGAAAAGTCATAGAGAACAGGAGAGGTGCCTGAGGACTGGGGAATGGCATATATCACTCCAGTCTACAAAAAGGGCAAGAAGGAGGACTCGGGGGACTACGGGACAATTAGTCTCAGCTCCATCCCTGGAAAGGTAATGGAGTGACTTGTTTTAGATGTCATCTTCAAACATCTTAAACAACAGGAAACCATTGGAAGTGGTCAATGTGGATTTACCAAAGGTAAATCATCCTTGACCAATCTGATAGTCTTCTATGAAGTTATACCTGTACGGCTGGATGAGGGGAGAGCAGCAGGTGTCATCTACCTTGAATTCAGCAAGTCTTTTGACACTGTCTCCCATAGCATCCTCATTAGGACACTGAAGAAACGTGGGCTAGATGAGGGGTCAGTGAAGTTGATTGAGAACTGGCTGTGTGACAGGACTGAAAGGGTTGTAATTAATGGAGTAGAGCAGGGTCAAGTTGGAAGCCTGTAACCAGTGGTGCCCCCCAGGGGTCAATACTTGGTCCAGTCTTGTTCAACATATTCATCAATGATCTGGACAAGGAGACAGTGTATCCTCAGCAAGTTTGCTGATGATAACAAACTAGGAGGGCTGGCTGACACTCCAGAAGGCTGTGATGCCTTGCAGCGTGACCTAGACAGGCTGGAGCACTGGACAGAGAAGAACCTAATGAGGTTCAACAAGAGTAACTGTAGGGTCCTGCACCTGGGGAGGAAAAGTGACAGGCATCAATATAGGTTAGGGGTAGACCTGCTGGAAAGAACTTTTGAGGAGAAGGATCTGCGGGTCCTGGTAGATAATAAGTTATCTGTGAGGCAGCACAATGTGCCCTTGTCACCAAGAGGGCCAATAGAATTCTGGGCTGCATAGGGAAGAGTGTGGCCAGTAGGTCAAGGGAGGTCTTTCTCCCTGCATTGGTGAGGCCACAACTGGAACACTGCATCCAGTTCTGGGCTCCCCAGTTCAAGAGAGACAGGAAACTACTGGAGAGAGTCCAGCATAGGGCAGCAAAGATGACTGAGGGATTGGAGCATCTGCCTTATGAGGAAAGGCTGAGAGCTGAGACTCTTTAGCCTGGAGAAGAGAAGGCTGAGGAGTGACCTTATTAATGTTTACAAGAATCTAATGGGTGGGTTGAAGGAGGATGGAGTCACATTCTTTTCAGTGGTTTCCAGTGACAGGACATGGGACAACGGGCTCAAGCTGGAACATAGGAAGTTTCATTCAAATATGAGGAAAAGCTTCTTTGTGGTGAGGATGACTGAGCACTGGAATAGGCTGCCCAGGGAGGTTGTGGAGACCTTCAAGAGCTGCCTGGATAGAGTCCTGAGTAATGTGCTCTAGGCAATCCTGCTTTGGCAGGGGACTAGATGATCTCTAGAGTTGGACTAGATGATCTCTAGAGGTCCCTTCCAACTCTGACAATTCCATGATTCCATGATTAGTCTAAACAAAGCTAATTCTGTTCCCTTTTTAATGTAATCTCTGTTCTACGAATTTAAGATATTGAGTGACCAAGCTCGCACACAGAAATCCCACTAGTAGCACAACTCTGGAGATTACAACTCAGGTACCTTAAAAATGACACAAATTGTAAGAAAGAGAACCCAGACTCATTTATTTGATTTTAACAGATGAAACAAGGACCTAGGAAATGACCTAATTTTTACTTAGCCCTTATTCAGGCCAGTTCCCATGGGCAGTAGTATGAATTAAAACAAGACAAGACCTCACTTTTGGCTTAGTAGGATTTGTAACATTGTGTGCCACTGTCTGAGATGTCTGTCTCTTTGAAGAATCTTTGAAGTGTCTTTCTACACACTTTTGAATGATTGTGTTTCTGTTCAGTAACACAAATTTACAAATTTGTAGTGACATTTTAAATGTTACTCTGTGAGAAAGAGGAGAAATCAAATGTGCTTTGTAGTTAAATGATGGCAGGAATGGTTGTTATTCTGGATATTTTGGGTCAAGGAACAGAATGGTGAATTTCAGTTTCATGAGTGCTCTTAGGTGTAGAAATCCAATCAAACAGTCATATGCACATAAGTTGACAGAAATAATGGCAACAATGCTTGTGACTCTGTCCTTCCTTAGCATACATATGAGAGTCTACACAGATAGGCTGACATTGCAAATGTCGTATTTTGATGGTAAACGCTCTTCGTAGGGTGAGAGAAATATTTCTTCCTGTTCATAACACTGTGCAAAAGTGAGACTGATCCCTATGAAATGTTGAGCCCCTTGTTGAGGTCTTTCAGCTCCTTATATCTTAACTGCAAGTTGAATATTTCACACAGGCTAACTTTGGATTTGGTAGATTGACTTATGTCTTTTATTGCCTTTCTCATATTCATGGTTAGCAATAGACTTTCCTATAATAAAAACATGATGGACAGGAGTAGGACTGTCAGTATTACCTAAGTAGTCCTCAAGGATTCTGCATAGTTGTTGGGTTTTTTTCCTACTTATACTGCAACATTTTTAGCATGTAGAAAAATCTCTCTTATGGACTAACACTCCATGAGTTTTTCTACTCCTTTCCACAAAGGAAAAGTGGTGTATATTTTAAATTGCAAATTTATTCTGAAGGCATGAGATACTCCAACAGAAAAACTAAATCTTAACTACCTTATCAGTTTCAATGCAGAAGCCTACATTTCTGTTCTTTAAATGAAAAATAAGACAATCTAGATCTGGACTTTTAGTAAAGAATACACATGTAGAACTAGAATCTTCTTGTTATGTGAATCATCACCAAGCTTTTAAACAAATAACTGATATCTAAAAACCTCATGGAGAAATAAGTAGCAGCCAACATCCGATCATAATTATTCTCTCGCTTAGTTACTAAAAGTCACGCTATGATTTTTAATTTTTCAAAAAGAAGTTGTTTCTCCCACCAGCATCTAAAAAGTAGAAGACATGAGTATTTCAATTTCGTATAAATAGAAAGCCCCACTTAACTGTGTTTCTACCCAGACTACAGTTAAACCGGAAGATCATAAAAAAAGATAAATTATATATGAATTTTTATTTCATAGCATTTACATTTTCTTTGTGCATGCAAAGGAATTCCCAATTCAATCAAAATGCTGATAACCTTCCATTTGGAAAGTGTGCTTACTTGGAAGCCTGGATTTTAAAAAGGAATAAAGATTAAAAAACCCACAAAAATCTTATTAAAACTAGCTAACGGGCTGCCTATCAAATTGCAAATACAAATGAAGCACCGTCATTGACTGTACATACAGAAAACTTAACTTTTTTCTCTTGCAAATAGGTCACTTCTTTGCCCCTTTATTTTTAACCTATATGTAATAACTTGCAACACAGTGAACACCCTATATTATCACAGGTCAAATATATAGTCACACGAATAATGTGTGCAGGTAAATGGGCAGATGGGTAGGGCTGATCCCTGCTGCAGAACAACCATGGTCACTTGGTCATGTATGAATAGGGAAAGGGAGGAAAAAAAACCAAAACCCAAAGACTATTAGTATGGCCAAAAAGAAGATTATATCTACATGAATAAAGAATGAACGGCATTCTTACAGGTTCTTAAACTAGATTCTGAGCTAAAATAACTCTGCAAAGTGCTGTGGGACTGTGACTGGGTTGAACATAACCTTCATGTAAGAGCCTTATCTAATGTGCATATAAAGGGAGGACTTTCAGTATGGAGTCACTAGAGCACTGCCATCCAAGGTACAACCAATTTTCGAACAGTCTGTTCAGTTCCGCTAAAACTGTCATCTAGGAGATCTCTGATAAAATGGAGGGGTTTCAGAGGACATTTAAGAAAATAATTACAGGAATGAAAACAGACCTTCTGAGCAATTCAGAGTCCACCATATCTTATCAAAGGAAAAGATTAATGGAGAAGTGACTCAGTCACAGCCTATAAAGGTCTAGGTAGTTTTTATCATGCATTTTCCCATCCAGCAAACAAAAGTAAAATAAGATCCCATGACTGGCGATAGACAAGTTTGCCCTAGGACTGTAGTGTGATCCTGTAACTGAAGACTGAAGCATTTATCTAGTATTACTCTTCAGT
>VZTM01002096.1:0-129143 GCA_013400555.1 Jacana jacana
TGTGGTTCTTTGTTGCCATCTAAGGGTAAACCACGACAGTGGAAAATTCTGGAGTGCTTTTTCTTGTGATGGTGTGGAGTGCAAAGAACATGACCTGGACCAAAAAGAAAAAATGTGGGCAAGGGGGTGAGACACTAAGGCTTTACAGGGCCATCATTCCAACAATTGGCAGACCGTAAGCAGAAAGCCAGAAGGAGAGGTGGGAAATCAGAGGAGAATCAAGCCTTGGCCTGGAAGCTGGTTCTGTTGGTGTGCAGGGATAGACCAGAGAAAGCCTGATGCAAAACCTGGCACTGCATTCTGACACTCTGATTGACCTCTTACAGGAGATAACTTAACAGTCTCTCTGTTTTTGTTTTTTTAAATACACATACAGTCTGCTCCAGCTGCTTGGCTCCGGTGCTAGCTCGTGGTGCCAAGCCAGACATACTTGGCTGGGATACAAAGTTGGCTCAGCCCTCAAATAAACCACTGCTGTATTGTCATTATGAAACAGGAGCTCTTAAGTGACTTCACTGGAGAGGTCTCAGAGCTGCAATACCGGTCGGTGCTGGGGCACAGCCATTCTCTCTGGCTGAATGTGGCTCAGCAGCAGCAGCAGAGTGGCTGGAGGCAACCAAGTGCTGAAGAAAGATCCTTCATTTTCAACAACTGTCATTTATTTCTCAGTCTCATGTGATTTGTGACACACTGAAAACAAGTAGTTTGGACGATCAGTGTATCAAACGTGACAACCCGTTAGAGTTTGGGTATGTTCTAATTTATTTCACAACTTTTAGGATAATACTGCCCAAATCTATGGCTGTTAAGAGTAAAACTGAGGTCTTTGATGAGCTTTACACAGGAGCTCTGCTAGTTCATTCACTCAGTTAAGCTTGTGTCATCCTTCAAGGCCAAGATAGCAGTCAGGCTGAGCACGGTGATGGGAAGGTCTATCCTATTGCTACAGATAAAGGGAGGACAGCCTAAGCACAGGACTGAGGTATTGCATTATCTTCACAGCCCTGTCCAACTCTTGGTAAGACCGCCCCTTATGCACATCTAGCACCACATCTCCCTTCTGCATGGTGTGCTCTAGATATGAAACACCCCGTGAGCACCAGTCAGCTCAAGAAATCATTGGGCTTGAGCTCAGTAGAAAACAGAGTCCCTCTTGGCATCCTGGCGGGCAGTTCTCTACACTCTGTCATACAGCTCACCCCAGGGAATGCCCAGGGTGAGGTCTGACTGCAGGAGCACTGCCAGGGGCAGGACATGCCAGGAAAGCAGAAGCAAAAAAGGATCAGGTTAGAAATACTTGCCAGAAGCCAAGAACGATCTTGCTTTCATCTGCTGACAGAAACTCTGACAACTGTATATAATCTGCCTGATTTTCACTAGTCCAAATAGTCTTAAAAATAGAAGTAGTTTAGTTTTTACAAGAGCTGGCCCTAGAGAACACAAAGCTTGCTAGACAAAACAGTGACCATGGAGGAAGACTCCCCACTCTTCTGTCGCATCTCTTCAGCATAACAGATCCAGAAAAACAAACACATCCATCAGACCGTTCCCCTGAAGACAGGAAAGGCAAGAAGTGGGGAGAGAGGGAAACAGCAAGAGACATCATTCTATTTTTAAACTCTTGAAAATGGCTCCAGAACTACTGAGAATGGCAAGGAAAGCACTTAGAAAATATCACCCAAGTACACATCCAAACCATAACTGTCTGCACCATGGGCTTTGCACTCAACCGGACTAGGTTTCGTCCTTCCTCCTGGCTGGGCTGCCCAGGTCCCCACCAGCACCAGCGCAGAGCCCAGAAAGGGACAGAGGTTGGAGAGGAGGCTGCTGTGCTGCCCATCCTGTCTTCCGCTCATTCCCACCACCACCTCACCTCTCTGTGCCCCACACAGCTCCGTTTCTCCTAGTGCTTTCCCCTTGCCCTGTGAACCTGGCATTCCTGCTGCAGATTCCCAGAAAACTGCAGGGCAGAGAGAGCTAAGGGGAAAGTGGTGTTTGATCAGCAGAAAGCCTAAAAAGGATGGAGTCACACTGCTCTTCCCAACTAGGGGAGAATTGCTTGACTGGAAATCAAGTGATGTCAAAGGATTTGGCAATTTTATCCACTTCCCTATATTCCCAACACTATCCCAACAGTCTAGCAAACTTTAGGAGAAACCTATTTGAGATCTGAGAATAGGCATTTTGATTCAGACTCTGGGTTTTATGCAGGGTCGGGAGGTAGAAATTACAACTGAGTTATGGATTTCATCAAAACAAATTCTATTAAAATGAAAAATGAAATAACTATCCAGATGCTAATACAAAACAGGTGCTAGGCTTTAAACATGATAACATTTACTGTTTTAGCCACATTAATATTATGGTTAAGACATACTGTACTGATTACAGCTTTAATTTAATAAATGTCAGCGATGCAGAGCATTGTATCCTTTATTTACACACAGCATCCTTCCTCTGTGGAAGAAAGAAACCAGAAAAAGCAAAGGGACTTTTACCAAGTGAAGTTCATCCCAGATTAAAGAAAACTGTATATGAGATGTACGGCTTAAACAATGCTGCTGAATGAATGGCAGCACTATACTGGGTTGTGTGGGAGAGCCACGGGGCAGGAGGGCTGCAGTGACTGTCAGCATCTGCATTCCTCCTCTCCATTATTTTTTCTTTTCTTTCTCCTATTTCAGGAGGAATGGGGCAAGAATCACGTTCAAAGAAAAACCCAGCATTTCTGGAACACGGTGCACTGCCTGCTTAGGTCAAGGCAAAAAGGCAAGGGCCAAAAAAAATAAACAAAAGGGAATATTCTTTCACAAATTTAGGGGGAAATGTGTCATGAAATCCTGATGCAGTGGATGAAAAAAATAAAATCCTCAAGAATCCTCACAACTCTGGCAAACCTTAATCATGAGATATAGGCGGAAAGGAAGAAAAGGCAACACGCAAATACTTTGGAAAGAAAAGAAGCCAAGTGCCGCCCAGGTGTATGCTCAATCCTCAGGAACTTTCTCTGTATGTAAGGACCCCCCCAGTAAAGCTGCTGTCAGCTCTCCAGCACTAGATCCCCCAACAGACCACAACCAGCAGCTCAAGCTCCCGAGTAACCCAAGCTGCTCTGCGGGGCCAGCCAGCCAGCTGCACCAGAGAGGGAGCCACTGGGGTTGACAGCCATTCCTAACAGCATTTTGAAAGTAATGTTTGCACAAACTATAAGAACAATAGCAATAACGTTCCATTGTCTCTAGGTTTTAGAGCCACTAAGACTAATGAGTTCATTTATAGCCCTGATGGAAGTAATTAAATACAAAAATCAAAGCACAACATTCTTGTTTAGTGCTCTTTGAAACCAATATTCTAATGGAATGCTATCAACAGCTAATTGAAGCACTAATCTTGCCCAGGGTTGGGCCCATTGCCCAGATGGCTAATATATCATTTTCTAGTCTGGCAAGCAACATATTGCACTGGCTGGAAAGAGCTGCTATTAGATATAGCTTGATGATACAATGGAAGCATAAGAACTTTTCCAATCAATATTTTGATAAAATTGGCATTTAATGTCAATCATTCAATAAAGTTCTTGCTGAAGTACAAGGACACATCCTTAGCTTTATAAATAAAAAATCTGCTGCCTTTCGCAAATAAAAGTTCCTACCAACTGCACAGGAACAGCAATACAGAAACATCAGCAACATAAATGCCCAGTGAGTGCTACGAGGACAACTGGGAAGCTGAACAGCTTCTTCCTATAGTTGAATGACTCAATGAACAAAGGCCACAATTTTCTGCCAGAACACGTCCTTTCTGCAAGTTTTTGCATATTGTATGGCCTGGCAGAGGGGGTGCAGGAGAGTGCAGTCATGTGGAAGATACATCTGACAGGGATGTCTGACCGGTTGTACAGACTGGAGAATTCTCATCACTTAATGCTCATTATAAGATGCCTTCGCTTTCCATGCTTGGGATGCAATATTCTGCTGTTCTCAGAACTGGAGATTAAAAGTATCAGGGACTGTGTCAGCAATTTTCACAAGCAAGCAACATGAGTAATGGTGTACTTCAAGTTGGCAAATTGAATTGTAAATATTTTTTTCCTGGTTGTTAATTCCTTTTTTTTTTTGAGGTTAAGGATGGCACAGTTGTTGGCATCTGGTTTAGACGTTCAGCAGCTTTGGCCTCCGTTATCCCTTTTCCCACTGCCTGCACATTCAGGTATTTTCATTCAATTGTGCACTGTTTATTCAGCCAGACCCTCAGCTGGTGTAAATGAGCACAATTCTGCAAACAGGGGAGCAGCGCCAGCTCACACCAGCTTCAAATGGGCTTCTAAGCATTCAGGGCACTTGGAAGCAGGGAGTCAATGAAGCAAGGTAATGGGAAGAACATCCTTAAGGTGGCCAGTGACCTGTGTCTGCACTCCCTGAAAATGCAGTTTGAACTTCAGCCCTGAATCATGAATTAGGAACTACTCGCAGCCCATGTTTTTTTCTTGTCAAGCACTGCACGAACCCCAGATTTTGCGGGCAGCACGCATGACTTTATGCTTCTGTGCTTGTGCGTACTGCTCACACAAGCTTCTGAAACTGTACAACTGCCTGTGCAAGCACCCAGTCCTCTCTAGAAGACCTAAATGATCTCAAGAATATCCTGATTTATTTATATTGTTCCAGAAGGCTGGTCAGACAGAGTATTTTAAAAGTTACAAATATTTTAAACCACTAAATGGGATATGGCTTAATGTCACTAGTCATACAAATGCAGCATTATCCAGAGCCCTGGAAGAAGGCAGCAAATGCTGCCTATCATGATACAATGCTGTCTTTCTCGAGAAGACAAGGAGCTTCTTTGAGAAGCAGTAGAAGTGAGAGAACTAAACATCTATGTTTATCTACAACATTTTCTTTTGAAGTGTACATCAAATACTTGGTATTTCTCACCCTCTACCCTTAATACACATTTTGTGGCATTACTTTCAACAATATAACCCTTACTGTTAAGCACTAAGTATTTTCCTGAGGTGTCTAAGTCAGAAGTGTAATCATCCAAGACTCCCTCAAGGACAGGGAAAAAGAGTAAACATACAGAAGCAGCAGCAAATTACAACACCGGCATTTTCTAATACCTCAGCATAAAAGTAGCGTAAATCTGGCATAAGAGACTGAAAAGAACATTGTCAGATGGCCCATAGGACTACTTGCTTTGCCTGTACCTGGGTACGTTCCACGGCATGAGGGATCACCCAAACTGAGTCTGCAGACATGGAAGAATAAATCGGCATTTAATCCCCATCCTGTGCTCCACTTCTTGAAATGAAAGCAAATGCCCACACTTGACCGGGGCCAGATGATCTGGAAGGGCACAGATCTGATATTGACGGCTGTGGAATGACATTTTTCAGCGTAAAGGAAACCTGAGAACTAAGTTACAGGTTTAACAATCACAGATGAGATTCTGCATCTTCAAGAGCCCTAGTGAAAAGAAACAGAGATTAACGTCTCTGGTGGATTCAAGCTGCTGGGAAGTAAGAGCATAAAACCAACCCCATAAAGAGTTGTTTAAGATGTTTGGTTTACAGTCCATTCCTTCCTATAGATTTAAGGCTGATTGCAGACACAACAGGTACCTGACACTGGCGTTGTTCTCCAGAAGCCTTTTGAGGATGTCAGAGATCTACTGGTGGTTAAGGGCAAAGCATGTAATTGTTCCCACTCTATTCTGAAATGCCATGTTACCAGGATACATTTCCTGTTACTTTCTTGTTACCATCTCCATTTAAGTTCTTAATTGGGCAGAATCATTTCACTCAAGCGTGGAGAAGAAACCCCACACGCGTTATGTTTTCTTTAAACAGTAATTAAAAGGCATAGCAAGCGATTCTTCCGCAGGAGCTCAATACAAAGGTGTATTACAGCCTGTCTTGAAAACTACCCAAGGGGTCCCACTGCCAGCTGAGGAGTGAACAGGTCCCAGGAGAGCAGCCACCAAATTCTCCAGGGCCTGCAGGGGAAGGGAAGGTGCTGCCCAGCCAGGCTGACAAGGTGGGGATGTTAAGTGCCTCAGTGATAACTGTTAAGAACAATGAACTTGACCTTGTCAAAGGCTGTCGTTATTGATAATAACAAAGTTCAACAGCATTATTATAGGATTTCACAACTGTTAACCTTTATTGCTGGAGGGCTAATTGTGACCTTCCTTGTGTCTCCTTCACACCTAATTAGGTTTCCCCATTGTAAAGAGATAAAAGAGTGTTTGTATCAGTGGGGCATCTTTTTCTGCAGCTGAATGAATTCATGAAAGAGTGAGATTGTTAAGAGAGACAGAAGTGTGTGTGTGTGTGGAAATACAGAAAAAGGCAGGAGGCATTAATAGACTTTAGAATAAAATCCTGACAGATTCAAATTGATTCTGCTGCCTGAGAAAATTGAGTGCGGAGGGAATTAGATTTATGCACTGTTAAATGTAACTGCCTGGCAGTATCCATACAGAAAGCTGTTAAAATGGTAATCTTTAGAGATGTATGAAAATTTTGTGTGAATAGACCAATGAACCATCACTCGGAGCATGCCTCTTCTAGCCGAATAACACCAGGCAGTATTATTATTATTAATAATGTATTACAAACACTATGCATTATGTATGTAATTTAATCACAGCATCTAAATGTATAAACAACAGCACAGGCACTCAGTAACTTTTTTTTTGTGCTTGCAGTTATATGTATTAACTTTTTCTCTCCTAGGACCCCCTGAGGAAATGGAAAGTGCTGCTGGCAACTCAGTACAGCTCGTGACCAGGTGAGCCAGCACACCCTGCACCCTGGCTGGGAGAGCCTGGTGGGGTGCAAGGAGCAGTCTGTGCCAGGGGTCAGTGGGTGTGTGGTTCTGCAGAGGGTACTCGGGGCAAGAAAGCAGCAGATGGCCTCAGAAGTGGCTTCCTTCAGACAGGACGGCTGGGTGGATGTGGGCAGACAGCCCAAGTATCCCAATCGGGATTTTTTGTTGTTTTAAACTTCTCAGCTAAAAATACCCGGTTGATGATCCTCCTAAAGGCTAATTTCTAGAAAGAGGTGTGGACAGCACACCAAGTCAATGGGGGCTTTGAGTTACCATCAAGAAAGCTGGGAACAGGTCTCTAGTAAATGTATCCATAGCTCACACTGGGGGGTGGTGGGGTGGTGGTGTATGTGTAAATCAAGCTAGAAACAACTTCTTGATTCCCCCATTTGAATTCAGATCTGTGGTGCTTACATCAGGCTTATTGCCGTCACAAGGCAACTCAGTGAGATGATATTACCACTGATGATAGGGACAATCACTGATTGATCTTTCAATATCTGATTTAGATTAGATGCTGTCATAGCCTCTTTTTATAACTCTAATTATTGTAGCTTTGCTCTACCCGTATTTGTAAAAGCACTCTGTAGTAATTGAGCTATTTCAGAACACTGGTTCTTGCTTCAGCCCATCAAGTACAGGGGACTGTGAAAAGTTGTAAATCTAGAAATACAGGTGAGCCAGAGAGTTCCTCCCTTTGGAAATCTCTAGCGGCAAGCTCAAGCTCCTCACATTCTATTGAGAAAATGTAATTTCTACACAGAGCTATTAATTCACTGAAGCTTTGCAAAGCAGCATAGCCATTCCCCAGGCCCAACCCATTAAACCATCAGGTAGTACCCAGTGTGAGGGTCTGAACAAAGCCTTGCACATTCCAAGCCAACTCTCTTATTATTTATGTGGTTATCTTGAAAAGGGCTCTTTGTGTAATTTCATGAACTTCATTCCAGTTTTGTCCCAGTGCAGATACCAACAAAGTTATTCATGTGGAACTTCTGTTTTTCAGCCACCCTGATGATGGCACTGATGCACTAGTCAAGAAGTAAAACAGTGTTCAGTACTCCAACTTGAATGCTGTGTCCCCATCCCTGCCTTGCATGTAGGAGCACGTTGCATTTAATATTCATAAGGAGCTATGCTGCCAAATGGCTTCTCCAGAGAGATCTGGCTGGAGTCAGAGGGGATCCCCCTTGCACATATCTAGAGCTCACACCAGCACAGCAAAACACAGTAAAGTGGCATCTGACGGAGGCACTGAGAGGAATTTCAGCATCTACCTGTAGGGTCACTGCATCCCAGATGTGCACTCCACCCATCCCTTCCACCAAGGTTCACACCAGTACCAAGAACGACAGCATGAACGCACACGGACAGAGCATTTGATAAAGTAACACGGCCCAGCTACGAGTGGTTCACTTGCTGTGGCTTCCCAGACTGCCTACCACCAACACCACACAGATGGACCCACCACTGAGAAACAGTCACGTGGACAAAGTTTCAGCTAATGAGACATCATTTTCCCTCCCCTGTTGCTTTAATTTGCTCTAGTTCATATCTTTGTTCTTGATGCAGCAGCACCAAAAAGAACTTGCTCGACTTGTAACAGAGTCACCTACAGGAGCTTTCTTCTGTGCCTTTGAAAAACAGGTGTAGCCCTGTGCACTTAGCTGGGAACATAATTCAGGGATGTCTTTCCAGCTGAGCTAAAATGTGATTAATCTGTGTTGAGTTCATGCAAACTAGTAGAGGATTTCACCTCCAGCAGATGGGATTGTCATTCTACTGTGTTTTAGGTAAAGGACAATCCTCTGTGGTTGCAGAGTAGTTGCAGTGTTGGGAATTCCTATTATGAGAGCTTTTAGAAGCTCTGAATGTTAAAATATCATAAAAGGCACACATTTGTTGAATATGAACTAAGACATATTAATTTTGAAAGGAGGTTCCTTTTTTTGAACTACTTTAAGAGCTGGAACTAGTTTATGCACTCACCAGTTACCCAGGAGAGCAAAGGACCAAAACTGCACCACAGCCTTCCTTCCTCGGGGAGTGTTACTCTCCCAGGCTGGCCCAGCTCCTCCAGAGGGAGTTTAAAGTGCAGGAAGAGCCCTTGATCCTCCCATATTTGAATGCTGTATGTAATACAGGACTTGAAGAAAATCTGGTTAACACAGGCACATGCAACTCTGCTTCTGAATTCCCTGAATTTAAGTGTAAATCCCAGGAAAACCAGTGGGATTATTATCTATGAAGATTGTAGGCAAGTTTAGATTTAGTCTTAAATACAACCAAGAACCAAAGAAAACCCATTCTGGAGTATTAGCATTGCCAAAATTGACACTGTAGGAAGGGTCTGTCCAATTTCGTGTCTCATCTCTGAAAAACGGTGGCGTAAAGAACTGAACAGACGGAAATAACAAAAATTATTCAATTAGGCAACCTACAGAGGAAAACCATTCCTGTCCAGCTCCCACCCTAACCAGCTAATGGAGTATGTCCTGAAATAAGGTTGTTTATATCCTCCTCTAGGAGCTAAGATACCTCATCTACCGCATCTGGTTCCATTCCAGTAACTCCAGAGTCAAAACACCAACAGGCTTCCTGAAGCTGCTAAGCGAGAGAAACAGGAGTGGACAAACCCTGCTTGGTCAGACAAGGAAAGAGCTTAATAAGGAAAGAGTTTTGTCTTCAGACATCTTGGAGACAGCTACCAAAATGCATATTATAAGCTCAGAAAACTATCAAAAACTCTTACTGGTTTCTTACTTCAGAAGTGTCCAAGATACTTCATTGGTATAAAAAGCTGAAGGAGCCAATAAAAGTCTGTCTTTTGTGGGTTACAGACTTCACTAAAGATATTTTCATGCATATCTATGGAAAAACTTTCAGAAAAGTATAGAGCATTAGGGTCACAAGTCCTCACAGTTATGGGGATTTTCTACATAGGGAATTTTGTACTCCTGCTGTAGAGACAGCTATCAGGTGTTCTCCACAACTGCCCCAGCTACACCCTGAGGGAGGGAGGACTAACCAGGCACAGGGCAGGGCTGGTGATGGGGCTAGATAGGCAAGTTCCTTGTCTTGTTTCATTCACGAATACAGAAGTCCCCAAACCGATTGCATAAACAGCTTTTCAAACAACCAATAGCAGCGACTTTTAAAATGCATTTCAGAAGCAGTAGAAGCAACTGCAGTGACTGCTCCACCCAGGCAGGCAGAGCAGCTGGGCTTTCAAGGATAAAGAGATAGCCTGAAGGCATAGCTGGTAAAGATCCTGGCCACACTGTAGGTGTCAGTTTTAAAACCTAAATGCTCACAGCCAAAAACACCCCAAACCAGGCAATGGGAGAAGAAACTCCAATACACAAACGTGACCTGGAAGCAAACCCCAGAACTAAATTTCAGACCAACACATCCACTAAAATTGCCTCCACAAACAGGGTGATGGAGAGCTTGCTCTGAGGCCAGCGTGCACCCATTTTCAGGTGAAAATTCATGGCCTAGGAAAGGAAAAGGGGGTCGAAACCAAAGTCAAAACATGACTATAAAGGCACAGTGCAGTGAAAGCTACCCAGTCTCTGGCTTACACCATCCTCCTCCAGCACACGGGGCTGAGTGCAGTACACCATGGTAAACCATCACACAAGAGTGGCTGTCCTGTAGGTACCACATACCGTGACGGTGCTGTCACCAGGGGCAAGGCCAGCCCCCCCAGAACTCCCTGAAGGCAGGCACGGATGGATGAAAACAAGCCACAGAGGGGGTCCATTTTGCTTAGCGCTTCATTTTTGTTGAGCAGATGTTTTCTGGGCAACACAGACTCCGGCTCTAATTTGCCTTGTTAATAATGCGGAGCAGAAAACCCTGATTAACAAAATAATTAACAAGCATTTGAAGTATCTTTGGGGTTTTTTTGGTAGCGTGTTTCATTGTAACATACTGTAGGTAGACTCTTTGAACTGGAGGAACAACTTGGACATAGTAGAAGCCATAACACATCCTGCTCAGCAAGCTGGTAAAGATACAACTTTGGTCTTTGAGAAGACTCCAAGTTATACTTAGAGATGTAGCCTTAAAGTGATCTTTTCCCTCCAAACTTTGCTTTCTGCTTCCCCTGCATCAAGCCTGGTTGGACTCAATATTAAAGATCAATTCCAACCCAGACAATTCTATTATACTCTTCCCAGTCCATACTAAAGGACCCAAGCTTTTAATGCCAGCTCTGCATGGCCCACGCACCCAAAATGAACCTCAAACCCACATTCTGACCGCAGCAGGTCTCCCATTCAGCTGCCCCACAGCACAGCTCACCCAGCAGGGACACGGCTGTCCTTCTCCAGCTCCTCTTACAACCTACCTGACCTGCATGACCCCACAGGCTCTGCTGCTGTCCCATCCCGCAGCAGCACTACCCTTGGTGCTCAGTCCTCATGCAGCATCCAGAGGAGCACGCAGAGGGATGAGGCCTGACCTGGTAGTGCTGCCTTATGCAGGAAGAAGATTTGGTGCCAGAGGACAGGACAGAAGCAAGCAGCCTGTCCCTGCACTGCCACCGAGGCACCCAGATGAGCCTGTCCTATGGGTGGGAAGAACCTCTGCCCTGTCCACACACCCCATGACCTGAACGAACACACAAACAGCTCCCCAAAGCACCTGCCATGATGCAGTTCAAGGTCATCAGAACACAAGCAGACACTCAGGCTGCCTAAGAATATATGGTGGATAAACTGCCCTGCTCCCCTGAGTGTCCCCCCTAGACTTTGGGGTCAGGAATTACCCAGCGCTGCTGGCTCATGACCTCCATAATCCCCACCCACAAAAGGATGAGCAAGCGCTCTGGGAATGTATTCAAACTGGTTTACTCTTTAAACAGGCATATGCAATAACATGTTGACAAAAACATATGGGGAAATTATTCTTCAGTATATTGCTGTGTGGAGCTAAGTATGCCAGCTGAACCAAGTGCTAGGTTTTATTTACCAGGGAGCCTCATTTCCAGACCAGCTTTCTGTAGAGAGTTTAATAATATTGTTGAAAGCAAGGAAGATACCTATAAATAGGACCAAGACCTGGCTGTAGAACTTTTGCGTAAAACTTTGATGACAAGAAGAATAGCCTTAATGTATGGCACTCGGCAAATTCCTTATTTCTTTCTGCCTACAGTAACTCAGTGTGAAAGTAGGTAGCAGGGTCAAGGAAAGATTTCTTTATGTGTTCATGACTTGGTTTTCTGAAAGCTTCTCTATCCCAAAGCCTGGGTACTAGCCCCTGTATTACCCCCCTTGCTCTGCCCTTGGATTTAGGGAACAGGGCAGTATCAGCACTGCTTAACATCACTGGCAGGTTCCTGTTGACTCAGTTCCTGTCCTTATCCAAGCATCTCTGCCTCCCCCAAGATGAGGGACAGCTGGACGCTCCAGCCAAGAAAAAGGCAGTATTTTCTTCAACGGAAAAAAACCCCAAAACCAAACAACGCAGCTCACAGCTTTCTCTAGAAACCTTCTCTCCCAACACAGTGACCAGCTGTAGGGCTCACCAAAAGTCTACCTCTGGAGGAGGTTCCCAGCTGGTGGGGTTCATGAAGGATGCATCTGCCCTATAGAAGTATAAACATCTCAAGCCTAAGCCATCTGCTATGTCTATATGTTTTCAAACCTTAGCTGCACACAGGGACTCTTGAAATAAATGACCCATTCACTTCCCTTCATCTGTTCAGATGGCCTTTGCTGTATCTATTCACTACTGAATCTCCAGTCTATCGAAAATGCAATCTATCTTCTAAGACTTCCAAGATTTTATCTACATGCCCTCTACACAGATGCTGCTATGAGAAAACGAGAGGGATTTAATTCTGGACAGTTCGAATGTTACATATAGCCCATTACAAATTTCAGATGAAAAAGTATTTTTCAATAAGAAATGGCCATTTCTATTACTAAGTTCCATTTTAATACTTTTATTTATGTATATTACACATTGCCAAATATTGATAGCAAGTATCGCTGTTTTAATTACTTATGACTAATAAATATTTTAAGTGTGATACTGTGGATTGCAAAGCGCTTTGTCTCTCCTTCAATCCTTCCTGCCCAAAAATCTTCAGAGTGCACGTAACAAAAAAGAGTGTGCCTAGCCTGAGATTGCTCAGAAAGAATCCAGAACCACATTTCTGTTACTGGCTGCTGTGCATGTTTATATGGACATCTGAGAGAGATTATAAATATCTCTACCTCTTAGTCATTTGGCTTCCTAGAACTATACAGGAATATTTCTGGTTGGTGCCACCACTCACCTGTCAAGCCCCTCGGTGTTTTTACGGTCTGTGTGTCTCTAGTTCCATAAACCTCCCAGAGGTTTTATTTTCCTTCAGACATGCCCCTAGAGAAGGCAGTAGAAATTGTGACATATCCCAAATTGCTTTTACTACTCCACAGTCTTGTAAAAGACTGGAATTTGCAAAGGGAGCCTAAGGGAATTCAGTACCAAAATCCTGTCGATCTCAAATGGGACACCAGAATTCACAGCCTGGAGGAAGACTGCAGTGTTGCTGAATTCCCAAATACCTGCGAGCAGAGCCAATAATATTATCATGTCAAATTATAGCTAGCAAGGGGAAGGGCTGGGCAAAGCATGTTTTCAGCTGGAATTTAAAATACATCAGAAGCCCTTTGCAGAGGGGTGGGGAGGGCTGTTCCAGGCAGGAGGAGCAGAGCAAGAGGTGTCACACTGCCAGGGATTTGCGTGGCAAAGGCAGGCACCAGGCAAAAGCCAGGGAAGAAGAGTATACCTGCCCAACCTATGGAGAAGAGATGGGCAACAGCTAATGTAAATCTTGACAATGACAGCTCAGATGAGAGTTTCTCCTACTTCTCCTTCATTCATGATCTTATTTCACGATCAGAATTACAGACTGTCACTACGCCCACAGTGTTTAAGAACCAGCTCATGCTTCAAGGAAAATCACTTCTACAGCAAGTACACAAACAGACGCTTCGGCCAGAGAAGAGCATGCCGATGGTGATGGCTTTCTTACCTCCAGAGGTGTTTGAATGTTGCGGCCAGAGAAACAAACCCTTTGGGTCCCTCTCTGCAGCATCCTCCGTACAGTTTTTCCTCTCAAAGATGACTTAATTTTACAAGGGCAAAATCACCTGGTAGTTTCACTGTCTTCACTCTTCAAGGACTACACCACCAATAGCACCAAAGTTTCCATCTGCAAGGCAAAACTCCAGCACTCCTGCCCATCTCAGCAACACTGCTTAAGACTGACATCCACCCAGCTTCATTTCTCCAGCATTTAGAGCAAAACCTCACTCACAGCCCTGACACCATGACTCTCTATTAGGTCCTGAACTCCACCATCAGTGGGTACCTCTGCAACGCTGTAGCTGTAGTGTTTGGTGTAGCTTTAACAGCCCTAAACCCCAGAGCATCTGCAGCCCCTGTGGGTAACGGGGCTGCCCCGACACGCTCCTGCTTCCACGGCACGACAGGAGTGCCTGGCTGGGAATCATCAGCCTCTGCTGCACACCAGGGCCAGGCAGTGTTTACCTAATCTGCAGACCAGGCACATCCACTCCTGGAGCAAAAAAGAAAATCACAGGCAATTTGTCAGAGCATTAGCTGATAATTCAGACAGAAATGTTAGATCTTGAGGCACAGCTCGGGGCTGCAGGGGAACCCTTATTGACTCTGACAGATCCCTGATGACATCTCCACTCCCTCTCCCAGGGGCAAGGCTACATTTAGATACACTTAAATTTTCATTCAAATTCCAGATTAACACAGCAAGTGGACAGCCAGGAAAGAAAGAGAGAGAAGGTTAGTGAAGGAAGAGGGAGCGTGCGTGGCTGGGGTTTGGCTTTTCTGCCCACCTCTGTAATTTCGGCCTAATTATTTCCTTTAAAACTCATTGACTTCGCCATTGTAATTATTACTCAAGCTTAGAAATAAGCATTCCTTCTGCTCAGGGACAGTCATTCCTGCCTATTTAATGCTACTTATTTGCCATAATAGCTCAGAGTCCAGAATTAGACAACACTAAATCCTTCTGAGACTTGATCAAATGTTTCATGGCTATCTTCCATCACCTCTGGCTTCTCAGCCAGCTGCATTTACCCACTGTCTCTCAGGCAGAGATTTTAAGTGCCTTAAGGTTATATTATTTTTTTTGCTTTTTATATGTATTCGTAGCATCCAGCACAAAGCTGTCCTGAGCCTTCAATGACAGCTGTTAAGTAGCAAATAATAGTAATAATTGGAGCATATCTAATTGGGCTGTAGTTTTCAAATTCAGGCACCTAAGGAGGTGCATTATTGTTGAACATAACTCTGCTCCTAATTCACTCCAGTTGCCCCCGAAGGACCACACAGTTGTATTTAAGCACCTAAAAGAAACACCTTCATCTCTGGAGGAGCTAAATACTCATTTTGGTAGAGCTTGGGTCTGACACCTCCAAGCATCAGGATAACTTCTGCCCATCTTTCAATGTCTATCCTCAATGAGATGGCTTTCTTTGACATCTGCATACAAAAAGATTGACTGTTTCTATCTGGGAATGATGTTCGTGTGCTTCATTTCCCTCTGGCCCTGTTCCCACACTGCCCAGCACTAAACTTCATTTCTCCAAGTGCATTTGTCATTTCTCAACTTTCGCTTAATGATTTGCTTCAGCCACCAATTCTGCTTCTGTGTGGCAATGTGTGATGCCAGAAGTCAGCTGCTGGACCATCCAGATATGCTCCTCCACAGCTTGCTGGGGAACGGCGCTCACACGTGCAACTCGCCCTGGCTTGCTGGTCACTGCCCCCAGAGATTAGCACAAGGGCTGCGTTTGGAAGCACACACCTCGGGGGATGGCTCTTCTGCTTTCCCTCAAGATAAGGAGATGACTGCAAAATGCCTTCTTAGCCCTTCCAGATTCATAGAATCATAGATTCATTCAGGTTGGAAAAGATCCTTGGGATCATCGAGACCAACCAAGATTGTACTAAACCCATCAGCTGCTGGGTTCATAGGGAACATGGTTGTATTTGCAGTCTTCATAGTGGCTTTCAGGTGGCTTCTTCCTCAAAAATTACGGGCACCATCAATTTTGTCATTTGACCCTAGAAGAAACTTCCTTGTTTGATTTTGTGGGATTTTTAACAAGACTTTCTTTCTTGATTTATGCTAGGTTCTGGCTTTGCAAAACACCAGTATCCTAGTGAAAGAAAAGCATGTTTCATTTGATTTTTCATCATAATTTCGTGAAATTTTGCATACAAATAGTTTTCCAAGTACAAATTGTTTTGCAAACAATAGTTTTCTAAATGGTTTGCCCCCCAGTTTGTCAAAATTGAGCCTGGCTAATGTCTAAACTTTGCCAACGTCAGCATAACCTTAACTAGATGTGCTGCACAGTGTTTCTGAGATCCCTGAAAGCACCTGCCCTGCCCACCTTACATTTCATCCTTTCCAATTGATTGTACTGCCTTTCAGGTTCTATATTCCTTTCACTCCTGCCCAGGTATTTCCACTGACTTTGGGAATGCCGTTCACAGATTCAGCTAAGAGCTGCTTGACTTTTGGCAGGCGATGGGACCCAGCTGCTCTGGTGGCTATTAGCCTGCTTACAATGGCATAAAGACTCTGCTGAAGCAAGCACAACCACTCCCAAAGCATCAGGTACCCCATGAATCAGAGCCACAATGAGCACAAGGGAAATAGGATCCCATTGAATCCTGGACACGTGCAATAATTTAAAAGAAGACCCTCTTCCATCCCGGCCAGCATACGGGATGCAGCTGTTAACTTCCAACATGCTAAAGGCCAAAGACAATGAAAAATCCAGACACTGCGGAGGTTAAATCACTGCATCATTTGACAAGGAACTGTGAGCCATTAACCTTTCCACTGGCACTCACGCTGAAGAGCTGGAAGATAAACACATTGGGTAGGAAACAAATTGGTTTATTCGAACACTATTAATGTGCGTGCCCTTGGAGGCCACATTTATGCTTTTGGAAAATTACACATTCATGCATAATGAAGTGAGATATAGCTCACCGATTACCAACAGGGTGCAAAACCCACGATAAGGATTTATAGCAGGTGCCTAATTCTCTAAACATTTGCAAATTAAGTATTTACAAGTGTAATGTTGGCTATTTTATTGCCAGTTTAAGTTACCATCATTTGAGCTTTTTATTTTGCACTGAAACTGAGCTGAGCATTTAATATCCACGATGTGTAATTTATTCAAGTATAATTTGGTGATGTTATAGTGGGAATTATGGCAACACCCAGAGACCCTAATTATGACACAACTACACATAAACATAGGAAGAAATCTTCTCTCCTAAATAGCTTGTTCTTAGCTGCCAACACCAGATAAAGATTGTAATACACACTGCAGAGTGGCAAAATGTCATGAAGAGAAATCGAACTACTTGCCCAATGCCACATGAATTGTGTGTTACAGCTGGAAAAAAATCCAGGCCTCTTTCCCTACATACCTGGGGCATAAAAGTAGATTCTTTTACCTGCTCATGGATGATGGGCTATTCTCCCAGCCTGAAAACCCTGGGCTGAAAACAGCCACAAAGTACAGCCCAGCTACTGAAATGACTTGCTTCTTTGGGAAGCTGCCACAGCATACAAGTTGAGGAAATACAAAGATATCAAGGAATACTGAATAGAGAGAGCATGCATAAGAGGTGAAAGTATGGCTTAAAGAGAACACGCCAACTAAGTTTTCCTATTGTAGCTATTTCCCATGGAATACAGGGATTTTCTCTGTGGTGAGCTCATTATAGAGATTTTGCACATTCCCTGCTAGTTGCGGGGGGTTATCTTGTTTAACCACTTCTCATGTCCACACTGTGCACAGATCAATGGGCGTACTTGGAGGAGCATCAGCTCATCCCCAAAGAGGAGCTGCTGGTGCTCTACCAAAACCCAGCTTAGTATCTTTAATGTTCCTCCTCTCCCATGTCCCACCACAGCTGCTGCAGCTGGCTGGGCCGCAGGAAGGGGCTGTTCACTTTGGAAGGCACCCAATTCCCCCTGCAGCTCCAACTACAGCTAAAGGAGACCATGGACAGGCAGTTAAGGTTCAGCCGTGGAACGGCTTTAAAACTCAATGGAAAGGATTCCCAGGAGGAGGAGGAAGGGATGAAATGATTCACGTTGGTTTTCTCCTCACAGGTGGAGGGAGCACAGCTGTTTTTCTGGAAGGGAAGTAGAAGGATCTCTCTGCCTGAGCACCGAGTGACAAGTTCAACCTGTCAACATCCTACTCTGGATCCACTGGTCAGCCCTCTGGCTAGAAGGTAAATAATTTCCCTGCCTCTCCCCTTCACGTTTTGAGGAGCTAACAGTTTAGAAAGAGAGGAAGGGAAAAGATTACTCATTCATTTAAAATGTGGCTTTGAACCAGGCCTAAAGTGTTATTCCAGGACTCTTGGAATGAAACACGTCAAAGCCACTGCTTTTTCACTCCACTGAGTAGCCCTGGTGTAAGGAGCTATTGCTCTTCAGGAGCGACAGACACCACTGCACATCCAGAGAAACCCCATTTCTCGGGCAACAGTTGGAGGACTTTATCTGATGTAACCACTCCTCCCACCAGCTCCCACGCCAGTACCTGCTGCTGCTGGATGCCAGCAGTATCCTATGCAAATTAACTTAAGAGCCATGACTCAAAGTAGCAGCCCATAAGATAAGAAATTTGTCTTGGCCAAGACACACTCTTAGTCCAAATCGAAATAGTATTTGCCTTTTGACATCGTCCAGACACACGTGAAAGGAGCAGACTGGTCTCTGCTGCAAATAAAGGCAGGTCCCATGAATCAGGAGAGGAAAATCTGACACCTTGCCTACTGGAAGGTTTTTAAAGATGAGGATCAACCAATCCAGATGAATCATGCCATACCCTGGGAGCCACCTAAACATAGTAAATATTTCTGGTCTGCTGGAAAGTGGATAAAAATGATATCATTATGGGAAAACTGTTAATGCACAGTTCAATCCATAGTTCAAGAAAAAGGAGAGGAGGGGAAGAAACCAGCTAGGACTGGAACAACTACTAAGTACTTAAGCTGTTTTCCAGTCAACACGTACTGAGAATGTGTTTTCAAGTGTAGCAAAGGATGCTGTTAATAATTGGTGAGTAAGCCCTGCTGCTAAGTGCTGCATATAGGTTTAGAACAATTGACATTCGTAGAGGTTACAATGGAGGTTCTTCATCCAGAAGATGCTACTTCAGTTTCTTCCGGAGATGCTGAATGAAACCCACATAGTTACAATGACAGATTCAGAAGAGCTGTTAACACCAGAGCAGCATTTGAAAGCACCTATTTTCCCATGAGAAGCGAAGTGGGGAAGCACACACATAGAGACATGGGTCTCTAATTGTTTTCCTTAAACCTATAGTGCCGCTTTTCCATTCACTCTCGTCAACCCCCCTCTCCTGGGAAAGGCAGAAATAGAAAGACAGGCAGAATTTTCAATGTTTGAGTTTAATTTGGTGACAAGGTGAACAGGTCAAGGCTGTGTGACTTTGAAAATCCCATCCTTTATCTGGGGCTGAAGCAACGACAGGAAAACATGGGGAGATGGAAGACACAAAGTGCTGTTGTGCTCTTCTGAGATCAAAACGTATCTCCATCCAGCAGTAGAAAGCTCATCGCTATTAACAGGCCTCATGTACCTCACCTTCCCATCGTGATTCAATATGAAACATTTTATTCCCTCTCTTTAAATCATTCTCAGTTTGAAATTGTTCTTACATTCCCTCTTCAGATTGCCTGTTTTCCTTTCCAAAGGCATTATTCTTATCTTCCTATTGCTTTACACACATGTGAGCTTGGAATGGTAAAGAGTTTGATTTCTTGCAGTGCTTTGCAGAGCACTGCAAAGACACAGGGAAATCTCTTATCTCCTCATTTTTCCCATTATTAATTCAGATTTTCATGGGACTTCTGTATGAACTAATGAAATATTTCATTAAACAACAAAACATTGATCTAGGGCAAACACTTGAAGCTACAAACGTTAAGTATGGGCCATGCATCAGTAGAAGAGATCTTGCAGCTTTATCCAGGTCAGGTCCAACAAAAATGAAGGATCTGTACCAGAAACACTGGTGATCACTTTCAAGATCTTTTTTTCATCCTTATGATGTTCAAGGATCTTCACAAACTGTGAACATGCTGAAGTCAAAAACTTGATTTTGGCATTATTTCAAACCCCTTTTGCTTGTTTTATTTTCAAGATAGACACAAGCCAAGACGTCCAGCAGTACCCAACAGCTCTACATTTGTGACATTGACCCTTGATGAGATGATTGGGCTGGGCAACTGAAATCACCACTACAAATCATATTTGAAAATGGAAGGAAAATCTTCCAACTGGCACCATGCTAACAAGTGGAGGAGGAAACTTCCTTCACACATAGAGCAAATACTTAAAACTGTGCAGCATATTGATGGCTACAATCAGACTTTTTTATTAAAAGTCTCCTCCCTTCAATTACATGAGTGTGCAGTCAAGGTTTATCACCCATACAAATATTATTTCTGAATGTAGTTAAGCCTGTGCTGGGACTCCCTTGAGAAATAAGCCTTGAGGAACCAGTGATTTGTCACGCATGTCCTTCGCGTGTTTATAGGGAGTCTATATATGAAAAAGCACATGATTTTGCACACAGAGCTGAGATGATGTGGCCAGATACCCACAAAAACACTACAAGATTGGAGCAGACAAGCACTATAAAACTTCTGAGGAGATAAGGATGTGGTCTTGGAAAGATTGGCAGAAAATTGTCACAGAAAGAACCTTTTCTCCTAAAATATGACCTGAGTTAAAGAAACCTGAGTGGACAAGGGATACTCGTAAATCAGAGTGAGTGTGCATTGAGGTGATCAGGCAGAAAACATCCTATACTGGAGATTAAAATAAATCATATCTGGTGACCCATCCCCACGCAGTTCTGCACCATGATCCATCTGTGGTCAATCACACAAGAGAGGTTATTCCTTCTGCCCATGGAGGGACACAAACAGCCATCAACCTCAAAAGCTGAAAACAAGCTTCCATGAGAGCCGATGAGTCTTAACCCAAACATACAGCTGTGAAATGCCAGCTCCTACCACAGCCTGGTGGGATTTCTCCTTTGGCTGCTTCATGCTTGCCCCCCCCCCCACCTCTCCAGCACGCATCAGCTCAGGAGAAGGGTGTTGTTTTTAATTGCTATTTTCATTCTTGAGCTTAAAAGCAGCTGAAGGAGGAAGCAAAGAGCTGGTGCATGCTTCCTCCAGCAGGCACAGGTCACCAGTCCTGCCCCAGCACACCCACCACTACTTGTCTGGAACCCCTCAGCCGCGCTGCCTGCAGCGAGGCACAGAATCCAAACAGGGAGCCGCCAGGATGCCAGACGGCACACAGGAGCCATCAAAGGGGCTAGTGACAAGTGGGGGCCCCCGCTCCGCTCCAGCGTGCACACTCCTTCCCCTCCAGCTGAAAAACAATAGAAGAAACCTGTACCAGCCTGAATACAAGCCAACCCCTGGCCGCTGAAATAAAGCCGGATGTGTTCCTGCGAAACAGAGACAGTCGTCAGCCCGAGCGAGCCTCACCACGGCACAATTACATCTCTTAATTATTATCAGCCTGCCTCCCTGAACGCTCGCATTTTTTTCACAGTTACTAAATAAGTTAATCACTTCATGAACAAGGAAATCTGCAGATGCCTTTGAGGCTTTGTTAACATAGTGCCTAAGCCAGCTTTACACTCTCCTCTAATCCTCTTTAAGACAGTATGAGGCAGTGAAGTAGCCTATAATCAGTTTTTAAGGTTATAGACAATATCCCCACTCAAGCTGGTTGCCTAGAGCAACAGTGCGGGAACTGAATACTAGCAATGAGATTGGATTACTTGCCTTGTTTATTCATCCATATATATTTATCCTCTGCTCTGCCTACAGCCGAAGCAGGATTTTTTGTAGCCTGTGCCATACACATCCAGATGCAGAATTTATGTAAAAAAATGCAGACAGGCTTCAAGAATTAATCTCCTTCCATTTCTGATTCTCTCCTTTCCCTCTCCACCTCAATACCTGAAAGTTCAAAACACTCCCAGAATTGAGATTGCTCACGCTGTCTCAGCAGCAGTAACAGCCTTCTCACTGCTTCACATCTACACAGAGGTGGAAAGCCCTCTTTCAGGAGTGCTGGCGTCACCAGCAACATTCAGTCACCCTGAACGACCTCCGGAGATGGTGCTTGCTCCCCAGCAGGAGCTGCTATTTCACCATCACTCAACATCTAACCCAGCCTGACCTCCGGAGTCCCCACGCTCTGTATTTGCAATCCACTGACAAGAACTCAGTCCACATCCCATCCCTGTTCCTGTTGGTTACAAGCTTTCCAACTTCACCTTCATTCCTTGAAAAGCTGAATTCCTCCTCTGGCCAAAACCCACCTCCCTTCTGTAGGCTAAGCTTAGGAGTAGTTTTAACCGCAGACAGATGAACTTGCCCATCCATTCCTGTCTGCAGCGGCTCTTCAGGTTGAGCTGGTCTAACTCATGTTAAATCCAGGCTCTTCCTTAGGAAACACAGTGATACAAAATCCCTGTTACAGACATAAGACTCTCAGGAATGGCGGTAAAACTGCAGTCAGCGATTGCCCCATTGTTCCCAACAAACTTCAGAGCCAGCAGATGGCCGAAGAGTGACTCAGGCAGCATCCTAAAGAGAAACAGCCTACAAAAGGCACAGTGTAGAGATTTAGAACAACCTACAGGAAGGTCAAATCAAACTACTGTGGACTGGCTTTCAGCAAGATCTGCTCCTACTGCAAGAATACATTTCAGTGGGGTTTTGGTATCCTATCAGCCTCTTTGAAAAGCTCAAAGTGCACAGACGAAACATATCCTACAACTGCCACGGTTCTCCTTATCTGAGTCTTCTTGGAGTTCATACCTTCTGTATCAAACTTAACCAGTCTCTCTTATGCATAGGGAAAAATACCTTCTTGGAGGTTTCTCTAACTTCAACCAGTAACAAAAGCTCAAATTCAGTACATTAACAGTACAGCTGATAGGATCTTCTTCACCTCTCACATTCCAAAACCTCCCTGGAGCTCGGCTGCATTCAGTGGCCAAACCGACCTACAGAACTGACCTCTGCTGTGCAGCGACCATCATTTATCAGAGCAGCTTCTCAAAGTAAAAATAATTCACCCAATTTCCTCCCACAGCTGGCGCATCGCATGGTTGTGCAGCCTCGCTACACGACAGCTATGTTTTATTACACATCAGCTCGCTGGGGCACTGGTGTTTCCAGCTCTTCAGGGAAGAGGGGCCAAGGAAAGGTAGGATGGAGGACCAGGTCCCAGGGGAACCGGCACATATTTTTTAACGTAATCTGGGACGTGTCACTTTGTAACTCAGTTCTTTACTAGTAAAATGGTGTATTCATTCAAGAAAAGAGATTAGAGGTTTGACAGGTAATAAATTTGCTGAGAAATTGAGTTTTAAAAGAGCTAACTGAATGGCAGATGAACTCGGCAAATGGTTGTCACTGAGGCAAGGGGAATGAGGGCTGAGAAGGTTGCTGCTAGGAGGGAAACCTAAAAAAAATAGTTAAGATCTTGCATTTCAGAATATAGTTAAAATGAAAGGCTTCATTTTGGGAAGGATGCGGTGTATTTCTTCACTAATTAAAAAATAAACTTTCTGGCTCTTCAGTTTGAAGTGTTTTAGTTTTTCTCATATTAAAACTTATCTAAGTCAAGAGGAAAGCAGAAAAGCAGGAGTTAAATAACCCCAAATCAAACCAGAACATTTCATTTTGTATCTAAAGGGATATTTCAGGTTGACCTGAAACAAAGGTTATGTGAGTTTCATTTCACTGAAAAAAAAAATGAAAACACAAACATTGATCTCAAACTGACACAAACCATTTCCCCCCCAAACCTCCTCCCTTGAAAATCATCTTCTGTTTCTCAGCCAGCAGAAGAGACAAACAACTCCTGTATATTATTTGTTGATTTCTTACACCATTCATCCAGCTGGTGACACTCAGCATAACCAGTTTGGGACCTTCTCCTATGTGTCTGTAACGTGTCTCCCACAGGGGACTCGTATGCCACCTACCATCTCTCTGCTTTTTCTAAATGCTCAGAAAATGAGCACATAATAATGGGAGACCGCCTCCAGCCCCAGGCCCCCGTGGGCTCCCCTGCAGATGGCACTGTGGGAGCATTGAAGCCCCCCACAGCTGGGAGGGGACTCTGCTCCCCACTTTATCCCCCACACTCAAATAATTTCCTTGGCCTACTTTCTACTTTTTTTTTTCCCCTCCTAGAGAAATTATTTATCGAAGGGATTGCCAGCGCTTAATAAACATCCCTCCAAGAATAAATTTGTTTATCTAAGGTATTTTATTATGCTGCCTCAGATAAAAGAGAAAGGGGGAGAAAATCCTCCCCAGAATATTTTTGACTGTGCAAACAGTGGAAGAGCCGTGTCCTTGAGCATGATTTTCAAAGGAGAGGTTTGTCAGAAGCCATTTCGGCTGTTATGGAGTGAGTTATCTTCCAAATGAACAAAAAGGGGTGGCGGCATAGGCCCTGGCAATTGATCCGCTGTGACAGAGACAGATTTAGGAACCTCAAAGCATTTTGTTCCAGGGGCTGCGCTGGTCGTCCTCCTGTTCCACCTTCTGTTGTCATCTAGACAGGGCGGCGGGGGGAAGGAAGATGGAAGCGTTTTAAATTCAGGTGGCACAGGTTTGAGTAGCAACACAAGACAGCAGGTCACAGAAAATCAGGACTTCTGTCATTCAATCCCACGGCGGTTCCTGCCTCTGCCTCATCCCCCTCCTCTCTCTGCTGGAGCAGCCTGTGTCTCTGTGCTGATGAGCATCACACCAGCCTGCAGATCCACTACACCAGCCAGGCTCCCCACGCCACAAAGTCATCGAGTAACACCAGCTGGGTCCCTGGCAAGAGCAGCCCTCCTGGGCTGTGCAAGGAGATAATGCAGTGAAAGGAATGCTTATTAGAAGCAGGAAGCCTGGCAGTAGGATTTCTCATCCCAAATACAAGGTTTGCAGCCACATAAATAATGCATGTCAATTGCCAGCATCCTGAAAATTAGTTGAAGTAGGTTAGGGAGGAAAAAAAAGAAGCAATAAACCACACACCAATGCTCTCCATTTAAATGGAGGTAGCTGCTCAGAACAGGTCAGTATGGAAAGAAGGAACAGTAATTAAAACCTCATCTTTTTTTGCATGAGACTGTGCTAACAAGAGAGAATATTTTTCACGTTGTTGGACTCAGGCCTTCAGGTTTTGGCCCAAACTGACTGGTTTTGCCCTGCCTGTCACACATCACAAATCCTGTACAACTTGGGTCGGAGCAGGTCACCCAAGTGTGTGTCTGGCTCTCCCTCCAAGAAGACCTGGAAAACTGCCTACACCTCCCCAGGCTCCAGAACCTGCTCACAGCCAGGGAGGAAGAGGTGCGTCTTCCAAAGCCCTGGAAAGTCTCCACTGAATTGGCACCTCCAGAGTTTTGAAAAATTGCCAGAACTCCTTTTGGGAACTGGAGAAGGGGAGAATCCTTGCCTGCTGCTGTCGCCCACAGCAGCCCCACCTGGGAGCTCCTGCCCCAACCAGCGCTGCACACCCAAGCCCTACAAAGCCAAAAGCCAAGGGGACTGGATTTGCCAGTGAAGCTTTCAATGGCCCCAACGCTGCTGTTAGGCGCTGACTTTACTTCTTTCCACTTGTAGCTGCTTGAGTATAAGGAAGCTACAAGCCTAAGCCAAAACAATTAAGATGGAGCCTCCTGAATTCCCTAGCTCCATCTAACAGCAACCTGTGCACTGCAGACATGATCAGCATAGTGGACACCAGCGGCTCCCTCTGACTAGTCAAAAGCAATTTCATTACCAGCAGCAATTCAAGTAAAGAGTCATCCCCTTCTGATCCCTCCAAATTCCAGCTCCCACTGAACTCCCCCCTCCCTCTACTGCAATCTTCTCCCTGATTTAATAATAATTCCACCAGCAATAAAACACAGCCACGCCAGTGGAATGCTTCTTTGCTAAAATGCCTCTGTGCACATCAACGATGATCTCTGTGAAACATTTACAGTAAAAAAAATATTCTGAAAAACTCTGCATCTTTTTCCACTTAATTTTGATCACTGTGGCTGACCTCCAGCTCCTCTCAATGCACGAGCCTTTAGAAAATATCAGAGATCATGGAAAAATGGTCCCCAAGGAAAGCTAAGGATTAAACCAGTGATTGTCTCAAATAATCACCAGATACATAAAAACATACATTTTTCTGCATATGGCACCAAACCTTTCACTCCTGCTGGACCACATGTATGTCTTCACAGCAGCTTTCCAGGAACAAACCCCCATCCAAACCCGCCGGATACCACTGTCTGCTCCACCAGGCAAGAACGTGTCTTCAGCAGAGCGGCTGGTAGATCTGTCAGTATTACAGAAATTAAAGGCTCTGACTCCATCACAGCTGGGGTCTCCAGAGACTAAAACTCCTTATAGCATGGGAAGCAATTTGAGTCGGAAAACACAGAAACATCCTCATCTGGCTTCCTGTCTATCCTGACCCAAGCTTTGGATGCCATTCAAAAACACATCAGGGATCCAGAAAACTACTGGCGCTGCCTCTTTCACATTGAAACAAAGCATCCATTCAAAGCATGGCATTTCCAGTACGGATCCTGGGAAATAAAATATTTTCCGTGTTACTTCTAGAGGATAAAGTTTCATGAAAAACAACTGGGACTCAGGGAGCTATTATTTAAATGAGAAACCTATGGTTTTCTTCTTCAAAACCCGAATGATTCAGCATAAGAAAGAAGAGAAGATTGTGTCACACCTTGTGGACAAGGAAGAGCGTCTTTCTCCCGAACTAAGTTATGATGACTTTGGCTTTGTCCCTGACTGCAGGTGTTTACTAGATCCCAATCCTTTTTGTAGCCTGACTGAAAGTATATTTCCTGTACATTTTCAGCCAGAAAGGAGCGAGTAAGTCATGGAGTCAGAGGATGCACTCAACGCCAGAGTCAGGCAAGGGTTGCAAACCACCATTTATCAATTTTGAAGGGTAGCTGGAGCCTGGCATTAACATACGATAAACACTCATGAATGCGATCAATGGAACTACCCAGCCCATCAGCCACACCAAACACACCGATGTAAGACATCACAGATGTTGGTACAAACCAGCAGCAGAAGTATTACCTGGAACACCAAAACTCGCTACATATACGGCTAGAGAGAAGCGTCTGATTTAGCTCTTCAGCTGAATGGAGCCCCATAACACTAGCAAGGTGAAGGCATGTTTTAGGATGTATTCACTAACCTCCCTAGATACTTAGATTAGTCCTGAGGTTGCACCTCCATTTGTATGGCTTGTATCATGAAGTAGAGCTCCTGAACTAGAATTAACTCCAGACAGGGTGCTCCGAGGCAGGTTCTGTTGGGATGTGGACTCCGCCTCTGTCTCATTTTTGGACAGCACTCAACATAGTGAAGGCTTTTTCCAAACTGAAGCTTTTCCTGGGGAGGAAAGAACCTGGATTGCATCTCAGGTGGTTGCCTTCAGCTTCTGTTATGTCAAGCCTCAAAACTGGCCATGAAGAATCGTATGTCTATGTTACTTCTCCATAAAAGAGCAACAATAATTCCTCCTGTGTCTTTTGTCCATTTCTGTTAAGACCGAGCTGTGCATGGCAAAAAGCATCTCTCACAATGATGTAGACACAGCATCCCCACTTCTCTGTTCAGACGCTTTTAAGATAAAACTGAATCACAACAGCATAACAGAGCTCATTTTCCACTTAAAAGAGAGGTCTCTCATCACAATATGGTAAAGTTCTGTAATGAAGGTGTTTCCTATGCTATTTTACAAAAACAGCATTCGGGGAAATTAATATCACAAAAAATACACGTTAAAATGCCATTTATACATTACTTTGTGACAAGTTCAAAGGCAGAGCTTCTAGCATTGGGAGCAGACAGGTTTCATAGCACAGACTATATTTAAGGGAGTCATAATCAGAAGATAATTTTGCAGGATTAAGAACAGAACACAGTTTACCTCCTACAGATAAAGAAGAAACAAAACCAGCTTAGTTGGACTGTTCTCCCCATTGGCAACAGCCACACTGAGCTCAACTCTTTCGAGTTTCTTCCCTCCATTTGCTTAGGAAGCCTGGTTTGAATTTTTGATTTACAAAAATTGGTGGTTAAGTGCAGATTCTTTTGCTTAAGCAGAACAAACAAAACAGTAATATGAAAATTGCTCACTCAGTGGAGTCTCGCAGCCAGCAGAGGTGTAGGATTGCTTCTCGCTCGCTGTAGACCGGTTGCCTCACATGCCCCTACAGTGCTCTGTATTGAGTACGGTAATTGCACCACTTCCTTCCCATCTGGGATTCAGGCCAAAGACATTTTACCAAGTAACAATGCTTTCTCTATTTGCCCTCTTCAGAACAGAATAGCATTGTTTAGTTTAAGTGGGCTCCCAGCCAGAAGAAGGTCAATCGTAACAAAGCACTGACACTAAGATAAAAGCTAAAAGTATGCTTTATGAAAAGTATCCAACTCTTGACAGTTGGCCCTCGAGTGACAAGTTTGCACTGGGGGCGTTTCATGTACTTAGCTTTTGTAATGTGGGTAGTGTTCGATTTCACATTTGTGTTTATTTATTGCAAACCACAGAATCCCCCCTCCAAGTTTTCTTAATTTTCTCTTAAGGAAAATACAATGTTCTATTGCAATTAAATAAGCAAAGTTGGTTTTAACCTACATCCAAAAAAAAACCCCCAACATTGGTTTTTAAGCTTGCCAGTGGCTGAACTTGTTTACAGTTCATGGGTCTCAGGCATTTTCCCTGTCGTTCTCTATATGGTAATTTCACTGTAGAAAATAGCTAGCATTGTCTAGTCTCCTTTTTTGGTGATAATTCCAAGGAAAGCTGCAAGGGTGAGAATGTCTTTCCAACTACCATACCTACAGATTAATACTGTTTCTTTTATTTCTGTTTTTCTTCCCTAAAACAGCCCCCCTTGATGTTTGGTCTAAACTACCCCTTGTGTTTCCCCTCTGGGCTTTGATCCGCACTACTTTCCTATCAGTTCTCAAACACATCTCTGGTATCTCACTAGTATCCTCTGGAGAACTTGTTTGAAGTTTGGCTGTGTCTCATCTTTCAGCCTCTCTGTAATTTTTAGCTCTTTCAGAGCTAAAAACTCTTTCAGAGTAGGACTAGATAACCCTTCTTCGTTAATTTTCCATCCACTCTAATACCATGGGTTTCAAATTGAGATCCAAGACAGGAGGACAGGTATGTGTTTAAGATGAGAGCTAAGGATATTCATAGCCTCTACTTTCTTGCTTAACCTTATGTACATGACTTGACAATACCATGTGTTCCTTCCCATCTATAAAGACGACAATCATTTCATTTATTAAACTTTCCCCCCGCTTCTTGGCGATTTAGAAGGTGGGAGGCTATACAAAGCCCAGTGCAGTGGAGCTCCAGGCTGTTCTGGGGTTTTCAGCTGCTAGTGTTTTATTACACTAACGCAGTCCACTGGCCTCCTGCATCCTTCCACTGATGTTATGTAGCAGTTATGCTTTCTGATAAACACTCTAGCAGACAGACGGAGCCTGTGTCAAGTTAAAATGATCACGACGCACGCCTTCACCAGTTACCACATTGTCAGTACCCTCCTATTGCCAAAAGGGCTTAAATTAAGAATGAGAACATATTTTTGAAAGATGAGAAGGAGACTTTGTAATACACAACATACCGGCCAAATATTTAATATATGCCTCAGGCAAAAATTCCTCCCTTGCTTTTCACAGAATCCACGTTTAAGTACTCCCTGCGTGCTACATCATCTAACTAATTTTTCCCTCCACAGCCAGTAAAGGAAGAATTAACACCTCAAAATTACAGTTGAGGATGCACTGACAGGGCTAAAAAATTTAGGGGCAAAGTCCTACCTATGACAACTGTCTTGCCCAAGAGCTGCAGCTCAGCAAGAAAATGGTAACAGCTCCCAGGAGTCCCCTGGACCGTCACTTGATGAACCTATCTGCTGCCCCTCAGCAGCTCTCCCTTGAAATATTTCGGGGTCTAGTACTCAAACCAGAGGTGTTAAGGAGAGAGAGGTGCTGCTGCCCACTATGACAAGGCAGGAGAAAACAAACAAACTTCCAGTCACCGTGTCTGTTCAGACCTGACAGATAAAGACATGTTTGTGAGTTTGTCAGAGTTTGATAACTGCTGTCGGGTGATTTAATGCAGGACACTATGTTTCCCCACAAACCCTGCATCCCTTACATGCTTAAACCACTGTACTAGTAATTCAGTTTTAATAATTTATTTCTCCCCCTCCTTGGAAATCTAAAAATATTTTTAAATATTCCTTTAAAGCATGTATATTGAAGGAGAAGGGAAGAGGGGAGAGAAGGATGAAGACACATGCCCTATGGGTGTCAGACAACCCTGGGGACTGCAGTCTTGGGAGAACTCACTTGGATTCTGTCTTGCATCCTTCTCTCATCAGCCCTATCATTATCATCAACAGCCACCGCGCAGTCTGCTGTGCTGCCAGCATTCGCTCCTCCCTGCTCGCTGTCAAGCAGACACAAACACTCATCACAGAAGTCACCCTCGTACTAACCAAAAGCCCCATTGGCAGCATGCAATATATGCAATCTGGAGAATTGGTATTACCCTTCATCTCTGTGTGGGGATCCCTCCAGAGGCTGGGCATGAGAGCGTTAATGAGGCTGTACCTGATGCCTGGGATAACCGCAGCTGGTGGCACACCGGCTGCTGTCTGCTGGCTTCAGTTCTCAGAACTAAAATTAACTCACACACACTCTCCATGTTATCTTAATTTGCTAAATTCTACAGTTCAACCTAGATTATCCAAACTTCAATTATCCAAAACTCCCTGGTATTCAAAACAGGGTCAAGTCTCTTGACATCCATTAAGTACATCGCAAATTCCCTCAGTTATCAGAGACCTCATTTATATGAGCATATTCCATATCCCCAACGGTTTTTATATAATTGAGGCTGAATGTCAGTAAGGTTTTGATTTCAGGATATTTTGACTGATAATTGAAATTTCCAGAGATAGCATTTATTTCACTTTATTACTTTTTGCCTCTTTTTTTTTTTTTTTTTCTTTCTGTCCTGAGAAACGTATTTTATTAAATGTTCAAATTCTGTCTAAAAACTCCTTTTGACACCTCACCAATCACTTCCAGACCTTCAACATCTGATTGCAGCATGCTGCACTGCAGGAGCTTCTTGAAGCCTCACATGAGCTGGGAGCACAGCAGAAGATGGTGCCTCAAGGGGCTCCTCCACTGCTCTTCCTCCTCCACTTCCTCCCCCAAGCAACAAGATGGGAGTTGGAGGTGGGCTCAGATTGAGCACCAAATTTGCAGCCACACTCAAGTTTGGTCTAACTAACTGCTGGCCATGGAAGCACACCTGGCAATGTCAACTAAGCACCAGGGACACAGTTACAGTCTCAAACATAGGTTTGATAATTGAACCTCAGCCCAGTGACTTGCCAAGGGCCACTCTTCTCTGTGCCTCTTACCTGAGGCACTTCCCAGCCTGAGCAGGGCTAACAGCTGGCTCCTGTGTAATAGTCTCTGCAAGAGCCGTTTCCACCGATGCCAAAACAGTTTTTCTGTAGCTGAAGGTGGACAGAGTCCACCTCTGTGTTTTCTATCAGCGAGACAAACTCCCCTGGATATATAGCAAAATGTTTTCCAAGCTAACATCAACAGCAAAAAAAAAGCAATTAATATGAAATGCAAATATGTACGACATATGAGGCTTGCGTAAATATTGCAAGTCAACTATTTTGTATTACAGCCTCTTAAAATGTACATTCCATACCTATTTAATGAAAATAACATACCTTGCAATCAGTATAGGTGATGCAAAATGTACATTTTGCACAAAATTCAAAGGTTTTCAGCTGTTTTAGCATGTCACTGTTGGAAACAATTTGCATAATGTGGCGAGCACATCCCTGGCAGGACTTATCTGTGAATGTGAATTTTGGAGCCCCTGGCAATGAGCAGAGCACATCACTCACTGAACTGCCCCTACTCTCACACATTATGCCATCAGGCCTGGAAGGGACCCGCAGAGCTGGGAATGAGCATGGTGACAATGCTGGGGAAGGGTTATGTGCAGGTTTGAGGGACACCAGCTCTTCACCATTTCCTCACCTAGATCCCTAGGAAGGAACGGGTGCTATATGGATCTACCAGAATTAAAACGGGTGCTCCCTCTCAAACTGGCTCATGATTATGCAGGCAGATGTCTTTCTTGATAACACATCATAAAGTGGTTTTAGGCTTCCAAAGCTCTAAACACGACAGCTGTACAACTCTGAGTGAACAGACAAGCTGTTTGACTTGTAACACAGAGAATAATCACTGAGATCTCACACACGTTATGATGCTGACCCATAACCATTCAAGGATTAGGCTGCATTTCCAGTCAGCAGGCAGAGACTTGGAGCAAGCCCACCAGAGGGCTTGTGTGTGGTGGCGCTGAGGAAGATGGTTGCACAGGAGCTACAATGAAATACCTGAATATACTTTATAAACTATTTATGTAAGGAAGCATAATCTACAGCATTAACAGAAAACCAATGGCTGCACTGATAAATTCCAAGCAGAAGAAGATGCAAGAAGTTGCTCTTCAATATTCCTTTCCCCCTGCCTGCAACACCTGCTCTTGATTTTTAGAACACACACATTGCCTTATCTTTACATGTCAATAATATTTGATCACTTGTTATTATTCCTTCCTCACTGGAACCTTTAGGAGTAAGCTTAAGTATCTGGTGAGTGAAAACCTCCCCCATAATTATTGGGATAGAACTGATCGAATCAGGATCCAATGGAAATGTTTGTCTTTCTTTTTAATTGCATGCTGTGCACATGAAAAATACGTTCCACAGCGAATTGAACTACAGCTCCAAACACTAACTCCTACACTTAAACATACACATACTGTGTACTGTACCAACTCCAGCTTTAGTAGAAGCCATGCAGTATTAATATAGGAGAGCTGGTAAGAGAAGGTACTGGTGTCTCGGTGTGAAATGACTTAAAGTGCAGAGCATGTACTGGAGGTGAGTGCACAATGTGACAGAGCATGTCACCACCCCTCTCCTCCTGATGCTTATTTGTTTGCCTCTGTGCCCAGGCTGAGAAGGGATGTGCAGAGCAGAGCTGGGCAATCCATGAAGGGTCTGGGCTATCTTTCAGCTCACAGCAACCCCAGTTGAGATGAAGTGACTACACAATGACAACCACAAAAACGTCCCTGTTAGCAGTGTCCTGGAAGATGTATACTCTTTTTGCTTACAAAATCTGTGGTTAAAAACAGATGCCTTGTCTAAGCAAAGAGCCTTGGGATAGTAAATTTCCTGCTTTGTGGAAGGACAGTTCATCCTTCAATGTAAAACAAACAAACAAACAAACAGAAAGAACAACAAAACGTAAGGATGAGAAAGGAAGCAATAAAAGTGGAATATTAACAGCAACAATAAAAATCAGACAAGGAAGGTTGAAAAAGGTCTCATGAGGAAGCCAGACCCAGGAATTTTTGGGAAAGAGAAAATAAAGGACTGTAACAACCAGATTCCTCTTGAACATTGAGCCAACCAACATCAGAAGAGACAAACCATAACGCATCCTGCTTCTTGCTCTTAAGGTAGAAAGGCTGTCTTTGGGCCTCTTCAGTAGATTTGTCTAATTATTGTATCTCTTATGCTTTAAATAAAGCCAAGACACATTGAGAAATTCTGGGAAGATCCATGAAAAGGATCCCAGAGCTACACTTGAAAATTTACTTCTGAAGAAGTATTTCAGAAAAAAGTCTGTGTTTTGGCATTAATCCTGGGGAGTCACACCTGGATCTCTTGTGAGGAGGAAATGGCAGAAATCAAGTTCTTGTTAAGTTCTAGCAGCTGAGAATCCTGATATCTGCCTTCATAAAGTATCCAAACTCACAAATTTGCAAAAACCAAAGAATACAGAGAATTTTCCTGAACTTTCACATTTCAGGCAACATGAGACGCTCATTACTCACAGGGGAAAAAAGCGTTCCAGGTTGTTTTCAAGACAGTGTCAGGAGGGGAGTTCCAGTCTGTCCCTTTGAATCGAGAAACACCCTTGTGCTCAATAGCACTTGACTAGAAAAAGAATTTGAGAAACAGATCCTGGCAGATCACAAATCTGGTTTGGATACAAATTACACAGCAGGGTGGTCGGGGAGGAAGGGATACTTTCCTCTACCTTAGGTCACTCTTCAGCACGTTACCCCGATAAAGCTAAAATACATCTTGAGTTGCCTGCTTTCTCGGGCTTTATCAAGGCAAGTTATTTTCCCCCGATCCGCAGCTGCACCATCAGGAAGTGAGCAGCTCTCCTCGCCAGCCCCATGTGCATGCCTACAGTAACCACATTAACCGCAAAGCATGTTTTTATCTTGTTAAGCCGCTAAGCTCTGAAGTGTTCCGTTTAGTATGGTAATAACAAGGCTGGGTGATAAAGCTTTTAGTGGGTAGAGAAACAGCAGCCAAGATCTCCTGTGAAGGGGACATGCAGTTTGTTTTCTTTACATGGATTCTTCTAGACATGCCAGCACAGAAATAAATCACATTCCATACGCTAGATAACACCCTGGCTGTGAGAGAGACCAACAAAAGCTGGGAATTCAGCATTAAAGAGACTCTGTTAAGTAATTTAGTCCAATAAGTTGACCTCTCAAACCTGATAAGGAATATCATCTAGATATTAACCAACCAATAAAATAAACCACATTATTCAGGTACTCGGATGATTTTAAATAAAGCAAATATATTTTCAGTATCTGCAGAAAGTAGTTATTTTTTTTTCCTGTTTCAGTTCTGCATCAGTAGTTCCCCCTAATGAAAACAGGACCAGCAAATGTACCCACCCAAGGTTCTGCCCCCCCTGCTCTCTGCTGCACGCACAAAACAGACATTCTATCCGTCCAAAATACTCTCATCATTCAAACTAGAACACCGGTCAAGACCCTCTTACTAATGATTCAGACCTGGAACGAGGGCCATGGGAGAGAGTTCAGGGCTCAAACAACCCTTGCCGTGATGCTGCCTTTCCTTGTGCTTGGGCAATCCCCGTCGGGTCTCTGACCCTCAGCTCCCCCTGGCTCCCATAGACCCACTTCCACTTTCCTTTTGTCTCCAACAATGCTAGCACAGATTGTTCTTCAGGATTCAGATCTTTCTACTGGCCTTGTTAATGTAAACTACTTTTCATTTTTTGGACTCGGGCCTCACTGATTGGAAAGTTCCATTATAGATCAAAAGCAATGCTCATTTGCAACTCAGTTCAAACTAATGGAAAGTTATTCAAGTATCTACAGACGGCAAAAACCAGACTTAAATCACTTACATTGCTATCACACTCTTCCACTTCGACCAGCCTGCTTCATCCCAAGGCAACCACCCTCAAACAGCTGCAGATCAGCGGTTCATTTCTCACCACTACACATTTGTGCATGTCTCCAAGACATAGTTTCACATCTAACAGTCCATTTACAACCATGCCCTGCACTCAAGAAAGCAGTTCCAAATGAAAATGTCAAAGTTTAAAAGAAGTGTTTCTTTGTTTTGATCACTTGCAATAGAAAAATAAAGTTAACAAGGGAAAAGAAACCCTCACAAAAAAGGTAGAGCTTGGTTGCTGGCTCCTAATCCATACAAGCCATGTGGTTAGTGTTCCTCCAGCCTGCTGCAAAGTGGGCTCCACACCAAGCCATGGGCATGGAAAGACCAAGCCCACTGTCAGCCTGCTGCTAGTGATAGGGCAGTGTGTGCAGTGCCTGCACCATACAAATATTCCCCTTGGCAAAGACCCCTCTATTTAGCACATCTGAGAACTACGATGATCCCAAAAGATAGACGATCTTGCTTCAAATTCCTGTTGGAGGCTGAATACGCAGTAAGATCACTAAGAGTGGAGTGCTTAGCACTTGGAATCAGCTCCAGATAGTCTGCATTTTGGCTCATTATTTTACTTCTCGCTGTCTTGTCACAAACAGCAGCATCAGTTGCGAATTTGCGGTAACTGTTCCTGTCACCAAAGCCAGGGGCTTCCATCTCCAATATCATTGGCCTCTGCTTTTTAAAATAAGAGAATTTAGTTAGTTAGTTAGTTAGTTTAATCACTGTGAAACAATCTTTTGGAGACATAAATTACATCACTTCTGAGTTGCCAACTTTCTGTTCAATGCAGTTTTGCAGCAATGCACATTTCTCCATACCTCTGCTCTGGCAGAAAACAGAAGTTCAAATAACAAAACAGTGGAAATATCTTCAGCTTTAAAATTAACCATGTTCTCCTGCAGACAACAGAGCTCTCATCAAGTATATGGCCTACTGCATGAATGAATTTGCTTCCCATAGGTTGAAGCTTTGCAATACCAGAGAGTGAGGCTTATAAATTCAGTATTCACATCCTTAGAGGCCAGGAACAAAGGAACTGAGATCTGTGTCAATAACTACACCTGTCCCCACAGATAGCATAAACACATCTGCAGAATATTATTCATACAAACACTATGAAGTGCGTGGTAGGAAACTGAAGTTCATAGTGGGGGATCTAAGTGAAGAAAAATAGGTTTCACGTATGTGCTTCTGCCTGATACATTTCCAGACTTGATAAAAAATGGAGGTTTTCCAGCCCCCAGCAGTCTGCCTGCAAAGACAGTTGCCTGTTCTGCCCGTGTCTAGTGCTGCCTCTGAACGGCAGGGACAGACCCAAAGGAACAAAATAGGAGAACAGGAAAACACCAAGTAGATGGCCAAAGCCAGGCTCCTGCTGCAAACACGTACTGTAAAATCATCGTGACTCTTTGAAGATTAGCACATATGGGGCATGCTCTAAACCGAATGTACCATCGGTGGAGGAAGACTTGGAGATGTCACAGCTCTCCACCATGCCCAATTGAGTGCCACAGGATCTTTGATTGAAAGCAAAGGGTGGGATACAAAGAACAAAAATAGCAGAGAATAAACTAGGCTTCTTAAAATTATTTTTAAAGGGGAATTGGAGCCCACAACCCCCTTCAGAAACCCATCAATACTGCTGCCCCGCAGAGCTGTAGGTACTTGACTGGGAGAGCAGCAGCTGGTGTCGAACTCACTAAACTTGAATTATCGCAGTCTGATCGGCAGATTAGGCTGGATCACAGCTCAAAGCCATATTTGACTATTAGTGCTCTCAAGGGGCTGCATCTCTCTAAGCAGCTCCATACGGCCTGGCTGGTACCTTAGCTGTAGACAGCTGCGGATTAAACATCGTAGAGTCCGCTCAGCTACCTAGGAGACACTTTAATCTCTAAGAAAACTGACTAAGCACTTGGAGCAACCCCAAGGGACGTGGTTTAGCAGAGGTTTTGGAAGTGTTAGGTTAGTGGTTGGACTCTCATGATCTTAAAGATCCCTTCCAACATAGACAATTCTATGACTCTAAGAGAAACTTGAGATCTGGGGATGTGCAAGGGTAGCTTTTAAGCCACCATCCAGACACAGGCGTGGGTTTCCATCTAGAAGCAGGCAGGCTCCATCCTGCTACAAGCCAGCTGCCTCAAGAAATGAATCTCCTCCATCTTTAACAAGCACAAAGAGTCAAAGTGATTTCCAGCCTCCCTCCTTTCCTAATGCCCCCTGCGAAACTAGAAAAATAAAAAAAAACATGGGTCAAAACCCTAGCAAACCCCTACTGCAGCAGCTTGGAGCCAATTCTTTGTGTGCAAGGAGTTGTTCCACAGGAGCACGGCAGCCAACAGCAAACCACCCCACAGCAACTTCTTCAGCTGCACTAACAAGTAGATTTGCAGGTATTTCAGCTCCTTCATACTCGTTACTGCTCTGTTCAAACATCAATTGGCAAACTGTGCCAGGTTCCTGCTCACCCAACAGACTTTCCAGCACCCTGTCTGACCCCACACTCACTGAGACTGGTGCAAACACATGGTGACCGGGTTCTGGCCATAGTCTGTTCACTGATTCCCAGTGCCTGATGTCTCTGGTTAGTTTCACCTACCAGCTCTCTTGGCACATGGCTGTTTCATTTAATTCCCCATAAATAATTTTTGTTTCCATTCCCCTACTATTCTTCTCCATCCAGTTGTCTCTACACCACATATTTACTCTGACTTTGTCACCTTCCACCCTTTCTTCTTGACATTTGTCTATGTGTATGTGGCTCTTCCCAAAGCTGCATTATAAAGAACTCTGAGTTACTAACAGGGACCCAGGCTGAAGTTGCAGAGGAGTTTATTGGCATCACCTGATGAGTAGCTGACAGCAGATGATACTCTGAGGGTCTCCAGCATGGTTCCACTCTAACACCTGCCCTAACCAACACCTACTGAAGTTTGGCTGGGAGAGCTCACAGAGCAAGGGAACACATTCATCAGCTTGCAGAAATAGCAGCAACAGACACTCCTGTCTCACATTACCCCTTCATAAATGCTGCATTGAGGTTTTCTGCTCACTCTATGAATGAGCAAAGGGGCTGAGGCAATGATCAGTAACAACCCCTCCATTACCTACAGTGGGTTTGGTTAAGGACTACCCTGAAATAACAACCAAAATGTGAGTAAAGCCCATGGGTATATTATAAATTCTTAAGCAAACAGTAACTTTACAAACAGACTATACAAGAACATTTCAGTGCCTGCAACTTATAAGGCAGATATTCCGGTATTCTCTTTTCCACATAATATTTTAACTCCCATTTACACTCACCAGAATGCGTATCCCACCAACGTGGAGCACGGAAACAAAGGAAACAAGCAGTTAAGTCAGTCAAGCCCCAAGTCCTGTACAGTCACTAGTTCCCTGTCGGAACCCCAATTACCTCCCTCTCACCACCCACAGCCTACATCTCCCCACCCTCACGCACGCTTCATTCCCCTCCCAATCACTCCCTCTTACAGCTGTGGAGATGCAAAGAGGTTGATGTGGCTTGCTTCAATTAGGCTGTAGAAAATTAGGGTGACACAGAACTAGGGTTACTGCTCAGGTTTCCCCTCATGGGGACTGGATGGGGTTGGATGCGGACAACCTCTTCAGGACAACCTCCAGGTGCAGCATATGTGAATTCCACCAGGAACTTCAGTCTGAAAGTGATCTTAAGCCAATGATTTTGGCTTGGTCTTTTTGCAATGGCTGAAGTGCTGCAATCCAGTGGCAGTCTGCAGGAGTTCAGCTGTTAATTCTTCTAAAAATAGGAGTGTCTGGTGGGCTTTGCTCTCACAGATGAAGCCTTGCAAAAATCAAGCGCTCTGCTAAACCTCAGAGGACTTGTGCACCGAAGGGTACTATGGATTCAAGAATGAAGACAGCAACAGAGTGGAGAGAAGGGGAGAGAGGAGAAGAAATTAAGATCATGGGCATTAAGATTTAACTAACTAGATGAGACAGGATTATTAAAAAAGGGGGGGAGGCAGACCATTTTCCCTAACCTGCCCCATCCTGCCATTAATATTTAAATTAAAATGATGAATTGCTGAAATACCCATGGTCAAGGCCTCTGTATCCTCCCCCATAGTAAGTACCATGATGCAGTGTCATGTGCAAACAGGTCCTTCGTGAGACACCAAAGGGCTCTTAATAATGGATATTACACTTCTGCAATGATCGCAGTGGAAAGCACCCAAAATTACCAGCTTTCTTTGCAGAGTAATTTGTTATTTTAATGCTGTCAACCTGCAGAAATAGATTTATTGTTATTAATAATAGTGATTTGCCACATTTTGCTAGTTAAATTACAGTGCTGTATAGTTAGTTCCACAATAAAGGACTGGAAGTGTGCCAGGAGATTGCTCATAGCTCAGTGTTACAGCAGTTGGCACCGTTCCCATTAAGGCATTAAAATTTGAGTCAGAAACATAACAGATGCAAAACAAAACATGAGGTCGCTCACGGGGATTATATAAAAACAATTAAAACAAATTAATTACCAGTTATGTTAGTGTTGCTTCGAGTACACGTAGAATGATTACAAATCCATGCAGAGGTCTTTTAAAGACCATAAAAGTCAATAAGGATCCCCGAGGGACTACTGGGGAACTTTTGGTTTCCAGCATAGCAGTGGGTTTAGGGAGATGAAATATGGGGAGGCACAGGTTGTGGGACAGGCCCAGCTTCCCAGGAGCAGCTTCTGGAAGCTCCCAAGGAAAACCCAGCACAGCGTTACGAGTGGAGAACCAGTCACAGTCCCTTGGTGCTACAGATGGTAAAGGAGCTCAGGTACACAAGGCAATGACCTCTGTGGGCAGCCCTGCACCTCAACCCTGGCTCAGAAAAGCTGAGCTGGAGCCAGTGGGCCAGAATTAAGGGGATGCTCATGAGCACGCTATTGGCATAGACTTCATAGAAATGAGACATTTGTTCAAAGAGGCTGTGTTGATTTTCCCTCCAGCTTCCCTTAAGCAAACCTGAAGGTGTCTGGTCCTTGCAGAAAACCCACCAGAAAGTCTCTATGGGGAATCTGTGCCACTGCTATACTTGTTTTTTCCAGTCATGTGTGCCTCTCTTGGCAAAAAAAGGGAAATTGTTTTTAAAATGTTAATAAACCTCACCGTTACCATACAGTCTGGGCAGAAGCTGCAGTTTCCCATAGAAGGGGGGATCACCCGTTACTGAATGGCGATTATCTGCTTTTTCATACACCCAAACCTAAGCTTTTCCCGTTGGAATTTTTACTGGTAATTTGTGACGAAATAAAACACAGTATCACATCAGAAACTCCAGGCACACAAAAAACAGAGAAAGCAATACAGAGGTACAGATTTCCTTAAGAGAACCAAAGCGTTCTGGAAACAAACATACAGTGACTGCCACTTTCAAATATGCCAAAATTTCCAAAACCAAAAGAAAACTCCTTGGACAGCATAGGTGTTACCCTTCTGTGTGATTATAGTTTCTTGTTTTATATTACTAGGGAGAAGAAAAAGTGCAATGGTATTTTAGTATCTGACTAAGAGTGTGAAAACATCTCACTATTACTCTCTGAGGGGTGATTTAGTTCATATTCTATCCTTTGGAAAGAAACAGGTATGGAATAATCACACTGACTCTGCTTATTGTTCATGCATAATATCTAATATTAGAGAAATCAAATTCAGCCTCACGACAGTCCTCTCCCTCAATCCCTCATGTTTGCACATTCAAGCCATCATTTTTCTTATTAGTTCTTTTTTAAGCATCATTTATATGCTTGACGCAGTACAGGAGAGTACCCAGCCCTGCCCCAGCAGCCCAGTTATCTCTTCTTTCAAGAGCTGTAACACCAGGCATCAAGCGTTCAGGTTAGCACTGGTCCTGGGAGGTGGTCAAGATGCACGGCCAGCCATTTCTAATCCCCTGACAGGGGAGAATAACCTGAGTTTTTTCTGATACTCCACATGTTTGAATTAACCCATAGAAACCTCTTTTCCTGAACTGTTTCAATTTGCAAGAATACTAGGGAGGAGGGGGGAAAGAGGCAACAACTCTGAGTACTGAGCCAATCTTCTAAATACTCTGTCAGTTTTTTCCTCCCTCCCCAGCAATCACACAAAGATCAGAGCTGAGAAACCTTTGGCCAAGATTCACCTTTATTATTCATTTCCTGATTTGAATCCCTCTTCTTACTCCCCTTTTTTTCTGCTTTCCTCTTCCATGAAGGCTGCTAGAATAACGGCTACTAAGCTTTTTTTCCTATAGTAGGGGTGGGTGAATGACAGGTCAGAAAACATCCTCCACCACCCTTCAGTGCAAACTGCGCTGCAAGGCAAGGAGACACTAGATGTAGTAAGGAAAAGAAAAGGTCCATTACCATCTCCTGCAGGGGATTCAGGAAGGGTGAAGGAGACAGACAAGAAGTGGTGGTTCATCTCCTTCTTCTGCAAGGAGGCTGTGGTCAGCAGCTAACCTGCCTGTACCAATGCCCCCGATGACAAAAGGACCCATGGGGAATAAACTGTGGTTTTAACCATACACCTTCCACTAACATTTTGTTATTTGACTCTGGAGCGTTGACAGATCGGCAAAATATTTCTCATCGATAGAGAGCACTTTCCATCTCATTTAAACACTTCCCCCTAGTAATTAAAAAGGCTGAAGAAGCTTGGATAAAAATAAGGCCTAACCTCTAACCAAGACTTGAGGTCTGCAATGAGAATGACACACTTCCAGCACGGATTGCAAGCCCTGCCCATCAGGATGCATTAACAGGAGATGCGAGAGGGGCTCAAGAGAAGTCATGGAGATTTATGCCCTTCTTCTCACCCAAATAGCACAGGACAGTTCGTCACCCAAGCCACGCAGCAGCACAGCATCTTTCCCTGCTACTGTCATCCCCCTGCATGCAGCCTGTGACTACCAAACCTCACAGACTGTAGCACCCACACACCCAAATCAAACCAAGCAAGATGAGTGCCAGGAGCAGTCCCTGGCAGGTCTCGAGTCAAACCCAAGTGCTTTGCTCTGACTTACTTCTCAAGTAATAAGGGATTTGCAGGCTCTAACTCCACCCACTTAAAAAGCACGTGGAAACAGTAAATATTGATGGATATCACCAGATGTCACTGTTGTACAAAGTCATCCAAGTTGCACTTCTTGGAGAGCCCATAGCAGACTTGAAAAGAGGCCTTTGGGCTTTCCCCTCACCTGCCCCCATCGCCTCTCCTTGCCCGCAGCAGCCCAAGAGAAGCTACAAGAGGAGCAGCAGCTAAGTTTGCTCTCTGGCATGGATGGGTTTACAGCCAGTTTCTTAAAGCAGAGGCCTGCCAGGCTGTGGTTTGGGGAAGGAACCACAATTCCCTGCGATTACTTTTGTTTCGGGTCTGATATGTTTATATTGATATAAACATATATTTTATTTTCTAGCTTTATTTTCTAGTTTTATTACAATACCCTTCTTTCTGTTGGAAAGCTAAATTGCAGGGCTGCAACCACTGCTATCAGCGAGCAAAGGGATAACAATAATTAATACTTGGCAATATTGTGCCTAGAATGTCTTTTGCATGATGCTGCCTTATTAGTTTCAGCAGGGATTCTCTGAGATAATCAAACCCAGGATTTTAGAGCTCATTTGCTTCAAGTCTGTTTCATACAGATTTTGATGTACTTCTAAGATGGCTGGGATACGAGCATTTGCTTTCCACTAACAAAGTATTGTTCCCTATCTGCAAGATAGTTGTCGGAAGAGCAGGGCAGTAGGTAGATGAGCTTAGGTTTGAACAAGATACACACACAAGCAGTGTCCTTTAAAAGCAAATCTGTTGAGGAAATACTTTCAGCTAAGAAAATAAACATAGCTGGCATTGCATCAGAAGAGCAACACAATAATGTTGATCCGCTAAAGGAACACACTTATTTTAACACAAAACAGATCTGTGCAAGGAAGTGCTTGCTTAAAATACGTGTGTATTTTTATTCTTCAAGACACGTTTAAAAACAAAACGAAGACAAAATATACACATGCATAGAGCCCTTCAGCCCGAGCCTGTGGCTGCTGGTTTGTTATGTATCGTTAGCTATTCCCAAGGTGACAAGCGTTATCTGAATGCGGTTTGTGCAGTAATCCAGAACCAATTATGTATAATAGTTCTTCAGCAATGTACATTGAAAAAATAAAGAAAACATGCTGATTGACAAATGCACTTCTCAGCATTCAGGTCTCACGGTAGCACAGGTTCATCAGTTCCCTGCTCTGCCCCAGCTCATAAGCAAAACCCATAGCTGCAGCTTGGGCTGGCAGCAGGAGCGAGGAGAGGTGACCCAGGGGACCCAGCCCCTGAGGAGCAGGGGAACAGCAGCGTGTCACCCCCACACACCTGGTGACAATCTCCCTCCAGCCCACTGAGGAACACATGCTTGTGTCTTGCTGAGGAGAGGGTGATGTTGGGACAGACGGAGATAGCTGGTCCCCACTGGGGCACTTGGACAGAGAAACTAGTCATAGAATCATTCAGGTTGGAAGAGACCCTCGGGATCATCAAGTCCAACCATCAGCCCTACTCTACAAGTTCTCCCCTACACCATATCCCTCAACACCACATCTAATCTACTCTGAAACACAGTCAGGGAAGATGACTCCACCACCTCCCTGGGCAGCCCATTCCAGTGCCTGACCACTCTTTCTGGGAAGAATTTTTTCCTCATGTCCAGCCTAAACCTACTCTATTGCAGCTTGCAGCCGTTCCCTCTCGTTCTATTGCTAATTGCCCTTGAGAAGAGACCAGCACCAACCTCTTTACAATGCCCTTTCAAGTAGTTGTAGACTACTAGGTACAAGGTATTCCTGGGGTAAGCAGTAATGGCCATTATCCAGGCCTCTGCTTTCTGCTATCAAGGCATAGAGAGACAGCTCTCTCAAGAGAGACAGCTCTCTCTGCCACAACTCCTGCTGGGGAATTGTCTGCACAGTTCGACTTTGGCACTGTGTAGACCGTAGGGTAAGTACATTTGTGGTTAGCGGCAACTGCTCCTGAGCCCTCAGTTATTGTCAGCCCTCACCCCAGTATGTCAGCTGTGCACACTCCACACTACTCGCAGCAATGATTTTTACCAGTGGAAGGCTCATCCTCTCCCCGCTGCTGGGAAATGAGAGATGCACACACCTATGGCTAAGGTATCCAGCAAGCAAGAGACTGGATTCACTTAATCCAAAGATCACATCACCCATCTGAGCTGTGCTGGATTGATGCCCTCAGTTACGTACTGACATTAACATCAGCCATCCCCTCTCCTCACAGCTGTGTTTTCACAACAGCAGGCTATTTTACCCCACTCCTCATTTCGCAAACGTAAAGCAATTTTTTATTACACATGGGCTTCCAATTTGGCTATACACAGCTCCATCCCTGTTTAATGCTGCCTTAAGTGTAATGAACAAAGGCAAAATAAGGACTAGAAATGCATAAGCTTGAAGGAAGATATTCATGGGTTACTACAGGGATTTGTCTGTAGTCTAGTACAATTTAAATTATTTTTATTATTGTGCAGGAAGTAGAGCACAGAGCAGAAGGTACAGGAATTAAGTTCAGATCATTCCAGAATGAAAACTGTTGCAAAGAGAAATCAAAGAAAAATAACAGGCCTGGGGAAGTTCCCAAAATACGGGCAAGAAGTAGCAAAATAGTATTCCAGCCAGAAAAATGCATTGATGTATGCTGTGGAGGCTGGAGAAATAAATCTCACACGCAACAGTTTGAGGAGAAGGGAGATGCTGGTGAGGCCAGGTATGGGGAATGCTGAGAGCAGCCAGTTCTCCCCAAGGGGCCAGCACAACACGGTGCTAAGGTCCCTCCCTCTTCCCACTACCCCCAGACTCTCTGTGGGTCATACTGAGGGATTCGAAGGCAGTTCAGACTTTTAACAAGAAAGCATAAGGCAAAGAGCTTTGGGAGAAAGGCTCCTTGTTTCAGGATCTAAACCAGGAGCAAAAGACCCAAGGCTAGGCAGTGGGCAGCCTGCCATCCCACTGTAATTGCCTGCTGCAGGATTTCTGACATTTCCGGCTCATACAGCTGGTAGCACAGTGGGAGACAAAATATTGTACTCTGATCCAGCCCATGAGTAGACTTAATCTCTCGTGCTCTCTCCCCCTACCATCCTTCGGTAGTATTTTCTAATAAAATGGAAGAACTTGTGCTCCCAGTACAAAAAACCAACACCTGTTTTTGAAAGTCTCCAGCCAAAGCTCAGTAATGCCAGCAGCAAGGTCAGCTACAGGAGCTAAACCAAGGTCACCCAGGGAAACCGGGGCTGAGTCAGTAAACCAACCCAGACCTCCTAAATCCCAGCCCCACCTGCCTGAACTTTTGGAAACTCTCTCTCAGTCTGACTTTTTAACACTGCCAAGGGCTTGCTGTGGGGCAAGTTTTGCCAGGACCTCAGGTATCTGCCCTCTTCCTTCCCTGGAGAGCAGAACCCCTATGAACCCAGCTGGCAGGTGGAATGCTCAGGGTTGGTGGCTCTGTGGTTGGATGCTCTTTCTCTAGAAGCATGTCTGTCACGCTTGCCTCACTGCATCCCTCCTGTTTCGTCCAGCCTGCTTCTTCCTCACACATCCTGCATCACCAGACCCACACAGTGCCTTTCCAGCTGCCATGGGAAATCATCAGCATCTCCATCACTAAACACAGGGGTGACCTCAGAGCCATCCTGCAGATTCATAACTTCAGGAGGAACCCACCAAAGCAAGCCTCAGCCCAGCTGCCTCCCACTCCCACTGACTCATTGCCTTCTCAGTTGCCAGCTCTTGACAGAAATGACATCAACGAGGCAGGGAAGGAAAGAAAAACCAAAAAAACAAAACCAATCACAGCAGAAGAGTAGAGAAGAGCCCCAAACTGAGGAGCAACAGCCCTTCATGTTCGCTCTTGTGCATCTTGCAATGTCTGAGTCCGTGAAGGACTGGGCTCACAAAAGCCTCCATGCAAACGGGAAAATAAAGAGTGATATGTCTCCTGCATTAACTTGTAATAAGCCTTTTTTTGGCTAATTCTCCGATTACAGCAGCAGGAATGGGTCTTAGACTATTAGGTCTCAAAATACAGCAAACAGAGCAGTGAGAGAGCTCACTGTATTTTCAATTTTTACAAAGGAAGGGGGTCTTTCAAAAGGGGTAAAGTTAACTGCAGGTCCCTAAAGATACAGAACTGGGTTTATTCCCTCAGATCTATCTGTTCAGCTCCAGAATTGCTAGTGCAAAATAAGTTCTAAAAAGCTGAGCAGAAATTAGGGACATCACACACAAAAGCTCAGCCATAACATGAAAATTGGTCCTATAGGTATCAACAGAAAATGTTGTTAGTTTTGAGAGGATGAGAACACGTGCTAGACCGGAAAAAATCCCCCCTCGCAGCCATTACCAGTTCACAGGTAGGTAAAGGACTGGCAGGTTGAGGGCATCACATCCAAAAAAATTTGAGATACTTTGCAAAGACTAAAACTCTCAATAGCTCACAGTAGTATGAGCAGCGCAAGTTAGAAAAATACTAACCCAAGAGGCAGCAGCAGCAATGCTGTTGGCCCCAGCTGCATTGGAGGGGTTCCTCAGTACAAATGGGTATCAGAGCTGGAGTGGCTGCTTGTCTTTGCTCCTGTGGCCTTAACCCCTGCAGCAGGTTTGGAGACTGATTGCAACCTTCCAGAGCTGGTGTTTGGACCCTCACTCTGCTGACTGCCTGCTCCTGGCCCCCCATTCCCAACTGCCTGCTCCCCTCACCCCCCCTCAATTGCAACCAAAGCAGCCCCTCCAGAGGAAATCCCAGCCTCACTATTTATACAAGGCACCAGGGACAGCTTGGCCTCGGAGAGAATAGCCAAGTGCTGCTGAACAGCTGGAGCCCCGACACTGGATAAACTCTGTCACCAAGCCAACAGCGGAGTCATCGGGGGCTAAAGAAAAGAGCAAATGTTTGTCATCAGAGCTGCTGTAAACTTACTGGGTCCTTGCTAAGCCCTAAGAAAAACGAGGAGATGAAAAGTTGGCTTCTGCTCTTTTTTAGTAGGCACTGAGAATGCCTTGGCTCAGTACAAACCGATGGTGTTTACACAACCTCCCCATTGCCTCTTGCCTGCCTTCCCTCTGTGAGCAGCTTCTGTTTAAAAGGCAGCAGGGAATGGGATGTCTGTCCACAAAAATGGACGCTGTCAGGGTTAATTAATCTGACCTGAGGTGACACGGCCAGGAGCAGCCTACTATGTCTCCAGGTAGAGAGAAACTATGTGTAGTTCTGTGACACCACTCAAGGTATCAATCATGGAGCAAAGAAAATAAAAAGGCACTTCGATTTACCAGCAAAACCTGCTTTTCCATCACAGGAAGGCTGGCCACTTGAAACGATGCTTGCTTGAGAGTCAACTACAGTGCAAAATGTATTTTCAGTTGTGGCATTTACTGGTAGCGATTTGCACCTTGAAAGAAGATAGTTAGAAGATTTGTGCATCTTTAACAGGAAAATTTCCTTATTAGTCTGGAGGTCACAGCTGTGTAAAACACCCAGCAGCTTTGCTTCCCGAGGGTATGTGAACATCACACCCAGTTCAAGCTGCAGACCCTATCCTCCCCTAATTTATCTTGAAAAGCTGTCTGAGCCCAGAACACAAAGCAAAATTCAGTCAAATACCCAAAGCCACACACAGCCATGAATTTCACATGGATCTTGTTGGGAAACTATAAATCCATCTAGGGTTGCCCCCAAATGTTTCCCAAACCTTCAGGGGACTTTTCAGCTATTTATTTCTGAGATTTCAAACACAGGTCACAGCTGAGTGAAGGTGACAGTCTAAGGGTGCTGGGATTGTTCCCGAGCCATTTTCAGAGCTGAGGAGGAGAAGCAAAAAACTCCTTCACTCTCTCTTCCTTCTCACCAATTACCTGACTGTAAATGCAACCCAGTGATCAGCAACTTGAGGGGCCATATCAGGAACCAGCTGATGCTGGACAACACAACAACTAGAAGAGGCTGAAATTTCCCTTTAACCTAAACCCAACATTATTTGAGTGTGTACATTGTAGACATACCCAACAACTCCAGTAGGTACCAATAACAAACACCAAGAAGAGATGACCACCACCCTGAAAGCCTACAGTCCAGCATCAAAGGACCATGTAGAGAAAACCCAAAAGCAAACAGAAAGGGCTGGTGGGTGCAGAAAAATAAACCCTGGAGCTTTAATATAAAAGCCAAAATGAATGGACATAGTGTAACGCAAGGCAGGTGGACACTAGCTTTCCATTCCTAAAGCGTCCTTACTGGGCTCAGACCCACTACAGCACCAGTGCAGCCATTTGGCTCAGCTATTACTGCTCCAGACAAAAGAAGTGGGAGTTCAGATACGGTGTTTACCCTCAAAACTGAGCAGAGAGCCAACGTGAGGTGTGGAAACAAATCAAGGAAAGTATGGATACCAGGGGGGTTCTCAGGAGGCAGCAGCTTTGCTTTGGCTGGAGGTCATTGCTGCTCTTGGGGAAGAGTTAGCAGCTCAGAGCAACCTTTGGACAAGCAGCCTGATGTGTTGATGCAGGATGCTTCTGCAGGGAGGCAGCTTGCCTGCATCACATCAAGGGCTAGTAGACACCTTAAATTCAGACAAATCCCACCAAGGAAAGACCTGACCTTATTACTGGTTCCTGCTGTGATAAAGAAACTGATCCCCACTGAACCCTGAACTGCAGTCGGGATCAAGAGCAGCAGCTCTGATTCTGCAGGTGCTGGCTGAGGGGCCAGGCTGCAGTCGGCTGATACTGCTCTGCAGGGCAGAGTGGATAATGATAAACACTCCCTCTTGGCCTTCAAACAGATTAATCTATAAATATTGATAGCCCTGAAGATTTAAGTGTGCTGTTTATCCACAAAACAGGTGAAATCTTGGCAACCACCAAGTATCTTCCTGGAAGTGGGGTGGGTTCATGTGCTTTCCCTGCCTAGGGAGAAGAAACCTGCAGCGTGGTGCAATGCCGGGCTACCCAGAGGTTGCCACCGAGCAGTAACACTGCTGCTGGCTGCTACAGCAAACCCAGAATTAACAGCCAGTTTGTGTTACAAGAAAAACAGAGCTGTGGGATGAGGGATTTTCCTGCCTTAGCTGAGGGACAAGAAGGAAAATTCTAAAAAATAAATAAATTCAACAACTCTCTGTCTTTGAAGTAAGACTCAAGTGACTGAACACAGTAATGACACAGTGCAGGTGCAGCAGGGATTTGTCAATGACAAGCATGTGCAAGAAGAGTGTATGTTTATCCTGAACATACACTGTGAAAAATATAGCCCCCCATCGGTACCATGCCTGAGCACAGCCCTGTTCAGCACAGACATGGATCCAGAGAGCCTGACAGCTGGATATTATTTATGGCAGCTTTTCCAGCTAGGTAGACATTTACAAATCAAAATAACTGTCATCTGTGTTGTCTGAATGCAATTTTTGGTGTGTTTTATCCTCCACTTTCCCCCACCTACTGTATTATTAACAGCCCTTGGCCTCTCCCTGCCAATCTCTCTGTCTCCCTACGGATGTTTTCCCAGCACGTGGCAGCCCCCAGAGCGAAGTCCCTCACTCGGTAGATGGCACTCTGTGGCCCCTGGGAAACCCACACGCTTTCAGCAATCCGCCCACTGAGCAAATGATGGGGTAATTGGGATTTTGTTTTGGCTGACATGGTCTCAGGGACGCAAAGCTCAAGAGGCCCCTCATGGCTATCTGGGCAATCGCAGGGTGCAGCCTTCCCCTGGCCAGGAGGGCTGTTGGACACAGATGGGTGCTGTGCAGTCACCCTAACCCCTCCATGGAGTCCAGCCTGGGATAGGAGATGGACACAGCACCTGTGTTTCCAAAGCACGTTAGCCCATGGCATGCAGCTGCAAGGGAGGGAGGAGCAGGGACAATTTTATACTGTCCTTTAAAAGATGCCAGAAGAAGAGGGAGGTGTTACTGCTGCCTAATTACTAGGAGGGTAAGAGGGTTGCAGGAACGGTCAGACTCACAGCCGCCTAAGATTGTTCTTTCCCTCTGTGATGTTTTTCCTGCAAAACCAAGCATGGGGCAAGCTGTGGTGCAAACCTGGGAAATACCTGCAGTGTATGTGTCCCAGGAGCAGAATTTGACCAGCAGCTTCTCAGGATGGGGGACAGGTTCCACCAGCACACAGCAGTCAGTGTGGGATTCACCTGCCTTCTCCCCTGGGTTTGCCATGCACCCAACACAGGAGTGAGTCCCAGTGACAACAAAGCAAGCTCTGCCCGCAGTTCTGCTCTTCCCCACGGCAGGTTTCATTACGGGAATATAAATAAATAAAAAGATAAATTAAAAACCCTCCTCACCTCCACTCTCCAGAATAATAATCACCAAAAGGCTGCACAATTTATTTTTAGCCCTTTGTTGCAATGGGAACATGCATTTCTGTCCTAAAAATTGCATCTCTTGTGTTGTGACCTGCCTGTAAGCGGTGCCGGCCCGAGCACTGTGTGGCACAGCGGTACGTACAGCCCAGGAGCTGGCGGGGGGCAAGGAGGGGCAGGTGGATTAACAAGGGCTTAAGGAGGCTGCAGCCCTCCCCATTAGCTCTCTATCATGTGCAATAAGAGCAGCCATCCTACTGTGCAGCCCTTCCCATTCCCATGGAAACCAGTGGTGCATCCAGGCAGGAGTATAAATAAACCACTTGTATGAACTTCACCCTATGTGTTATTTCACAACCGCGACGTCTAACAGCCTTATCTGGGGGCACGGGTACCTCTGTGTCTGCAGTGCATGGGCACAACGCTCTTCCCCATCGTTCCGAAACACAAGCCAAGGGAGAACACGCAGGCAGAGGCACAGGAGCCCAAGGAAGTGAGGGACCGTATCAGGTAATCAAACAAGACGTGGTCAAACACCACATCTCACAACCATGCAGAGATACAGTCCTAGCAATAAATTTAATTGTCTTGTGTGAATTTTTAAAGTGAAAACATGACAGCGCTGGAGAGACACCTAAAATGCATACCATTAAGGAGCCATGCAAAAAATAGCCCAGCATCTTCCATTCCTACTGTACTCTTTTGATAGGGGAGCCCAGGTGCACCTCAAACATTACCACTCTTGTTGGATACTCAAGATGGGTTGGAATATCAACTCTGAACCCACGCACGATGCAAGCCAGGGACCTTTGGGCAACAAGTCCAAAACTCACCTGTAAAGCACTAGCGTTCAGCAAGCATTTTTTTGTTTCCTTTTATGGGCAACTGGGATAACTTGCAAATAATTTAAACAAGTCAAATCCTGTAGGATACACAATACCCTCAACTCTAGTTACAGTGGTCCATCTTTTATCTGCACACATTCTCTGCTCACACACACTCCTTTTTCCTGTCTTTCCACCATACCATTTATTCCAGGGAAGAAGGGCTGTCCAAATAATTCCATGTTTGCTTTACAGAGAGGATTAGATGCTGCACAGCATAAGATTACCTGCTGCTGCACATCAGGATAAGAACTATAAATGCTATCAGCTGCCACGCTGATAGTCCCCGTCCCGGACTCTAGCCCTTACACACAAGCAGAATTAAACATTAGAAAGAATGGCAGCAAAGAAAATGTCATACCATTCCAGGGTTTGTTTTGTTTTTTAATCCAGGTCCCCAAAGCTTGCTGCCACCTCTACTTTATCAGTTGTTATTATTATTATTGCTAATAATTATCAGATTAAACTACATGCAGAGGAACTTCTCCAATTAATTACAGCTAGAAATAGTAACAATAAAAGCATTGCCAGACCTAGATCAAACTCCTCACTGACTCTGTGAACCTGTGTTCAAGCAGTGAGCCTCTGACAGTAAGGGAAAAAGCCCTGCTTGACTTTGCTGGAGTAATGTTATTAACTCTGGCTGGTTCTGTTAGTTGACAAAGTGACAGAATCCTGGGGAAAATTTCTGTGTGTGTTTAGTACATCTTTGGCAGGTGTCAAGGTATATTCTCTGGTTTGTCACTCACCATGCTGCCCTTTAGATAGTTATTATTTCATGTAATTATGATTATTACATGCTGAGATGCCACCCTTATGAATAGCCTCTGGTTGCTGTCACTCACTGCAATGTGATGCGGGAGGATGAGTTGTCAAGAAGGAACTGCAGGCTATGAAATTGCCACATTTCTCCATTTTTTTTAAAAAAACAACCAAGCCCACACTTTTTCCGGTCATCCCATTCCACTGAGAGTGGCATGCTCAGGGCAGAAACACTTGGGCAGCATGGAGAGAAAATAATTTCCTATAAAGTACCCATGCCAGAGTCACACAGCAACAGAAGCTATAAACCACCCACAAAATAATTGCAACAAAAAGCCATCAGGACAAAGAGAAAGGATAATAACCCCTGAGCTGCACACCAGTGCTCTACTGTGAATTCTCTGTGGCATTTCACTTCCAGAGATGCTTTTTCCATAGCTGCTCAGTTCAAAATAACTTCTGCAGTTGCCCATGCCCAGCCGCCAGGTATGATACATCCCAACTTCATCCACCTCAGCTTAGCTGCCTTCTGGAGTCACCCACCCTCCATCTCCTACAGAGATGGCAGATCACACAGGACTTCACACCACCTCCTCAAAACTCACATAAAATCCTCGGTTTTGCAGAGGTGAGGTTTCTATCGCACACACATAATACTTATACTGTCCATAATTCCTGCTCTCGGACTGTTTCACACAAACCAAAGTATTTGACTTGGATTAAGTCAACTTTGGTTCTTTCCTCAAATCTGCTACAAAATCTGATTGACCATGGGCAAGTAACTTCGTACTTCTGTGGCCCAAAGGAAGTCATGGCATGTTCTGATAACTCTTTGGATAAAGTGTTCCTTCATACAGTAATGTCTGAAAAGTACAACACAAAAAGGTTGCAATTATGACTAATTGAAAAGCACTTTTTCAGTTGATTTCCAATACTTAACACTTCATACAGTACGGAGCTTCCATGGGGAGATATTCACAATTACAAATGGGTCGATACTCATAATTCATCTCCCTACAACAGCTGAACAAATCATTTGTAATGATTCATTTCCTTGATGAATTTCACCTCTTTCTCCATTTGCGAATTACACGTGATCAGAGTGGGATTTTCCAAATTGATTTTTTTCTTTTTCAAGTCTTTTTCCATCCCACATAAATTCTGAAAACCACTTTCAAGCTTCCAGCCCTAAAAAACCCTCCAGACCCATCAACCCTTGCCTGCCTGGAGCTCGGGGTCAGACCACAGCCATCACTAGCACCAACCAACTCTTTACAACCAGCATTCCCCTAACCACAGAACTGCACTTGGTTTAATGGCTCTGCTGCTCGTGTTTCTTGCCAGGATGGGTACAGCAGTCACCATCAAGTTTCTACTACAAATACTTAGAATATCTAGGTTTGCAATCCTCTTGGAGATTAATTTGAGCAAATATTTCCTGTCCCCATGAACACTCCTGCCTGTAAATGTGCTCACTAAAATATTCACAGAAAGCGAACACATGAAGGACAAAGCAAAGGTAATATTAAAGCCAGGCCTGCTGAAGCGTTTGCTCAACTTAATACCTGGTCTAGCTCAAACACAATTCTCCCTGCTCAGCTCTCTTACCCTATCCAGAGCAACGGATGACACACAAAGCATCCCAACTCATGGATACTCCTCACGATGCTCTGAGCCACCCCTGTGCAAGGCCTACAACCTATGACCCAAGGAGCCATTAGCTTATAAAAACAACTAACACACACACACCTGCTGCCCAAAATTGGCTACAACTCCAGCCCAAAGTAGCGCACACCCATCAGCAGCACAGATAGAGCTGGAAGCTCTGGGCACAGTGAGCTGCCCTGCATGGAGCAGTTTGCAGGCAAGAGCTCTTCTTGCCCTACCTGCCCAGCTGGGGATGGCAGCACAGGGCACAGCTCCAGCCAGCACAGGGATGGAGCCCTGCAAGAGGGGATGGCAGCGAAGATGCTTGCAGCCCTTCACACACCTTGGCTACCTCCAAGTCTATTTGTGTTGACATAATATTGTTGATAAAATGAAGAGCAGCAGCACAGAATTGCAGGCTGTGAGCCCAGACAATAAGTCTCACATCTTCCTTCGAGTGCCAGGAGCCATCTCCCTCCCCCTTACTTAGCAAGCCCACCTCCCTTCCTCCGGAGCATCCTCAGGTTTATTTTAAGCCACCCCAGCCATGCTGCTGGGGTTACCCGTCTCCCCCCAGCTTGGGGACCTGCTCTCCAGCCAGTTCTGCACCTCCATGCTTGCCTCCCACAGCTGGCAGGGATCCTGGTTCCACTTCACTGGCACTGAGATCTGCTCTGCTCCACGGAGGCAAGGCGGATTGATAATTAAATCCACTATTGAGATAGTCACATTCTGTTCCCTTGCCATTTAAGCAGACATAAAACATTTTATTATTCTGCTGATTTAGGAACCTGGATTTAAATATTAGAGTATTAAAGTGATACTTAATTAGTTGACTGAATGTTCTCCCTTTTATCAGTGTTGACAGATCTTAATTATAGCATGGGCTGTGAAAGCTGATAGAACAGCTGATGGCAGCAGCACCGCCAGGAATACTGAAGTGTGTCAGAATTACTTGTCTGTTTTCTCTCTTCCCTCTTGCTCTGTTCTTCAGGCACACTCTGAAGTCCTTGGCAAATAAAGCAAATGCTGCAGCCAAGCCTGAGCAGTTTGGCATTTACTCTAAAGGACATGAGAAACTGCTCACCCTTGAGAGCGCCACGATAATCCACAGGCCCAGACTTTCAAAAAATCCCCAAATGACGGGAAATCATCTCCTGGTTAATCATTTTCCTATCCACTAATCAAACTGACATAGGCATTACCGAGGGACAAGAGGTTACTTACTCACTTAAGACCCGCTTTAAAATATGATTTAGACACATGGGAACAGTCGTCCCAATGAAACCTGACCTTAAGGTTTTCCGTTGCTGTCGTCCATGGCAAGTTCCTTCTGCAGTGACACTGGGGGTGGCTCCAAGGACCAGCCATACCAAGTAGATCAAGGTACACCCCTGCTCCTATCACCTAAGGCAAAGCCAGCATGGAGTCACTACGTTGGCACTGTGCCTTTTCGATGCCACCCAGAAGAGGTTGATGCTTCAATCTGCCTATTCACAGCCACTGGCTGTGCTCCATCCTCCACTGTGCCTTGGGGATGGATGGCTCCGGCAGGAGGCCTCTGCCAGGGTGAATTACATCTCACAGTAGCACATCCTTCACTTTCCTGGGATAATAACATATGTCCTACCTTTGGGAAAGGTGGTTAGCAGCAAGTGTGCCTTGAAAAACGTATATTTTACCTACTCCCTGCAGAGGCCAAGCCATTCCCTCTGAAGCAGCAGTATTTAATGCCACTTTGCAGCAGTAGCAGTGACAAAACACAGCACAGGCAAGATGAGTGAAGAAGTGGTAACTTGGTTTTGGGCTATGAGCTCGTGAAGTTGGGCTAGTCACTTGTCCTGGATTCCCAACTCACCAGCCCACTTGCCTGAAACCCGCGTAGGGCAACACCAGTATCTGATTTTATTTTCCTATCTATTTTTTTTTTTTTAACATGAATGAGGAGATCTGCAGCTTTGTTTAGATCCTGGTGTCTCACAAGGCACTAGCAGAAAAACTCAGAAAACTACAGGAAAGCTGGGGAGGGAGTCTTTTTCAGAAGTGTAGCAATAGAATGAGGGGTAACAGCTTTAAACTGAACGAGGGGAGATTTAGATGAGATTAGGGGTGATGAACACTTGCCCAGGTTGCCCAGAGAAGCTGTGGATGCCCTGGAGGCGTTTAAGGTCAGGCAGTATGGGACTTTGAGCAACCTGGTCTAGTGGAAGGTGTCCCTGCCCAGGGCAGAGGGGCTGGAAATAGATGTTCTTTAGGGTCCTTTCCAACTCTAACCATTCTATGAAAGATATTCAGCCCTATTCAGTCCCCAAATGCTCCCAAGTGCATCAAATCCTGTCCCCTAAGTGCTCAGGCAGGGATGGGGAAGGACCACCATACTCCAGCTCCATTTCTGCAACTCTGCTCCTTAGTAACCTGTGTACCAGAGTCTGCTTATAATATGTTGTTCACAAAAAAAAAATCGGTATGAAAAATGCAAGGTAAATGAGGCAGAAGCAATGGATGGAGCCAATTGTCTAATCAACTAAAGTGACAATCCTGAAACAGTCCCTAGACACCAGGAATACAGCATGGTTCTCCAAAGTGCAGAAAGCTGTCTACATTTCAACTCTGCATCCCCGCTCAGAATACTTGAGGATTATTAAATCACCCAGATCCAATTTTGTTGTGGGGAAAAAAAATGTAGTAAAAATAGTGAATAAAATCAGTAATTTTCAGCAGTTTGTGTATCCTGCCTTTAGCTCCTTCATTTTAAGGCTGCAGAGGAAGAGAAGTTTAAATCCCTCTGGTATGTTGATGCTTTATAAACCATTCCAGCATGAATGATCTCAACCTCAGCAATGATGTGTGCAAAGTTTGCCAGAGTGGAGAAGACAGGCATGGAAGAAGAAACCCTTTATTGTCACGATTCAGGTTGTGACAACTTTTCTCCAAGTGCCATCCATCACTCACAGATGTTCAGCACAGAGCCATGCTACCACCTTGCTGAAGGAGCATTTGAATTCCACTGCCAGTCACAGCCGGAAAAAAAAAAGCCCTTTTTCTTCCCGTTATTGAACAAGATAAGATATTACTTTGCACTTAGTATGCACTCCACACTGGGCAGCCAGAGGATCTCTGCACTGGGTAAAGGGTTCTCTCTGCTACCCTATATCATGGTCACTGCTCCTCTAAGTATAACCATGTCCCCATGAGGGCAGTATAACTATGCCCCCCCCTGCTCCGGAGTGGCACATGTGCCCTCTCCAGTGATGGCCAACACCCTCCAGGAGTTCAGCAAGGGATGCTGAATGCACTCGGGGCTCCAGGGGATGCACCATCGGCAGCTTCCCACAAACATCCACGTCCTTTACCAAAGTAATGGGGGATTATTTTACTCAGGCTGGCAAAAAGCCAAGGCACAATTATTTTAAACAGCTACAACAATCCAGCCATTCCTGAGCCAGCCACCCAGGCCACATCCAGGAAAGCAGAGACTGGGAAATCTGGAAATTAGTATCAGAAGGGAAAAAACGGATGCAGAGTCCTTTCTATAAGGCTGTTTTCCATTTAGCATTCAGCCCTAATAGAAACACTAGTTCTTCCATTCCTTGTGTCACAAGCCCAGCAAAGCAACAAACACTGGTGCTTCTTTAGTAATAGCTTTATGGCAGACCAGCCAAGTGGTCAGTTTTGCAAGAGTAGGTGTTCCTCAGACATGGTTTCTTACCACATTCTGCCTTTAAGGGTGCTGGAAACCCAACTTCTTACCTTGCAGTATTTTCAGCATTTCTGCTGCTGGCTGGTACCCAAATAAACTAGAAAGTAATGACTTAGAGGGAAAGGGAGACATTTACTCAGCTTCTACTAATAGTGCCCAAAAGTTCAAGTGGCAGCTTTGACTTGGAAGCCAAATAAGTTTTCCAGACGGGGCCTTCCTCCATGAAGGAGCATAACCAGCATTGCTGTTTCCCTCCCTGTTGCCCACAGCTAATTCCAACTTCTATCCCAGATGGACTGGGAGAACACCACATTACAGTCAAACACCATTCAGAGCGGCTGACAAACCTGTGGGTTTTTTTCAAAGGTTACCTTGCATCCTCCCAAAATGCTTGCTGCTAGTCCCTTCAGGAAACCTAGGAGCAGGATAGCTGGGAAAGGCTTCGACTAGGGCTTTCTTCCTCCAGCATCACATGTAATTGCACTGGCCTTTGTTTGGGCTGAAGGAACACTGAAACCAAAGCAAGTTCATGAGCTTCCCAGAGCAGGTGCTGGCTCCCTTCAGAGATCTTCCACCCAGATGAGCAGCGCCGAGAGCCCATTGTAGAGCACATTGTTCACGTCAGCAGCAGCAGATGTCAACAGCTGCCTGACAACAGCTGGTGAACTGGCAGCCGTGCTCAGCTTCCCAGAGCAGCCATGCTCAGCTTCCCCGAGTCCCCCATGCTGCTGCTTGCTGCCCACCCAAACAGTCTGCACTCAGACACCATGGTGGTTCTCACAGCCTCTGGTGTGCTCCAGCCTCTATATAGCTGTGCCAAGTCTCTTGCAATTAATAAACTCGAGTTTTTTATTAGAAAGAAAGAAATAAAATTATCCTAGTAACAACACGGTCTGTAGCACAGTCCATGCTAGAGGAAGGATTACTCTGCAAAGGCTGCTCCTGTCAAAGACCCAGCACTTGCCTGCACCCAGCTCCTGCCCCATCCATCACATCACTCTGCATGAGTGGGTACCACCCAGGACATTCCTGCCTCCAGACCCATCCCTGTGCTGCACAGCAAGCAAGACCCCTGTCCCCCTGCCCACCAAGCACAACACTCTTGGTCACCACCACGCTGTGTCCAGCAAGGCATGTAGCCAGACCTTGGACTTGCCTTGCATCGGGCAATTTTAGTTTAAAAGCTAATCTATCTGGGAGTAGAATCACCCACGCTGCATCACCCTGCTGCTGGTTCAGCTACGGCAGGCTGACTGGATCACTGGGGCCCTCCTGGCTCCCAGCCTTGCCTTTATAAACACACTTAATGATCAGCAATGATGGCTTGGCGGCTTCACCCGCTTACACTAATGCCCATGTGCTAGAAGGGCACTTTGCCTACTCGCAAACAAGCCAATCCCATTTAACAGGGCAGAGATTTAAGAGAGGCAGCCTGCACAGCACAGCTGAGTGCCAGGCAACCCTCCCCCAGCAGCAGCCAGGCTCCCTGCTGCCACAAAGCTTCTTCAACTTGATGAACCTGCCTCCCCCAAGGAGGGAAAAGGCATCAAGAGAAGGGAGCATTTCTGGAGGTTTGCTGATGCTGGCTCACAGCAGCCCTCCCCCTCCTAGTCAGGTGTGGAGACGCTTTGAAGTGACTGGGACACCAACCAGCAGGGACAGGCAAGGAGTTAATTTACCTACTTGAGGTCTGCAGGGCTAAATGCCATGTAGCATCCTGGCCAGATGACAAATTCACCCACGCTTAGATCCAACATGCTGTGCAGCCTATCCAAGGCAAGAGGCAATAGGCAGGGTCTGCCTCTCTCCACCAAGGGTATCCTAATGCTCAGGTGTCATCCTCCATCAGCTCCTCCACAACTCCCAGCCCCAGACTGGCAAAAGGGAAGCAGGAGGCAATTAAACCTGGGCTGATTTTGTTGAGCTGTCACCGGTTTGCACTGCCAACATGGGATTTCAGCCACCCCCTGTGTAGCCCCCCAGCTTCACTGGCATGAGGGCAGCCCCCGAGCTCCTGCCCAGAGGATGCTCAGGGAGCGCGGCTGCTACTCACAGACCTCCCTTGAGCAATCCAGGACTGCACTTCAAAGGATAGTGTCGTTTTTCTCCAAGGTAGCCTATTACACAGTTGTCCAAAGCAAATCTGGCACGTTACAGACGAGCACATTTCAGAGGTCTGCACACCTGGTCAACTGCCCACAGAGAGAAGGGGGAGAAAGAACTGCCTCAAAATTGGGCTGTGTTTGACAAGCCATCCCTCATCACTGACCTCAGCAAGACTGTCTCCCACCATCAAAGTTTTTCTGCTGTTACAATTACACTGAATGAGTTGTAGCATCTTCCTGGTGTATATTGCCTTTCTTTGGCCACCATCCAGTGTTTGCCCCACGAGTTCCCTTTCTGTCTCCAAGAAGCTGTCACAAATGGAGCCACAATAAACGTAATACAGAAACCATAGTTTTCCAAAGAGTTGGCAGGCACAGACAGCAATGATAAAAGATCAACAAGAATTTCAAGTGCATTTTAAATGCCTGTTAGGCTGCGAGCTCCCTACCTTTGATCAACAGCCACACACAGTGGGTTTTTTTTCTTATTTAATTTGTACACACATGGCAGCCAAGAGGTTTAGGGTGCCAAGGTGATGAGGGCAATAGAAACAAAAAGTGCTGCCCATGGAGTCCTTCCCTCAACAATGTACAGGCTGAACTGGAAATACAGAGCAGGCAGCTCAACGAAGAGGCATAGGTCACCTTAGAGTGAGAACCTCTACTCCGCAAAACTCTCCATCTACTATTGCAGAAAAGAAACACGAATGCCTCTTCCTCCAGATTGCTTTGCGCCTAGGACAGTGCTTTTCTTCTACATCCATCAACAAAAAGGAGCTACACCCAATTTTCTTAGCACACAGCTTGCAAGAATGCTGTGTTAGTGCAAAGGACTTCTCACCGTACACAAAACGGGCCAGATCCCTCCACCGCAGCACACCAGACCTGGCCGCACACTGACGTCTGGTGTTACCCTGGCTTACACCAACTCAGGCTGTGACCCCTTCTTTTCAATTGCATCTGGCATTTCTCAGCCTCCTGCTGGCGTTGCTCTTGGTGAGCAGCGATAGCTCCTGCAACACTGATGTTTCAGGAGCTCACTGTCAGAGAGTGTAAACCAGTCTGCAGCCAGCTGTAATATCATTTCAGCAAGCAGAACAATAAATCAATGGCTGTAAATTAAGCATTTTGTTTACGCTCCACACAGCAAGGCTCTACTCTGGCTGTGAAGCCAATATCAAAGTGTACTGCCCCTGGATTTCATCACATCCAGCTTCAAATCATGCCCAGAGAAGCCCCTGGCACACTGATCTGGTGAGTGAGCTGTGCCACCCCACCAGCTATTGCAGCAGAGACACCCAGCTGAGGGACTGTTCCTGTCCTTCTCTAGGCAATTAGCAGTTTGCTGATGGCTCATGTGTGTTTTAGCACTGCCTATGCTGGCTGGAAGGCTCCCAGGGACAGCAAGAGGTCTGCAGCTTCCCTGCTTGCCTCCAGTTGCCCCAGGAGGTGACAGGGAAGCGCGCAGGATCTCCATGCACACAGCAGTGGGACAAATAGACAGGCAAAAGGCAAGAAGCTTCTGCCGTCAAGTCCCAGGCTCACTAGCTGTCACTGCCAAGGTTGCAACAGGCAAAAGACTCTCTCACCATCATCCCCATCCTGAGCAGAAGCAGCGCAGAAGCTCCAAGCATGAAAGGAGAAGAAACAGAGGAGACCCAAAGCCTGCATCTCCCCCAGCCTCCACACAGCTGTCCGTGGCACAGTGGTTGGCATGAGGCTCACTTGTGTGGTATTCATCCCCAACACTCCTAACACCAGTACCAGTGAGCCTCCAGACATCTCCCTGTGGGCCCAGGTGTCACCACGCACCACCTCTGCCTGCAGAGCAGGATTGAACCCTGATACTGCTGCCAGCTCTTTGTGGGACTAATGCCCCCAACCTTGGCCCATTCCCCATAGAAACACCTTCAGCCCCAGTTCAAACCACACATAACGATGCTTCCCCTCATTCCCACCCTCCTGATGTGTGAGCAATGAGCCCTTTATTGGCACTTTTTATGATTTCCTGGTAACGCATATATGTCTCCCTTTAGGCACTTTACTGCAGAGGTGAGACTTCAACTCCTATAAACCACCAACACCAAGAAGTTGAACAAGTCTCTCTCCCCACATAAACAGTGCAGAATAAGCACAGCAATAATTCAATCACACTTTCAGGGATTTCCCCCCTGCCCTTCACTCCTTTTCCTTCTATTTGAGTTGCTGCTTTCTCCCTCCCTCCCAGCGCCCGCTCCCCCTTGAACTGCCTGTGCTATCCATGGCATTCACAGACAAGCACTGGATTAAGGGAAAAGCACGTCAGAGGCTTTGCTACTATTATCCAGCTTGCAGCCTGTCTCTACACAGTTTAACCATTATCATCCCTGCTTCTGGGTCAGATATGACACCAATCACACAGGTTTGAAAGATCTTCCATGACTGCTTTAAGCTACAGGCACCTCAGAGGACCGTAGTATGAGATGCTGCATTGACATGAACAGGGGTAGACCCAAAGATGCACTGTACAGGCACACAGGGACAGGCTGAGAGAGGAAATAAAAGCACAGAAGTGAGGAGGGAAAGCAATTTATACAGGAAGTCAGGGGAAACAACACCCCAGACACAGCCCTGACAGCCTGGCCAAAAACCTGGCACAGCATTGCACCCTGCTTTTTCTTGGTGAATTAATAAAAACCCGCCAAACCAAAGGACCGGTGATCCTAGGGGCCCGTGCTACAGGCAGCAAACAAAAAGCACACATGAACACACGACTGTACCTTATTGCCAGAGTAGTGTGTTGCCTGGAGCAACAAATGGCTCTGATGCAGACAGTGGAAGGACCAGAGGCAGATGCTTTCTGCCTTGCCAAAGGCAAGAGAAGCTTTGCAGGTTCCTGGCAGGGTGCTGTGGTCACCTGGAGTCATGCTAACTGAGAGACTAAGGAACCACACTAGGATGACTCTGCCTCCTTCTCCCTCTGCAGAGGGTCTTTTGGACACAGGCCCTGAAGGCAGAGGGTCTTTTGCTCTGTGGTTAACACTCAATGGTCATGAAAATCAGGCCACTGTAATTTTCCCACTGAAGTGTGGGCTTAGCTCTTGTCAAGCAACCCTGAAAATACCAATGTATGTGGACCAACCGCTGCACGTAGGTCCAGAAAGCATCACATGTATCCTTCCCCAGATGTGACTTGAAGGTGACCTGAGCAGCTATTAACATTATTTCCTAAAACCTGGGATGAGGAATCTGGGCTGCAGTTTATGCCCTGGCACACAGGGCCATGCCAGCCATTTAGATCTGCCCATTTGACTGTGTTGCCCTGGTTCCCAGGACTGCCTTCTGCCCAGGAGAGCACAGGGTGATACTGCCTGGCTGGGACAGGACAGCCAGTTAAAAAGGGGACGGGGAAAATGAAGTCAAGGGGTCCAAACACACCACTGTTTCTTTTGAATGCCCGCCCTTGTATCTGCTGGAAGTGCCCATTAGGATGAAAAGCCTCTAAAAGGAGTTTTTTTTCCTGTCTCTGACCAAAAGTTAGTCATCTACCCCAATAAACTGGCAAAACACTGTTTTGCTGGTAAGTTCGCCATGCAGCTCCTTTCTCAATACTCAGGAGACAACTGCATTTTTAACAGCAAAGCAATCCCTGCACTTATTTGTAGTTAGTACAGTGGCTGTGGATCCTTTGGGACTGGGGACATTATGTATGTGAATGACAGCAATATTTCAGAGGATGACAGTGATAGCCAATATAGACTGTGAGGAGGTATTATGAAGCCCATAAAAGCTACAAAGGACTTTGCAATTGCCATCAATTTAATGGAGAAGATACTCCAGTGATGGGCAACAGGCAAAAACCTGAAAAGAGATTATCCAGGTGAGACAGGAGGGAAATGGAACATCTCAGCTGAAGACCACAGGAGGAATGTAGCAGAGCTATGGATTGAACACCGATTCCCGCATATCGAATCATGGCCATAAGCTATAACGTTATAGGATTTCCAAGGGAATTTACTCCATAACTTACTGTGAGGGCTTTGGGGTGTGTGTGTGGCATTTCAGGTTGCATTTTTTTTGTTTGGGTATTCTTTTTTCCTGTGGAGCATTGAAAATTGACTACTATATAATTATTTGTGAACACATCTTTTCCACATTTTCACTCAGCTCCAGCTCTGAGGAGGTGAGAAAGCTGTATTTACTGTATTTACTCTAGTTTGAGTGCTTTGACTCTCAGCAGAGCAGGTGTGGAACAACTCCCCAAGCCTCCCAAAGGGAGTGCATGGAGCACACTGAACTACGTGAGCCCTCTGCAATATTAGCCCTCAATTGCTCCTCATACCCCAGCCACAGCAATACAGCTAATCCACTTTACACGAGCTCAGAAAATAGCTAGGAGGCTCTAAACCTTTGCTCATACCTCAGATAAGACTTTCATTTCAGAATGAGGTGGGCACAGGTACCCTGGGATGAATTCAACTGTAAATATTCAGAGTGATTCATTGTTTGGCTTTTCTTTCCAATCTAAATAGTCAGAGCTGTCAAAATTGATCTGAGTTTTTACGGTACAATACTTTAGAGAGAGAACAAACCATGGATTAAATTTGCTGTTGTGGCCCAAAATAGCTTTCAAATATCAACACAGGCAAGATACACATAAAAGAGACTATTTCCTTGTGAAGCAAGGCAAGTCCTCACATCTCCATTTAACAGTCTTTCTCCCTGGAGGCACACAGCAGAAAACTGAACGTTTGAGCTGCCTCCCTCTCCCCTTCCCCATTGCTGGATTAACTGGAGCCATGGAAAAATTCTCTTTTACTCATGAAAAGTCCCCAGTTGGGCCCAGTAAACTCTCTAGGGTGGGAGCAGAGTTGAAAATAATACAGAGTGGTCCTTACTTTCTTATTATAACATTAGAGTAGTGCTTATGAGAACAAAAGATTATTTTTGTTCAGTGCGTACAGATACTTGGACTTCTAGTTCTGTACACTACGCCCTCCCTGCCCCGCAGTGAAGAATAAAAAGGAGGATGGATCATCCAGTTCTCAGGTTCATGTTTGAGCACCCCTTTGCAAGCCCACTGGCTTTCTTACAGGGTCAATGATCCTCTTTCTCCCTTCCAAGAAAAAGAGCCTGACTCTGCAGGGAAACTGCAGGCACAAGAGACTGATGGCAAATTGGAGAGGAGTAACCACAAGATAAACATTTGCTGCTTGCAAAAATAAAGAACAGATAAAATCTTGTCTGGTAATTCCCAGATTGCCAGGATCTGAAGTGGTGAGTAGCCTCTAAACAATTTTTTTCTGAGGTTGTCACACCTCCAGTAGATGTATCAAGATACATGTATATTGGCCTGTAATGCTCTGACAGGATGTGTCATTCATTTGGGGGGTGAATCCTGAGACACTGCAAATAAAATAAAAATGCTGCCCTGCTGAAGCTGTCGGGGTTTCCACCACCTTTCTTTGGGGTGACCCTTTCTTCACAGATACCAGCTCCCAACGGATCCCCCTCTGGCTGCAGTTCTGCTACTTGCAGTGGGCAGACAGGATGCAGTTTGTCACTTCATGGTGAGAAAGGAGCACAGCGATGAAAGAAAAGCCCTGTCCAGAGGGGAAAATGCTCTAAAATTAAAAAGACAGAAGAAGAAATTTTTTTCCAGCTGGAAAAAATAAAACATGGGTACTTCCCACTAAAGCTTTCTAAAGGTGAGCCTTTGCTGAGATGAGAAGCGGTCAAAAATGTGTGTGGGTACTAGTTGTAACTCAAGGCAGTCCACATCCCACCGTGAGCACAGAAACATTTCAATTACACAAAGTGCTAGAGGAAAAGATAACATTTTCTTTTGTTGGTTTTGCTTAAAAAAACAGAACAAGGCAGTTTCTTGAAAGAAGGCCAGCTTTCACAGGAGGCACCTTCCAGTGTTTCATGCAAAAATTATCAAGCAAGCCAGTGTGAGGCGATATTATATTGAAAAAGCAAAGAAAAAAAAAATCAGAGAAAAGCAGCACTGGCAGGTGAAATTTTGTGGAAAGGAAATTAAGAATTCCTCACACAAATATACCAGCAGCAGCAGCAGCTCAGGGCTTGTGGGAAAGCAAAAAAGGACACAAGAAAAAAAAAAAAAAAAAGCCGAAGAACAGTCTCAGTTTTTACAACTATTTTTCATTGTTCTGTTTGTACATCTCCTAGTAAAGCTTTTTCTTTGTTTGAGGACACAATAGTCCACCAAATGTGCATTTTGACCTTTTCACTCAAAGATTAAGCTCAGCGTTGGAGCCACAAACTCCATGGTGTGACTTCTGTATTTGGTCAAAGCAGCTAAGCTTTTAAATCAGGTGAGCACACTGTGCTCCCACAACAGCCACGGGCAGAGGCCAAGGCCCAGTCCTTCGCTGGAAAATCAGGATTGATTGTCTCAAGATAAACAGGTAAAGCAGTTATGTTCATTACAGATTGGAGAATTGAAATAATTTGCCTTCACCTAAGACACAAACATATGGTGGGTCAGACCAAAAACCATCTGCGCAGCCAATGTCATCTACTAAATACTGCAGATGGGAGCAAGAGACAGAGCAGAAAACCTAGATGACAACAAGAAAAACACTGGCCAAAGAAAGAGCTCTTTAGGACAACAGTTGGCTGAAAGAAGCCTGGAGCTGTGAGCAGGGAAGCACTTTCCAGTTTGAAAGTGTGGTGCAAGAAATGGGACTCAGTACATCTCTCCTGAAGAGCAAGCTGTGCCAGTGACCCACCTCCATCTTCAGACTTTTTCACAATGACCAGGATATGCTCTAGCTGAAAGAATCGCTATGAGAAGATGCTGCTGCACTTCCATGGCCTGTTTATCCATCTGACGGTAACTCTGTGCCTCAGTTTCCCTTGTACAGGATGAGGCTGCAGCCTTTGCTTTAACCAACTGCTCCTTTTACAGTTGGTTTTTGCACTGTGCTGCACAGAGCAGGATTGGTGCTACAGTGACACATGAACTCATGAATCCTGAGCAAACTCCCTGTCTTGAGGCTGCGGTGCTTGTGACCACAGCCACATGGACACCACATGATGAAGAGAGGTTTCCAAGGGAGAGAGACACATTTATAAAAAGAAACCTGGAGGAAGGAGGAAGGGACTGCTTCCCAAAGCACCAGGCTATTCTCCAGAAGCCACATTGTGTCCCGCTGGACTCCCATCAGCGGACAATTAATAATGTAGTGGCTGGCTGCTCCTGCGAGGGACCCAGGGGAGGCAGGCCCGCAGCTGCCTACTGCTCTATTATTGAACAGATCTGAGAACAAAAGTAATCTGTTTTTCCATTTACTTTCCAGGGATTACTGCATACTGTCTTTGTCTGGAAACTGTCTCCACTTTGCGAGCCTTCATGGCATATGTCTAGATCTCAGACTTCCTAGCCAAGCCATGCTGCAAAATTAAACCATGAATGTCCAAGATTTGGGAGAGGAGGATCCAGTTTCACAGGGTTTCTCTGCAGAGCAGGCAAAGAGGAGAGGAGTTATAGGTATAACAAGGGGGGGAGGGGAGGGNATACTGTCTTATGTTCTTTAAATTAAAATCAAACAACCCAAAAGAAAGATTTGGATTTACCCTTGGACTACAGCCACCTCTCCTCACTATCAGTATCAACTGACAGGAAATGCTCCCACACCGCAGGGTACAGGCACGGCCCCAGTCAAACGGGCAGATCAGTCATTTTACTCACTCCTGCTTTGTTTGCCTTACAGTAGCATTACAGTCACCAAGGAACAAGGGACATTTGCCTTTTGATTTACCCAAGACTCCATGCTGTAGCTAAGGGTCTCTAACAACAACCACAACTGCAAAGTAAACTCCATCTCTACCTGTACCCAAGAGGGGTTGGGTGGAAGATGACAGAATAACAGGATTCCTCTAAAGTGGCTCAGACCTTACCCCTAGCACCAAGAAGAGGGAACATCTTCCCACAGATCATCTTCAACTGGATCCTTATGGCTGTCCCATGAGGAGATCTACAGAGTGGTGCCACTCCTGCAGTTTATAAACAAGGCTGGTCAGAGCAAGGCTCAGGTTTGTTATTGCACTAAGGACAGATGGATGATAAAGGTGACTAATCCCTGATCACCATCCAAGAGGCTTTTCTGCAAGATCTGGAGCAGAAAGATGAAATTACTATTCCCCAGGCTATTTCTACACAGTTCCCATTTGCATCTGTCAGCAGGTGGCACAGGAAAGAGAATCATCTCTGCTGCTGGAGGCAAGGAGACCACGGATGGCTCTTATAGATACAAGGTTTTCTGAAAGCAAGCTGTAACTTTCAGGTTCGCTGTTTTTCCCTCAGTCCCCCAACACACAGTATACCTTTTCTACATGAAGAAACAGCTTAAAGTGTTTGTCATGAGCTAAAAGACAAGTCTTAATGGGTCTGCACGTCACTGCCCAACCTGCAGGCAAATATTCCCCTATTAGAGCAGGGCTATTAGAGGAAGAGATACCCTTTGGACTATCGGCTGGCACTTGGAGCACCAGATAGTGATTTCCCTGCAGAAAGATGAAAACTTAATAGGAGAGGGAGAAGAGAAAAAAGATGAGACAAAAGAGAAGAAAAATAGATGGAGTCTACCAGTGTTGCAAGATGGGCAGGCAAGTGGGCAGCCAGCTTCTCTATACTTGAGAAAGGATGTGTTACCACAAGTTTAGCCCTCATGAACTTGACTGTTGTTTCTGGTAAGGACAAATTCACTTTCTTAAAGTTACCTGGCTTCTCTATAACCGCTGCTGGCTGCAAGTATTTCACTACAGACTTAAGTCTCTATCTAAGGATGGGCTGTCCCAGAACCAGACCCCAGCATTACACTACGGTGCTGTTACTTTCAGGTCTAACCTCAGAGCTGAAGGAGTCCGAAAAGCATGTTTGCCAATGACACACCAGAGACCATTTAAGAGTGACTCAAGGAGGCTTCACAAAGGCCAGGGCTAAGAACAAAAGCCCTTTTGGTATAAATTAGTGACAACAGTAAGGTGTGTTAACCCACAGCACACAAACCCTTGAAACAGCACAAAGGAACCATTAAGAAAAACCCATCAAAGACGTAGAAAAACCCATGCTTTCAGGACAGGAAAGGGATGGGGGGAAATGCACAGTGCTTTCTGAATGTCTGGCTGGGGAGAAAATGTTTGCAGAAAGAATGCAAAGACCCCAAGGTAGCCATTAAATTCAGCATCACCACAATGCATTGCTAGTGTGGAAGGCCTAATTACACTCTAATCATAGCCTCTAACCCGAAGCACGGACCTATTTCCTCGAGATGTGTACCTGAAGAGGGTATGCAATACTTCTTTTCAGAGAGGCCTGCCTGTTACAAACTCTTGATCTATCACAAGAGGATATTTGATGTCCACACACAATGCACTGTACCAGAATACACTCCCATCTCAGCACCTTAACATAATTGAGAGTCCTTGGAGTCAAACACAGAAGTGGCTTAGCAGTCATAATGCAGTAGCAATTTGCTTCCATGCTCTATTTTCATCTGAAGACCTCAAAGCTCTTTAAAAACATCCCAGCATCACAAAGACCTTGCTGAAGTAATTATTAAACTCATTAGACTGGTGGGTAGATGGAGGCCCAGAGAGGATAAACAACCCTTCCACTCAAGGGTGATGAGCTCTGCAATGTCAGCCCAAGGTCACCAACTCTTATTTTCCTTACTTATCCCAAACATGTTTTCGTTCCACTGGTAAGGCTACTAGAACATCTTCTCCAGACTAAAAAGACACATGTTCCTTGGCCTTTCCTCGTAAAAGAAATGTTCTAGTCCCCTAAAACCCTAATCTGATCAACTCAGATTAAGCCTAGCAACATCATTAAGATTAGCAGGATTCCAAGGCATAATAGCAAACCGACTTCCCAAGGGAATTAGGCAGCTCTGCCTTTGATATCATGGAATCACAGAATTGTCAGAGTGAATGGACCTCTAGAGATCATCTAGTCCAAGTCCCCTGCTAAAGCAGGGTTGCCCAGAGCACATCACTCAGGACTGCATCCAGGCAGGTCTTAAAGGTCTCCAGAGAAGGGGACTCCACACCCTCCCTGGGCAGCCTGTTCCAAGGCTCTGTCACCCTTACCATAAAGAAGTTTTTTCTCATATTTGAGTGGAACTTCCCATGTTCCAGCTTGTGCCACTAGGAACCACTGAGAAGAGTCCAGATCCATCTTCCTTCAATCCACCCTTCAGTTACTTATAAGCATTAATAAGGTCTCCCCTCAGCCTTCTCTTCTCCAGGCTAAAGAGTCCCAGCTCTGTCAGCCTTTTCTCATAAGGGAGGTGCTCTAATCCCTTAATCACCTTCCCCTTAGGCTCAGGCACTGTATTTCAGCTGTGGCAAGCAAGCAAAACTGCAGAGAATACAGAATAAAAAACAAGTTAACAAATCAAACAATTTCCTGAAAGAGTCGCCCATATGCTTTGAAGTGGATTCTGAGGACGAGTGATACGAGTCCCAGAAGAAAGAGAAGACAATGCGACTGGAGTGTTCTGTGTTTGCCATCATGCTGCATGAACACCAGCAGCTCTACCCATGGGTGGCCAAGCTGGTACCACCTGTCAAAGGCAGGTGCTTTGGCACCAGCCCAGAGATGAGAGTCTGAGTTCAAATTGCTGCCTGCAACCTTGGCCAACTGAGCTGTGCATGTATGGCTGGTCAGCAGGCTCAGGAGCTAAAACTGCCCTCATTGCCCCTTGGGGCACCACTGGCTCTCAGGTATCATCCCATTTTAACCCCATGAGCCCCAGAGCTCAACATAGGCTATTCATCTTCCAAAGGAGGAAACCACCGCACAGGGCAACAGATAAAAGGGGGTTTTATCAGGGTATGATCCTTTATACCAAACAACAGGTAAGTGAGGAGAAAGAAGGTCTCCCATCTTAATTCTCTAACCACAGCAGACGTGTTCGGTTCTTCAGTCTCCTCTGTGATTAGTGCCACCAAGCACAGCAGAGCAGACAAACTGCACACAGCCCTTTTACTGGCATCAGCTGCTGTGCTGCCTTCCAGACGCTTGCAAATTGGCAACTTCCCCAGCCCATAAATTGTACAGGATTCAAAATGAAGTCTCCAGCCTCCAGTTCCTGGTTTATTAACCCCACAAGGCATTAGGGGACCTTTCAGAAGCAGAATGACAGATAAAGGGAGAGGTAACAAAGCAGGAGTGGATCCCAGACAAACAAGCTTTACTCCCCACAAAGGGGCTTTTGGTCATGTCTTTGAAGCTTTAATTGTAGCTATGGCTCTGCCACAAGACTTCCTCATCTTAACAAGCTCTGCAATAGCAGTGTACCAGCAGCTGATTTTCTAAAGGCCCTGGCATAACCATGAGCGAACAAACAGCAATGCTCTGTGTTGTCTTCAACGACACATTTCAGGCGCATTGGTGCCTTGCTCACAAAACTCACATCTCTCTCTCTCTCATGGATCCTCATCTCTCAACACCTTTGAACACCTCCGCAGGTGCTGGGCTGCCAAAGAAGCCCCCACTCCCTGTTTTTTTGGAGGAAAACCAACAACTTCACAGGCATTTTCACCTTATGTGAGCAACATCTGTGCAGGTAGAAAACAAAGATGCTCAGATCACTTGGCATAAAGGACAGGACATAGGAGGATCCGATGTCACTTCTGATTCATTCCAGCTGTGGTCTCCAGGCAGAGAAAAGCACCACAACACCCAGACCAGGGCTCATCCACCTGCTTAGCATTAGAGCCCCATCAGAATGACAAGGGATGTTATGGTGACCTGTATTGTTAATAAGCTGCAAGGTCCCAGCATTTCTTCGCTTTACTGCCATTGTCTAGTGAGCTGCATTACGCTAATCTGTTGATTTCACCTCACCTCTGCCTGAAGTTTCCTGCCAACAACAACAAAACCCATTCTGTGTATTAGGTATGCCTCTGATCGCAATCACCCAGCCCCACGTTACGTCCCGCTCCCTGGAGAAGAGAGCCTACCATGTTTTCCAATTCCATGCCCCAATCTCTTTAGATAGATTTCACAGTAATTGTAAAGCTGAGCTGCCCGGATCGCATGCAGCGCCTTCGCCTCAATGTTTATCCAAGGTGCCGCATGGTTCCAGCTGTGATCTGTCAGCAATTATTTCCATACCCTTCACTTCACCCTTGTACGCAAGCATGTACCGAGGAGCAAGCAGTAATTAAAAGAATTGGGGTCTATTTAATTACCTTCTGACATGGCAGTGCAACGGCTGCCTTCAAAGCAGTGCGACTCCCAGCAAATGGAATCTAACGGCAGTCGAGCAGCAGTGTGGGACCTGCATCCCATTAGCACAGGTTGCCTCTGCTCACAGGCAGGAGAAAAGCAGCAAGCTTCTTCTTTCCAGTTAGGAAGGGAACATGCCACTTTCAGAACAAAACCTATCACAGAAGCCCTTGATATTTTACAAGGGAAACTCTGAGCAATAGAAAAAGGAGGTAAAATACACACCTCCTGGAGCCCACAGACCCTCAGAGGGCACTGGGGAAGGATCCAGACTGTTTACCCATACTCTCTTCCATGACAGAGATGAATTTTGAATGTCTACAACCATGCAACCTTAGGAGAGGTACCCAAAAGCCCCACAGCATAAATAATCCTTAAAGGAAACTCCAATGGCCTGCAAGTCCCAGTGTGAACTCCTGCACTGGGATACTGGGACTGACCACTTCCTCCTCCGTCTGCTACCAACTCGCCATTGTGTCAGGATGTTATTGTTTCTCCTCATCGCCCTTTCAGCCTGGATCCCACGGGCTGCGTCTATGTAAGTGCATACTTCTGAAGGTCAAGGTACTGCAAAAGGCATCTTATTTTTATCTCCAGTTCAGGCAGAAGGCACAGAGCCATGGAGAAGGGTGCCCTGCTGTCCTGCCTCCCAGCAGGTGACCTCAACCTTCCTGCTAAAGGAGATAGCTTTTAGCAGCTCTTCTTCCCTATTAAATCTCACCTCTGAGCTGTACCCTTCATCCTTTCACATGCCTCATGCCTTAGGGGAAGACATTAATTCTCTTCAGAGATCTTTGGAAATTAAGGAAGCCTGAGTGATGGCTCAAACATCCCTGTTGCCAGGACCAGCACAACAGCATCAGGCTCTTTCAGTCCTGCCTTTGGGGATGTTGGCTCCCCACACTGATCCGTTACAAACCTGCGGTGAAGAGACCGGATTTGGAACCCACAAACTGTTCCTCTGCAGAAAGGAAATGAAAACCAAGTAGAAAAATCTAACCACATGCTCCCGAGTTCATCAGGAGACAAGTAGAAAGAAAACAAGGAAGGGCGATCCTTCAAGATGACAAAGTCTGTGCCACCAGCCTGATCTGCACCAAACTCTAGAGGGAACTGTAGATGCAGAGCACTCCTTAAAACACTTTTAGGGTTTTAGTGTATCCCAGTGCTTTTAATTGTGTAAGTCGCTTACATGCTACCATTTCCCCCTTAAACAGAAAGCCCTTCCAGAAAATGTGAGGATATTAAGAGAGTTTTTTTCATGACAAAAATTGTGTTTGGTTTATGGGGAAGAGATTTTCATCTTTCAATGAACTCTGTCCCCATTTATTTTGTGGGTTTTGGTGCAAAACAAGAAAAGAAGATGCCTGTCTTCTCATAAACTGTTTGCTGGATGTATTCAAAATACAGGATTTTTGATGTAAGAATCAATGTCTCTGCACTGCAAAGGGCAGTTCCTCCCAGAACCCAGTGAAAATATGCACATTTGTGACTCTAAATTCATTCTCTGGAAAAGTTCTCCACGCTTTGTTTAAAATTCATTGTTTCTTGTAAACTCATTCACTAGAATATTAATAGAAGGAAAACATATAAAAGAAAGAAACGCAGCTGACAGGAATTTGGTTAAAAATTCAAACCAATGTTCACAGGACTTTTCAATTTTCCAGCTCTGGGTTGCATAATTTTCAGTGCACAAGGCCCCGAAACAGGCCTGAATTCTAATGCTATTTTAAAAAGAAAAGACATAGAATCATAGAATCATTTAGGTTGGAAGAGACCCTTGGGATCACCAAGTCCAACCATCAGCCTTACTCTACAAGTTCTCCCCTACACCATATCCCTCAACACCACATCTAATCTACTCTTAAACACAGTCAGGGAGGGTGACTCCACCACCTCCCTGGGCAGCTGATTCCACTGACTGACCACTCTTGCTGTGAAAAACTTTTTCCTCATGTCCAGCCTAACCCTACCCTGCTGCAGCTTGCAGCCATTCCCTCTTGTTCTGTCACTAATTGCCCATGAGAAGAGACCAGCACCAACCTCTCTACAATGCCCTTTCAAGCAGTTATAGAAAGTGATGAGGTCTCCCCTCAGCCTCCTCTTCCTCAAACTAAACAATCCCAACTCCCTCAATCGATCCTCATAAGACTTATTCTCCAGGCCTCTCACCAGTTTCGTTGCCCTCCTCTGTACTCGCTCCAGCACCTCGATATCTCTCTTGTGCTGAGGTGCCCAGAACTGGNCTTTGGCAGATTCTTGATTTTCTTTTTAGCTCACTGTGAAGATATGTTTGAAAATGCAAAGAAACATCATGGGGAAAAAAAAAAAAAAAACAACGAAAGAAAGGAGCTGAAAGACAGAATGTTATGCGGGAAGAAAGAGCCTGCATAGCCAAGAAGGCTAAAAATTGTGTTTCTCTTAACACAAGTTCGGGTCTAAAGCTATCACAATTCAGACCAAATGGTTCACAAAACCACCTACTTTGGTGGTGCTCTATAGGGATGAGGAAACTGCTAAAGGAGACCATTTATAAGACCAGTGGTTTGGGAAACAGCTGTGGGCTCCCCTCATATAGCTGAGATTTTCATTTGACTCCACGCTCCAAGGGTGACTGCTCCAGTGACCACCCCATTATAAAGCATTCAGGTCCTGTAATCAACCTGTATGCCTTTGTATATATTTCCATTAGACAAAATAAATACTTACTATCTGAAGTAATATTGTTCTAAGTTGCAGAATAAAAGATCGGTGGGGAAGGCGGGAGGGAGAAATGACTGAAGCAGTTATTAATGAGGAACTACCCTGTAATTACACAGTTACCAATACCCTGTCAAAAGGCAACAAAGCCACATTGAATTAGCACCCAAACACTTCTAACAGGCACAAACTGTTTCATTATTGCAGCTCTCCTTACTGCAGACTGCAAGTAGCAAAAGATGTAGCCCCACAGATGGCATCTGCTCTCTGTCCACCCTCTGCTTCTCTCTGGCTGTAATTGAGAAAATCACCAGCCATCAGAGGAAGTCAGCTGCTCCCAGCCCATAATGAAAGAGGGCTGGAACAGCTGTGCCCCATCTTTTTGCAATTATCCTTCCACCTCCTCACTAACTAGTAAGAGTTTCATGAAGAATAAACCTTGCTCCACCTGAAATACTTCAAAATGAAGGTATGCCCTGGCTCTGCTTCATCAGAAGCAGTGAGGGGACAGCACTGGAGCATGCTGCCTTATTGGGCCCACTCCATCTCTGCTATAGGTGTTAAAATACCACTCGTAAGAGGAGCTGAGACTCAAACTGACAGCACTGGTGCAGGGGAAAATATCACATACCCAAGAAAAATACCCCAAAAAATAGCATTTGAAGATGTGAAGGCAGCGAGGTGGAAGCAAAATGAGAAAGGATCTCAGCAATGCAGCCTCCTCTCTGGGAGACATCACATTATACTCCAGGACCTCCTGAATTATTGCTTGAATTAAAGGCAGGGGGCACATCGAAAGATATTAATAAGGACAGAAGGAAAACAAGCAGTGCACTAAGGCTATCTCAAAGCATTTTCTTATGCAAGGAAGATAAATGGAGGGAAACCGGTTGCCAAAGGGAACTAAATGACAGTATATAAAGTACCAGAAGGACTAATAGTGACCAAAAAACATGTTGTGAACTGCAAACAGAGGCTTTAAAATGGTTGTTTCTCCCTTCTGCACATGACTGTGTCACACCAAATAAAGACGGTGAGGGAGAGTATTGTGTGTTACACACACCCACCCCAAGACCACATAAGACAACCTGAAAAAAAACACACTACGTAAACATCAGTAACCAAGAAAATAAATGGCAGAGGGTATTTCACTCAGTCTTCATGCAAGGGCAAGAGGTTCACCAAGATCACTGCAACTGTTTTGGGGCTGGAACATAACCCACAGTAATTAAGCTCATCAGTATAGGCCAGAGGAATGTATAGCCCTCGTGGAAGCTGCAGCTGCAATTTGAAATGAGCAGAGCACCACCATCTGCTTGGGACCCTGGCTGTGAGACCTGCCTTTCAGGACTTCTTCAGACTTCCAACATCCTCTCAGCCATCCTAGAACTCACCCCCTTGTGATAATACCAGGAAAAATGAACTGTTGAGCATTGACTCAACGTGAGGAAAGAGCGGGGCCAAATTCCTCCACACAGGGCACAATCACAGAGGAGCAGATCAAGGGCATTCAGTGAGATCACCCAGCGGTACTTCCCCCACTGTGTAACTCAGAGCAAACCTGAGGACCACTGCAGCCCTCTTCCTTCCTAGCTATAGTGCCTCCTTATGCAGGGGCTATAACATCTTATATCGTACATGACCTGGTGCTCTCCTCCCTTTTCATAGCATAAGATAGACACAAAAAAGCAGTGTGAAGGAGTTCACCCATAGAAGACTGAGCCATTGGTGGGCAGCTGAGGTTGGGACCGCAGTACCCAAACACTCCTAATCCTCACTCAGTGGGAACAAACAGTAGAGACTTGGCATCATACAACGTTAGCAATGTACAGGCCATAGCTCTCAAAGGAGGTCACAGCAGTGTAAAATATGACGTGGAGCAATGCTTGGTGGTGTTACTAAATTAGCCTTTCAGCACAATCGCCATGGTACATGCCCACACTACCCGATGGGCTTGACAGCAGCATCACTGCCTGGCTGCCAGAGAAATCCTCCCTCCAGAAATGGGAGCTGAATTCCACCCAGCCCATTCCCTCCCTCCGCTCCAGCTGCACGCACACACTTCTTCAGGAGGCAAAACCCTCTTCATGGAAAACCCCAACGTTTCTATTGCTTTAGTGGTGTGCTGAGAGGGAATTCTTCAGTAGTGAGAAGCATTCACAGAGACTCTTCCCACGATAAAAATTTGCCAGTGCAGAGTGGGCGCTCCCAAGCAGCCAAAATCCCCACTGCCAAACGTGGTGCAGCACTGGGCTGAGGGCAGACAGGACGTACTCCGGGGTACGTGGCGGCATCGGTGGAGTGAAGTCTGTACGAACCACAGAGCCATTATCAGGGGTAAAATTAGCTCCTGTTACTGACAGCATCTATCAGTCATTCCCACTCTAATCTCTACCAGGGGAAGGATTTACAAGCAACAATGATGAAAGAGAAAAGGGAAGGGGGAAAAAAAATATCAAAGCGATACAGAGGAGAGAAAAAAAATCAAAGCAAAGATAACAAAAGCATTTATGAGGCTGGAAGAAACAAACTACATTATATTACAGGGACCAGGGGATCCTTATCATGCCCAGATAAAACTTTCATTCCACGTGCTGGGAATTTTTCTTAACAGCTTAAGAAGATTCAAATACATTGCCACGTACCTCCAGCTCTGCAAGGGCTTTCTTTTAGCCATGCACCATTGCAGCAGCTTGCCTCAATAAAAAAACCAAACATGTACAATGGGAAGCACATCAAAGCACATCTAAGAATCTTACTGAACAGGTACAAGAACTAAAGGTGGAAAAAAGTGGCAACTCAGATTTTACATTAATGTTATGAAGAGCTTTGTTAGAAACCTATTAATCGTAGAATCGTTAATTGTAGAATTCAGTTTTGATGACCCTGACTCATAGATCAATGTACAGTACGCTACTAGACAGCATGTAATAGTAAATGACCACATAATGCAGAAATTAATGAGCTGCTATAAAAATGATTTTTAAAATAAAGTATGACCAAGAGAAAAAAGCAAACCACCAACGGAGCTACCTGTTAGCTCCTAAATAAACTTTGCTTTTTCCCTTAATAAACCTCTTCATTTCTTGGGAGAATTAATCACTGCAAACCAATGAAACTTCTGCACTATTCATTGAGCAGCCTATAGGACAGCCCTCTTCCTTCCCTGAAAGCACACAGCCAATGCTGACTCCACTGGAGCCAAAGGTACCTCAGTCGTCCTCACCAACATTCTCCAGATGAGCAGTGGGATTAAAATGTGTCTTTTATGCATGGGTCTCAGATCGATAATTATTAATGGAGCTATACAGCAAGCCATTCACAAACTACTGCTGAAATCACACTGCTCCTTTCACCGTCGCTGCGCCAGAGGGAGAGCCAGCCCTGAACTTCCAGCCTGACTTCATTTCACATGGCCAGCTGAAGGTGTCAGGGGCCTCTCTGAATCGCATTACAAAGGAAAGGAAAAAAAAAAAAAAAAACCAAACAGAAGAATGAAGAACCTGCCCTATCTTTAGAGCTTCACTGTAGGCAAGTCCACAAGGTTCCTCTAGCGCTACAGGAGACTTCTGCTCCTAAGCACCTATTTGGATGGGAGGGCCTGTAGGTTATGGGCTAACACGAGTGCTATGGGCAATGGGCTACCCCTTGCCCCCTGGACCTGCTGCCATGCAGGGTCTCGGGATGAAGAGTGAACCGGGGGCTGTCTTGCCACCCAACAGCATACCCCTCATTTCTCTCTCTCCCCTCCTAGCAAAAGGGAAGGCATCAACCTCTGTCTTGATACAACATTGAAATAAATGTGGGGAAATTACCCGTTTGCTAAGAGACACTCTATGTATGCACATGTGTGGTTTGGGATCTTGAATTTGCATTTCTGGACCTTAGTCTGCCCCTACTAGAATTTACAGTGGGTTGTGCAGATTGCCATCCCAGCTAATCAAATATAATAAATAGCTCTGACTGAGCAGATGACTCTCCTGCAGCACTGTGGTTATCAGAGGGATCGGTCTTAATTTGAGATTCCATTCATCAACCCTGCTAACAGGATTGTGTGGGGAGTGATATTTGACACAAGTGTTTTTGAAATTCCTAAATGGAGTGTGCATTGAGGGAGACAAGATGGATGTTTCCATTATGGTGACTGTGCAGGATGTCCCACCGCCCCCCCACTGACCAACAACTGATGGACACATGCCATTACGGTGAATATAGTGGCCTCAGATTGCTTCTTGGTTTGTTTACCTAAAGAAAAATAATAAATTCATTGTAGGGGTAAAGGGCGGCAGGAACCTGGCAATAGCTTGTGCTGCTGGCTGTACAGCACACTGACACATGGCTCTGAAACTCTACCTATAGAAGATGGTGAGGGCAAGAGAGCCCTGAGGGACACCTACACACTTGCCCAGGGAGTCAGCCATGAGCTCCTGCAGCCCTGGGCAAAGGGGTTAAGGATTAAAGGCAAGAAAAGATACCCTGATTTAGTGATTCATGTACCCTGCAGGCAGAAACGTCATATAATTTCTTTGTCCAAGTTACCACATACCACCTTGAAATCAGCTCAGTTTTTAGATCCCACCACTCACAGCAGGCACTCTCAACACTCCATGTTTTGTCTTGCTCTTAACCTGCAAGAATGGTTCTGCCCCATTTTTCATCCTTTGACCCATGTTCCAGGAGCAACAGTAACCCCTCTCAACCTTTGCTTTCCCCCTTTCTGTTGGGAATCAGCTAGAAGAAAATGGCCACAACCTCCGTGTAAATGGCTTGCACAAGTAAAACTTTCGCTGGGGCACAGGGCCTCTTGACAGGAGTTTGCTTGCGCTTGTGTAACTAAAGGCAGGCCCGAGTGACCTTGGAGTTAAGATGCTCGAGGAGGAGTTCAAATGCAGCTGTAACCGCAGATAAGGAAGCTCTATGCAAATAAATTCCTCTGCTAAGAACCTATCAAATGTTACCGAGTATGCATAACTATGTACAAGGCTATATAACTGTTGTGCTGTCAATAAACTTCAGAACTTACTGCTAGCTCATATTGGGTCATCTGCATGTTCCCACAAGCCGTTCGGGATCTGTACCCTGCAGGTTTGTCACCCTGACCGGTGACATCCGTCTTTTTAATCTCCACTCACAACAAAAAACAAAGTGATTTCTTGTGCAGATGTCTTACACACTCATCTTCCTTGGTCACCTGGGGCAACATCTTCCTGTAGCAGCATTAACACTTCTCTGCTTCTACTAGAAACATCATAGGGGGAGTATTTCGGATTTGTTTTGGCATATTCCCACCAGAGTTTGGTAACTCTTCCCTACACCTTGATAATCCCCAGTTTCACATGTGGCTGTGGCAGCGATGGGAGGGATGTCACTGATTTACACTGTGGGAGGACTTGGGTTTTGTGGCAGCCCACGGTCACAGCACAACAGGGGTTTTGGCACAAGTCCGGTTGCAGGTGGGTTTGTCCCTTTCGAATTCTTGCCCTTTCCCACCTTCTCAGGAACCTCTAAGACCACTGAAGCTCTACTAAGTTTGCTTCCCTTCCCAGGGATGCAGGGGATTCACCCATGCTGGGAAGAGCCAAGACAAAACAAGCAGTTTAACAATGAAAGGTAGAACTACCCACAGTAACACAGGCAGGTCAGACCTGTCTGCTTTAAGAAAGATCTCCCACAGCAGATTATGCCTGTGATGAGAGGTTAATGAAAGACATGTTAATTATCATCACCAACAATCTAGACCCACACAGTTTTTGAGATGTGGTTGAAGACAATTTTCAGAATAAAAATGTGCTCTTCCATCTACAGGGAGAAGGATAATGCAAAGCCATTTTCTCCTCCTGTCAACAGCAGGAGCTGAGGAGCTGATCAGATACAGCAAACTGCTGAAGGGCAGTGTGAGAAACCCTGACCCTGGCCCAGCTTCGCAGAGAGCAGGTCCGCACATCCCCATGGAACATCGGGAGCAGTGAGCGCTCCTCTCTGCCCACTGCCTCCTCTCTCCTGCCTTGGACCTGGGGGGCTTTGAGGGCTGGTGGCTCCTGCCACAGAGCAGGGCAGAGGAGCTGAAAGGACCAAGACAAAAAACAGAGGAAGGAAGAAACAGGAACAAACAAGTTCTCAGACCCAGCCATCCAGGAAGAACATTTTGCCCCCCATTTTGTAAATAACACAACAGAAAACAGTAAATCTTAAAAGGTTGAAGCGATCCCCTGTATTCTTTCCACCTTCCTTTTCATTCCTTTCACCTGCAGCTACTTCCTTTGGCAGAAACAAAGGGAACATGAAACATGCTGGAAAAGGCTTCTCAACTCCTGCCCGCTCGTTCCAGCAAAGATCTGAATAGCCACAGGGCTGAGAGCTGCTGTTCTGGTGTGAAACGAGAACCACTGAATCCTCTCCAGAACCAGCTCTATGCTCACGGGGCAGAAGGGAGTGGGAACAGGTCAGCAAGGAACAGGGGAAGAAAAAAAAAGAAAAAAAAAAGGAAAGCGGGAAGCTTATTCCGTCAGTCAAAACCAGTATGGCATTTCCAAGTTAAATACAAGCGAAGCCTCTGTCTGCATGCTTCACTGTAACACTGTTGCTCTAAATCCCCTTTTATCCCTTTAATTATGCATGAAAAAACCACACGACCTCCCTGCTTGTAGGCTCAGCCGCGCAGTGGCTCACAGTGCAGAAGGCTCATTATACAGCTTTAACAGGGCTGAGTGCTCTGAATTATTTAAATCTCCATTAAGCCTCTATGGCGTATCTATGTGATAAACGGATCAGGTGCCACTGGATTTCTCCCCTGGCCGACCCAATCTCCCTTCTCCTTCCCCCTCTCTCTCCTTCCTCCTGCAAAACTCAGTGGGAAGGGAGATAATTGCCAAGAGGGAAGGAGTTTGTACTCGTGCTATCAAGTGTTTCGCTGTCATTTTAAAAAGGCCAACTGAGCCAAGTAATAAAGACACTTAATCAGGATTAGTGCTAGAGGGCACGGTAAGGTGGTCAGTGCATAACTTGTTTAATGGCCATTTTATTGTTTAAATTAAATAAAACTTAAATCATTATGTTTTATTTAAGCAGTGTGAATGTCCCATCCCTGTTCCCGCAGCACCATCGCAGAAGCATATGGAAGAACTGGTACATTGCCAGAGACAGGGGTGGTTGTGATGATGGAGCTCAGTCTACACAATGTGGGGGCTTTTGTCCTCCCCACCCCTTTTTCACATGCTGCTGTTCTACAGGCCAGTATCATAAGGAGAGCAATCGTCCAAGAAGGAGCTAGGAAAAATGGACTGAGTGATCTCTGAGCACCAAAGTGTCAGGGATTTGTGTAACTGCCTTCCAGCTCCAAAAAAAAAAAAAAAAAAAAAAAAAAAAGGGAGAAAAAAGAAAATAATCACAGGAAAATATAGCAGTCCCTGCAGCTTCCCTGGGAGCAAGGGAGGTCATACTGCAACAAGGAGAGGCCCATAATCCCTGCAAAGCAAAGGGCAAGATCAGTTCTTAGAGAAAGCTTCCTACTGTCACAGATCTCTTCAGGCATGAAGAGTTGGGAGAGATGGAGGCAAAACAATCTTCTTACTGCTGTTCAAAACACCTCTTTGTGCCATAGATAGACCTACCAAAGAGCACCCCAAGGCCCATGGCAGGGAAAGTTCAGGTTAACACTTTTGTTTTCCTTGGTTTCTTGCTGTCAAGGACAAGCAGCCACAGGTGATATCCAGTCTGGGCACCTAGCAGCCACAAAGTTTGAAAAAGAAGTAACAGAAGTCTCAGGCAAAAAAGCTTTCAGAATACTTTTGAGTTTGGAGAAAAAAAAAATTGTTTTAAGGGAAAACACTGACAGCCCCTAATATACCTCCTTGCTCATCTCAACACTGGGAAAGAGGAAGGATGCCATGGTCCTTCCATCACTTCCTATCATGGGGACCGGGACAAGTGGCTGATAAGCTTGGTAACCACTGGCCTCAGTGCCCTTCAGAGTCCGTTATCACAGCACATGCAGCTCACCAAGAGCTCTGTAGCATCTATACACCATTGCAAGTCACCTGAGGTACAGATAGCCACACAAACACACTCCAGTAAAACAAACCTTCAGAGAAAGCCAGTCTACAACAGATGGTAAGGGAAGCAACAACCCAAAAATACAGTTATCACATCAAATTCACAATTCCCTACCCCAAAAATATGAACTAGATTTAGGTCCTGTTCAACCACAAGTTTCCTGAGTGAGTGTGAATAAGTTCCAGATCTCCACAGGCTTTGGACTCCTCAGCTGCAAGATGGAGATAAGAGTCGATCTGTTACCCCCTCACGGCTACAGCGAGGCCAGAGCATGGTGAAGGGCTTTTGGAAGCTGAGATAAATGGATAGCTCCCCACAGACGCAGGAAGCGGGTGAAGACAAGGAGGTGCACTAAGTTATTTGTCAGAACAAGTGGAAAATGTGCTGAGGAAGAAAAAAAAAAGTCTTTGGTATTAAAAATAATCTCTGGTAGGAAAAAAAAAATTAAAGGCCTCTTATTTTATAAGTTTTTCTCCATATTTACTTGAGATAAATGGAGGCAACACAGTGGCAGCATTTTCTTAAGACTTGAGAAATAGATGGCAGGACTCGAGAGACTGGTTTCGCTCATATATCATTCCCTTCCCCTCCCAGTCTCAGGGGGAAACATGTTGCTGTGACATCTTTTACTAAGATTTACAGAGCAGTCATCCTGTCTGGGATGGGAAGGCAGCTTTGCTGCCACAAAGCTGCTGCCAAGACTGCACCACGTTCAGAAGGCAGCAGTTAACCTTGTTTCAAGCTACGGTTTCTACCTCGAGAGGCAATGGGGAAAAGAAAAAGCCTGGTCTGCCCCATTTCAAGTTGCTTCTGCAAGGGGGACTTATTTACTGTCCACTTAAGCCAGTGTTTTTTAAAACTGGTATTTATTTTGCTGCTCTGCCAGGGCTTATCTCTTCAAGATGCAGGAAAGCGATTAGAGCTGGGCATCCTGTTCCCAGCTCCTGGTTCCCTCTGTGTTACCTTTGGAGACAGCAGTAGGGGGAAAGCCTGACCTTGCCTCCCCCAGCAGCACTGAGCTGCCCTCGCCATCCCTCTGTGCCTCAGTTTCTCTCACCCATGCCAACTCCCATCTGTATTTTTAACAGCAGCATGAGTCAGGCATGAGTCAAAGTACTAAAATGTAAGGAACTGGCTTTAAATTCAGGCTGCATTTTAAAGAGGAAGGTGTCAATTTTTTTTTGTTTGTGAGATCTCCCAGTAATGACTTCTAGGTGCTGAGATTTCTTTGAAAAGTCTGAGATCGATAGTAAATACACAATATTTACAAGCATGAATCATATATATTTACATAATAAGTGTCCCTTTTGCTGACAACTCTCCAACTAACTTAACTACATCAATTATAATCAGGGGAAAAACCATAAGGCATAGCATCCCATTAATAGTAAAGCCAGGATAATAATAATTAGTCCAGGAGGGCCACTCAGACCTCAAGGCTTCTTCAGTGGGTGCCCCTAGCCCCAGTGGCTGGCTGGACCAAAGCTCAGGGGCTCTGCCAAGGAGAAGGGCCACCTTGGCAGCACTTCATCCATCCTCCGGGGAGCCAGAGTGCCCATGTGCTGCTCCCAGTGACTGATAGCACATCAGTGCCTGGAAATGGATAACCAGAGAAACTTCAGTATTAAAAGAAACCCACTATCAGTTTCTAATGCAATTAAACAGCCCCCTGCCAAGAGAGCCAACAAGAGCACTTCATCAGACCATTATAACCCTGGAGGGTATAGAGAGGCTGCCACGGTAGCTCCTTTAATTGCCCTTAATGTTTCATTAAACACAATTACATTTAAACCTAAACTGTGCCATTTGTTGTGGTTTTAATTAGACAAAGGGCAAGATAAAAGGATTGGATTAACCCTCCTCTTCCCTCCTTCCCTTCTACCAGTGGCTGGCCACAGTCTGAAACTCAACTGACACAGGAGAAAAGCAAAGAGAACACAAAGCACATCCACAGACCCACATGCACGGTGGAGAACAGATGACTTCAAGAGGGGAGAAGGCAGCAAAGTGGTAGATATGTCCCTCCACAGACCTCACAGACCCTGTCCTCCTGCTGCCATCCACCTGCAAGGGTGCAAGCCACTCCTGAGCCCCGAAATCCCTCCTGGCTCTGCCACATTGGTGCTGAGGAAACTTTCTTCAGCTAGTGCAGCTCAGGCCAGGTACAGGGTGCCCCGCTTCAGCCAAACCTGAGCTCTTGCTGGGGCAGGGTGAAGGAGAGTCTCAGCATGGGTGGGAGCTCCAGGTAGACACTGGCTTGAAGGAAAGGCATGCTCTACTTCTGTAATCACGTTGCTATGAGCAAACAACACTCCTTGAGCTCGTGTGGACTGTATTTCCCCATTTTATCAGATTGAAATCCCTGCTGGAACTCTACAGCCCTGCTTGATGTTGCATATAGTTTTGGCAAACCAAGCTGCCTCCTCCATTTTTTCTGAGCCTTTCAGTGACTTACAGGAAAAAGAAAAGCAGATTCAGCTGCAGTGCTACACACCCAAATCAGAATAAACTGCTGAAATGCTGCTCTGTTCAGAGATTTATGATACAATTAACATTTTCGTTGGCTTCTAATGACTTCTTTCTTCCTTTTTGAAGCTGACAGGAGAGTAGGAATAGCCACAGGGTATAATCAGACTGTCTGCAAGGTAGAAAGGAAATGAAGCAGAGCAGAAAGGGACCCTCTGAAGCAGGTGGGAATCATTATTACCTCTTTGTGGGAGCATTAGCACCATTGGAGGGCACTCAGGCACCACTGGAACAAGAGCAGCATAAGAACTTCAATAGAACCGAGGAGAAGATGAAAAGAATGAAACAGGCACTCAGTGACAGGTCTGAATAGTCTCCTTTGTGCCACAAGGCTTGCTGAGATTGTGCTATCGCCTGACAAGTGCCAAAACTCCGAAAGTGTGATCCAAAGACTACATGTGTCAACAGGAAGCCTACCGTTAACTTCAGGGAAACTCAGCCCAAGCCAAGGTGTAACAGATCATGTACCACCATTACAGGGAAGTAAGTGAAATCCATCTTAGAATTCTCGCTACTAATTTTCAGTGGTTTCTTTCACAAAATATCTCATCATCACAGCGTCTACCCACACAATAAATCAATGCTTTCGCAGAGCTGTGAGTAAAATGAGTGGATGGGGCGGATGGGAAAGCTGGCAGAGAAAATGTGTGCCATTGCTGAGAAGGAAGTAATTGCAGCAAGAACAAGCTCCCCTTTGGTTCATTAACACAGCTAATTATGTGCTGCAGAGGCATGTGGTGGTCTCACCAGTCATAGAGACTAAGTCTTATCATCCCAGCTCAGAGGAAACTGAGGCAGGGAGCAGGAGGTTAAGCACCATTGCAGCAGGGCAAGAGCTGTACACATAGACAGGGTCAGCTCATACACAAAGCAGAGGTGGGAGATTTGGGCTGGGCATCTGCCTTTGTAGAAAAAGTTCATCTTACTTCTGAGAGGAAGAGCATCATTGCTCAGTGTGGGGAAAAAGTGTCAACAGAAGCAAAAGAGATCAGTCAGTGCAGGTACAGAGACAGACTTCCATTGCGAGGCTGTGGACAGTGGAGCACATCAGCCGGATCACACGAGCACTAAGGGTAGAAACACGGAGTTTGAAGCAGTTAAAAATGGCAGAGCAGGTTGCTGGCTGGCAACTCCCTGTTACTAGGTGTACGCTTCAGAGCTATTAAAAAAACAAACCAAAACCCCACAAAAAACCCCAAACCCAAATAGATTCACAGGGGAAACACATTTTAATGTGTGATTTCCAATTTACTCCATCATTCATTTAATTTTCTGTTTGCCCTGACACAAAGCTGCGAGTGCTCTGGTTAGAGCAATGCTGCCTCTTCACCCCTCTGCAGGGCCCATAGCAGCTCCTTTCCTCTCTGCCAAGCTACAGAGAAAGGAACATCTCATCATTGTCACGGCCAAGACAACCCAACAGTGGCATGATGCTGTTGCTTAACAGAAAAAAGATGTAGGAGCAGGGCACTCTCCCATCAGTGGAAGCTGCCTGCCTATAGTAAAGCTCCACCCAGGAGAACATGTGCACGTCACCGCTTCTACCTCCAGAATTATGGGGTGACCCTTAGGTTTGAGCTTTGGGGAGCAAGGGGGAGTGAGGGGCAGGGAAGTACAAGGGAGTGGGGAGAACAGCTGTTAAGCTCTAAGAGATAATAAATTGAATAGCTCTGAAATTGGACCCACAAGGATAAAAGTGTTTTTAGTGCCTATAAGACCGACTATAAACTCAATCTGTCAGACAGCAGCAGCTGTTAAAGATAATGGTCCTGGTAAATTTAACTTCTGAACTGCCACAAAGGGACTAGTGTGATGTTAAGCTTCTCCCTTCTTCGAAAGGGGGTAAGAAGGAAAAAAAAAAAAAAAAAAAGGATTTAAAAAAAAAAAAAAAAAAGAGGTGTCAAACCCCACAAGATCTTAAACATGCATCTCCAGTCAGCTAATCAAAAAACCTGCTTTGAAGAGCAAGGATGGGCTGTGCCCCAACAGGGGAAAAGAGGTCCCCCGGAGGCTTTTAAGCAGATGAATACCTCTGAGCTGCTTTGACAGGATTCCGCAAATGATACCGCATATTTGCTAATCAGCCAAGGTCAGCAGGCAAAGAAATGACTCTCTGCTCCAAAGCCAGGCATCTTCTAATTATTTAAGTCCACGCTGTGACTTTATCAGAAGTTCTAGGCAAAGAAAAGCATCTAGCTAGACTACCCCTGAGCAGACGCTGACTCAGAAGCACTCCCTTTCCCTCAGTTGCCCTTGCCCGGGAAGGGAACAGTCCTTCATCCACACCATGCCCCTGTGAGACTGGATCATTCACCCAGGAGCTGCCCCCCTCAGCTGGGCAGAGGGTGCAGGAGGGAGTGAGACCAGCCGCAGCCCCTGGCACAGCACAGGCAGGCAGCACACGTCTCAGCTGCTCCTTGCCACGGACACACATATGAGCTCACAGCAAAGTGCTGTTTGTAACAAGTGCCCCCCCAGAAACACAGGGAATTTAATCATTGAACCCAGCGGCATCAGGGTCTGGCCCACAGATCAGACAGAAATCTGTAGATTGGTGGTATAATTCTTTCAAACCTATTTCCCCTGCCAAGCAGGTAATACAGCATGATTGAGAACGTGTTTTATACAGACCGCTGTTCCAAATAAGCCATTCGCAGCAAGTGTTTTTAAGATAACAATCACAACTACTTATGCAATTTTGAAAAGGCAGCAGGATTTGGATACAAAAATAGAAGACAGTCCAGGTAACACCTAACAAAGCAACTATTACAACCGCATAACCATCATTACGTTTCTACAGAGTAAAGCAAATCAGACCTGAATGGTGGTGGTGAGGAGTAAGGAGGAGGGCTGACCTCTCTGCACCGACTCCTCATCCCTGCTCAGCTCTATACAACCACAAGTCCAGCCCCTGCCCTTCCCAGGGCACACTGCAGGGACACGAACCTTTCCTTAGCACATATTCCCAATATCCTGCTTGCTTCAGGATCAGAGGAGGGTTTTGTCTCAAGAGGATTTCTTCACAGCTCATTTTGCAGCTGCCTGAGTGGTACTCTTGGACTCTCGCCACTCTGAGGGAAACGTATAGGTGACCTTTACTGAGGAGACAGAAAAGAAGTGGTTCCTTTGGAAATGTTTTTACCTCAGTGGAGATGAGATTTCTCATGTACTTAGCATAACATCTGTGCCTTAATGGATTTGGGTTTCACTGGAGTCAAGGATATGGTGTCAAATGCAGCAAAGCTTCCAGTCAAGTCCTTGGGAGAGGACCATGCAACTTCTCTGGAGCCATATCCTAGAATTACTTTCCAAGGCAGGGATATTTTTCAAGGGGTTGGAAGACAGACTCCTTTTGGATGCGTTTCAGTGGTACTCATTATTTCTAACCAGCAGTTAAAGAGTGTTGAAGGTCTTAAGCCAGAAGCAACTACAAACTAGCTTTAAGCTTCTTTGAGATTTAAACTCCTGTTTTTATTCAACACTACGGATAATTTATCATTCTTGCTATTACCCAAGGTCATAAGAAGAGTTCAATCAAACTTAAATACACAGAATATCTGGGGGGCATTTATACATACACATACACTAATGAAAGAAAAGAGCAACCCCAAACCCCAGTGTTTACACATCTCACGGCCACTGGAAAGTCCTCATTTAAAAGCAGCTCCTCCAGCCCTTTTCTCATCAGTGGGATGGAAGGACAGCACAGAAAGGATGTAGAAGGATGCAGGATTCGTCCCTGTGAAATGATTTATCACTGCAGCTATGTACAATACAGCTTCTGTCACAGTTGTCCGTCACTTCCCAGCAATGAACCTGGGAACTTTATTCCCAGGAACATCCAAGTTTGCAACTAGAGTTCCCCTAAAGCAATTCCCCAGTCATTATCAGCCCCACGCACATGGTACACACTGGCCATCTTCTCCCTCCCTCCACACTTCTTTGTGCTCTCAGAGGGGAAAAAGNGTGGGGGGGTAATAAAAAAAAATAAAGCCTCTCCAGGCCTCCGGGTTAAACTGTGACCTATTTCAATCCACACTGCTGCCCATTATTACCAATCCAATTATTCCAGACAGGTTAACTCAGCTTTAATTTATGTCAATCCAATTACTTTTTTTTTCTTCCTTTTTTTATTAAATAAAAAGATCACTTCATGCTTCAAATGATTTATGAATATTGGGTCAGGATCCAAGGGAAAGGACTTGGGAATGCTCAAGGTCAAGGCTGGTCTAACGCAGGAAATCCCTCCCAGAGTTTGTGGGGAGAGATTTACTCACCTCATCTCTTTTTTTTTTTGCATTTTAATTGGATCTTTCACACAAGAGCCTATGGCTTCCAGGACTCTGCTCAGCAAGCACGAATGGTATTCTGATTCCACGCATGCTTCAGCTGAAGTAAGAGGCACTTAAATTAACTAGATCTCGTTGTCTGCTGCAGTATAATGGGAGAGCTGAGCACAAAGCTTTCCCCTTCAGGGATGCCCACCAGCATCCAATCAATTCCCTTTTGCCAGGATTCTAGCAAACTTCTGAGCAACTAGCTTGTATTAAGGTGGTGTTACCACACATTCAGCAGCTCCTCCTCAGCTGGATGCAAAGCCTCAGCCTCTGCCACTAGTGGCAAGACTGAGGCACCATGAGATGCTTTTTCTGCTTTCTTACACCTTTAGAGCTGAGAGGTATTCCACCTCCCTCCAAGAACGGATTCCAGACAACTCAGTTCAACTCCCACATCTGCCACTAATCCACCCCATGACCTTGGCAAACTCCTTTTGACCTACCTGTCCTGCTTTCCACTCCCACAGAGCAACACACATGCAACTCAGGCTGGTCATTACAGCCCATGCTAGGGGACAAATGAAATTGAGACCAAACAGCCTTTTCATTTACTACCTCCCTGGCTCCTAGATAGGCCATGAGCAGAGCTGGTTAAGTCTTTAACATATATTTCTCAATTTTTTTTTCTCCCAGTATTTCTAATCAGGACCAAAAAAGTTTTTTCTTCTTTTTTTTTTACCCTCTCCTTCAGCTAAACCTTCCAGCTGATCACAGCTGCCATGACAGCAGAGTCAACTCTGCAGATAACTTTGATTCCAGACCATTTCCAAGGCTTCGAGTTAAAACCTTGAGAGGTACCTTGAAGGTAAAGGAGAGTTGCTGAAATTGGTGGGATCCAGGTTATCAAGTCCAATTCCAACAGCCAGGACTGGCTCTTCCAAGGGAGTCCTGAAACAGAGCTCCAGGAGTTAGGGCCACAGAGACATGCTGAGTCGCAGGGAAGGGGACATAATGCCTAACTGCATCCAGGTGGGGAAATACAGGGAAAAGATTGCAAGGGTGAACAGTAAAATACTGGTCAAAAAACTCTCTTCCTTTTGGAAGAAGAAAAGGGAAAAAGCATCTCAAACCAAGAATGCAATTTTAATTTTCCTCAAAGTACTTCCTTCATCTCCTTCCCTGAATGAACCAAGCATTACTTACATTTCAATCTCAGCCAGACTGTTGGACAACAGGACTATCCACAACCACCTCTGTCACAAACAGCTCAACAAATCCTCCGCCTGAAATAATGTCCAGACATCCAAACACTGAGTCACTTCAGTACCCCAGCCAACATGTCCTTAAGGGAAAAAATCCAGACACTCAGCTGGGACATCCTGCAATGCCAGACACTCTCCTCAGGCAGAGTCACTTCAAAGCAAGGATCTCTTGATAAGAGGTGGGATGTTACCTCACCCTGCCTCAATCTCTCTCTTGCCTTTTCATCCTCATGCTACCCAGGAACTCCAACAGCCTGGGCAGCATCTGTTCCCCATCCCTCCTACGTTACCTTGGGAACGAGAATATCCCTTTCTCCCAAACACAGCTTTTTAACCTAATATCCTAACAATAATCATCTGTGTGCACATCACTTGTTGACTAGATATTGCCACCCTACCCCAACTTTAGATGAAGAAACAAGAACAGGTGAGTAGGCTACTAATAGGGTGCTCAGTTCCCAAAGACATCAACATGCTCAGGCCTATTACATTATTCCATTCCTTATCCTCAGGCTCTGCCATTAACAAAGTACACGAAAATCTCCAATTTTGCTCTATGGCTACAGTCGATGTCCATGTGCTTTTCTTGAGGATTTTTTGGATGCTGTTTTGTGGAATGCACAGCCCAAATTAATTTTGTTCTGAAGCAGTTGTTGAGTTGTCTGAAAACAGACAAATGAAAACATAACGCCAACCAAAAATAATAGCTTTTGCAAAAAGGGATTTTTGAAATTCAGGAAATGCATTACTGAAGCCAGAGTACTTAAATCTGCCCTTCTGCATGTCACCAAAGCAATGTGGATGGGCTTCCTTAGAGAAAACCAAACCAAAACAAAAAAGACAAGTCCACACTCAACAAGTGGCTTTGAAATGTCTATCCCAAACACCAAGGTGACCTCTTGGGCTGGGACAGCATTGTTTTAATTAGTGTTGTTCTGTCCAGCCTAATTGTAAGGGTTGGAAACAGCCAACAGTCCCGAAGGGTCCATGAGCTTTTTCCCCTATTGTTTTAGGCTCAGCATCAGCAGAGCAAGCAAAGGAGGAGTAACAGTGACAAACACAAGGGAAGCAGCTGTATTCACTTTCCCCAGGGCTGTTTCTGCCAAGTCTTAAAATAATCCTGAGCTCCTTCACCCTCCTCTCTCTACATTTTCTATCACAGATGCCACGTTTCTCCCAAGTTCTCTAAATGGGACCCCCACTCTTGAGGGCAAAGTCTAATAAGGGCAGGTAAAAGAAAAAAGCCTCGTAGCTCCTGCTGTGAGAAGTCTGCCTTTGGGTGAACGCAGGGGAGAGTTTGCTCTCTGCAAACACAGACTGGAAACACTTTCAGTTCTAGCCTGAGTATGCACTGAGGGGAACCAGTCCTTCAGCATCCTCTCTCAGACCTTTATTTTGAAACCAGTCCCTGAGCAGGCTCCAGCTCAGCACATATTTTCAATTTCACTCATGACATGTGTGCTAGTGTTGGTTTTCTGCCTACCCTCTTCCAAAGCCAGAAAGAGAAGAGGAGACAAAGAAAAAAGTACAGCAAAAAATGATGCCACTCTCAAAAACCGGCACTTTAGGCAGTCTCCACTACATCAGTAATGACAGTCAATAGTGCCTCCAAGGACTTGCTTTCTTCAAGTCAATACTACATTCTGACAGCCAGTTTATTCCTGGGATCCATGAGCCTCACTTCCAGATTCAATCTTCCTCAGACAATCATTCCTCTGAGGCTTTTATCCAGCTTACAGGTAGTACAACGATACAATAGCCAAACAGTGAAGAAACCTCAGTGCTGCTCTGCAGAAATGCACTTCTTCACTAAGTGGCTTTTCTTACCCACCAGGGTCACCTACGGCACCACGGAAGTCAGAGGTCACTAGAAATAGAGACGCTTAAACAAATACCTCATCCTGGATTCCACATGGCTTAGGCTTGAGGAAATCCTCCCCTACAGCTTTCCCCTCTTAAGAGATTTACCACTATACTGGCTTGCATACACATGTGCAAGAGGAAAGTGAGGCAGACAATGTGACCTTCTTGGAAGAAACCGTAGAAGCTCATTTCACCAACTTGGCTGCCTGAGCCAGAGCCGAGATGGTAGCCAACCTACCACCAAGTTTCGGTGTCTCAGCAAGGCAGGCTCCATCTTAAAGAACTGCCCACCTGCATCCCTAAAACATCTTCAGTGGACAGTCCTTTTTCCTCAGGCACCAAGGAATAAAAACATAGTCATCTTTAAAGTATGCTTAGAGGAGAGAAAGCACGTACTAAAATAATTAAGTTCACTGTAGCAAGCCCCTGGCCTTCACCTGCAAAGATACCAGCATAATTGCAGTATTAAACAGACACACGAAAGGCCTCCAAGACATAAACAGGTTTTGCAGAGATCAACAGCAAGGTCTGTGCCTTGGTGAGAGCAGCCTTAGCAGCTTCCACACCAAAACAGTGGGTGCTTTGTGTTCGTCTCCATTGCTGTCCCAATTTTACTCACATCCTCATATTTCAGGAAAGGCTATCTCGCTCTAAACCCCCAAGAAAGCCTTGGTTTTAAGGCACATTCTGAAAGGGCGCAATCCTGCTGCTGCAGAAGTCTGTTTTTAATGTGCCTGTCTGTTGTGGGAGGGGATTCCTTTCCATGTGGTGAGCAGCATGGCCAAAGAGAGAGCCACAGCAGATTAACCCACTGCTCCCAGCTCCAGAAGACCACAGCAGGAATGTCATGCCACAGAGTTGCAGCAGTGTCCTTGGGGTGCTACTCCTTTATATGCCAAAAGCGTCAGATGAAATGAAAGCTATCAAAGATCATCTCTCCCATCAGCTAAACTTAGCTCTGCTTTACACATCACCACACCTCAGCCCTCCTGCCCGTGCACCCAATGTCTGCAACAAAGGCGTTAACATAAAGGTCACCCATGCTACAGCAAAGCCATGCAAGTTGGTGGTGTTTACTGAGTAGGTAAGGGCAAGCCTGAGAACCAAGGGACAAGATTTTATCCAGCACCCTACACCTTGCACCTACCTCTGCAGCACCAGTAACAGACCATTACACTCCATTAGGCAAAACTTTCCAGTGTCACAGGAAGTTTGCCAGCTTAACCTGAAAATTTTAGGCAAGGTCAGTGGCTAATGAGGTCCAGGGAGGTATGGATTACTGACATTTGTACAGCTTAAGAGAGGAAGCTTTAAGAGCTCTCTGTGACAAAATCAGTATGTATTTGCACATTAATGTCATTTAACCTGAAACTCATCCTATCTTTTAAAGCTCTGGGGTGGCAGGGAAGACCCATGAGCAAAGAGGCAAGGGATGTGCTTATTATGGAAAGGCTAAGGTGACAGTCTACAACATGTCAGACAATTAAGACTAGCAGGAGGCTGTAGATTCAAGCAAGAATAAAGAAGATCACAGCAAAGAAATACCTTGAAGGTGTTCTCTACCACACACAGAAAAGTAGAATTTTGCCTGGCAAACACAGTTAAAGCGATGTAAACCTACACACTCACAAATAACTTGTTTGCATGGTTGTACTCTTAAGAAGGAGCTGCTTTAACAAAACCAGATGTTCACACAAAATCCCCAGAGGCTTCTGAAAAGCCCCTGCAGTTAGGAGCTGTCACACTCAGTATTTTCTACAAAACAGTGCCAAGGACTGCTCAATTCCCCATTTCTTTTAGAAGCTTTTGGTACCTCAGCCCTCTTCTGCTTGTTCTGCTGATCCAGGACAATCTCACATCTTGCTGTCCCAAAGCACTGACAGCAGGTTGACTGTACTGCTTGGCTTCATACCAGCTCAGCCTGTCTTTCCACAGATGGTGCAGAAGCTCAACAAGTCACCTCCGGTGCTCCAGCTAATTCAGCAAATATGAGTATAGACTGGGGCAGCTTGTAGCACACAGAGTCTCATATACCAATTGTAGACTTACAACTTCTCATGCCTCCATGGAGATGGCACTTCTAGTGCAGAGCATTTCAGGTAGCTCTGTATCTTCAGCCCAGCCATGGCCACTATATAGCATAGTCACACTCTTGCCCTGGCTCACGCACCAGTAGCAAGACAGGGCTCAGTAAGGGCTATTCATGCAACCCAGGCAGGTGTTCCCAGCCATGCTGAGCTCCTTGCTGTCATCCCTGAGCAGATTCTAGCATCTGGCCTAGGTCCCCACCCTGCTGTAATCACAGCCCTGACAGCGTGACTCCATGCCTAAATCTGCCAGCTTTGCCCGGCTGCCACTAAAGAAGGTCTTTGACAGTAATAAACATGGGAGTCCTAGGAAGGGACTGAATCAGAACAGAATAAATAGTGGATAGAGCTGAGTCAGATTGGATAAATTCATAACATAACCCACTGAGAAGTAAGTTGTCTCCTGAGCGCATCTTCCTCAGCACGAAGAAGGTAGGAGAGGGGAAGTATCCTGAGAAGTAATTAAGGACACTGCTAAAGAAAGTGCCATGAGTTGTAGGATTTCCCATCACACCTTCAGGGTGAAACTGTACCAGGCAGGATTCAGAGCTCACAGCTCCTTTATTCTGCACAGCAGTCTGCACGCAGGGGAAGCACTCCCACTCCTGTTAGCCACAGGACTTCTATTACTCAGCCTTCTGACCAGAGCTACCCAAGGCAGAGAATCCAGAAACTGCACCGTAAGTACATACTGCCTGGACTCTCTCGGATGTGCAGCATATCCCACACATTTGCTATCCTGCGCTGCTCCCCTCGTCTCTGCCACGGTTCCCACCAGCTAAAGTAGAGGACAGTGGCCAGCTGATCCAAAGCAAGGGAAGCACACTGATTCCTGCCAGGTTGAATGCAACAAAAACACAGAAGGAGATTCAGCTAATATAAGCAGCCCTGGTAAATACTGCACAGGCTTGTTTAGCCTGTGGCTCTTTACACGCACCCACCAGGCTCTTTATATGTCCCAACATAGTGTTTCTTTCAGAGGAGAGTGTTATGCAAGGCTGAGTAGTGAAAGCAGATTTTTACCAGCTTTAACAGTCTTTGGATCATGCCAAGAACAAGTCCCACTCTGTTTTAGTTGCTTCAGTATGATATCCCACAACTTTTCTATAATAATCAGATGCTCCTACACTGCAATCGGGAGCAGAAGAGAAATTATTAGTAAACAGATGAACAACAATCTCTTTAAAGAGCTGAGAGTACTGCCAAGAATATTTGAATCTAATTCCATCCCTGCCTCTTTGTCTTCCCTGACCTGTCACTGGACCTCAGTGTGATCTACCCGATGGCTTTCAGTTTATACAGATTACTTCTGAGCTGACCAAGAAAAGCAAACTGATTGGCAGGCTGAGATTCATTACAGACCTGCAGCCCTGACCTACACCAACCCATTAGCTCATTTATGAAGGAGGGTTTTTTTTTGTTACAGGTCACTGAAAAAATTTAAACAAATCCACTTAGTAGACTTATGACCTGAACATAAGTTCTCCAGTATGCACAATGCCAAAGACATACTTGAGACTGAAACAAACTTCTAATGGCTTTTTTGATGCAAAGAGACTTCTGTTGAGCAATATACTTGCAGTGCAGTCCCTCCTGGGCAAAAAAAAAAAAAAAAGAAAAAAGATGTCTGATTACCATTTGCTCTCTGCCACAGCAGCAATGAACTGTAAGAGCACAGTGTGCTCTTCTCTGTGCAGCAGAGCGAGAACTGCAGCCACTTGTCACCTCCTCCCCTGAGAGCTGCAATTCCAAAGTGACACACGCAGCAGATTTATTTTTTTTTTTCTGAGGCAAGCAATATAACAGACCAAAAAAAACCAAAAAGCAATCAGGCTGAGCAAAAGGCTTGACCAGTATACCTCACCGGGGAACAGAAACCCTAGGCTACCAGTTCGGGGAACCAGGGTAATTGTGAGCACGTAAGACTGACCCAGACGACATATCAGGTGCCACACCACTATCCCACACATCTGCAAATGGCAATCTAGGAGCCCAGCTGCTATCTGCTCTCTTCCACTATGTTCAGCTTCACAGATTATCATACAGGTTTAAAGGTGTCCAGCTATAAGGGACACCCTTAAAGACACATAAGTTTCCCTGCTGAAATGACTCTGGTTCTTCCATTGAGTAAGTTCACCCCCACCCCAACTTAAGGGTTCCAGGCTTCTGCTCTTGGCAAGCTATGCCAAATCAACTATTTCCTTTGAATTTTTCTTGGGCTGACTGAGTGCTCTTTCCAAAATGGCCAACTGAAAAGAAAAAGAAGTCCCAGCCCCAGACACAGCCCGAGTCTGAGCAAGTGCTCTAAAAATAAATGATATGGTACAGCAGGTTGCCTCCTGCTCAGGCACTGCTATTAGAATAGGTATGGCCAGGGTGGGGAGGGAGGTCAACCAAACAGCCCCTGTAGTCACACCAGTTAGTTCATACTACAGCTCTCACCTGCAGCTACTGCACACTTTGTACCTACAGCAGGAGTCCCAGGAGTACACAGTGCGAGAAAGCTTGTGAGTCAACATGGACGAAAAGTAGGAGGCAGAGGGCAAAGGGTTAATTCACACCCTTCTGCTGAAAAATAATCACTGGCTTTAACGATTTCCTGCAGAAGACAGGTGCAGAAGACTCCTGCACCTCAAAGACTCTTTCTAATATCACTCCCAACCCAGCCACATCCACACACTGAAAAATAGAGCATCAGTACATGATTTAAATACAATTAGAGGAGACCTCTCCCTCCCTGAACACTACTAAAGAGTCAGGCTGGGTGGTGGTACACAGCTGTGCATGAACAATCCCCAACACACACAGAGCAAAGCTGCAGTTTGACTCCAGTAAATTCTGGCAATAAATTCCTCTCCTCTTACCTCTGAGGAGACAGGTCAGTCCAGCTGGGGTTCAAAGGAGATATATGCATTGCTCCAGGCTGGGAGGAATGAGTTAATTAGGCAGCATTTACTACAGTGAAGCCCAACTTACTTTACTTGGACCAACTGTTCAAGACATAAAGGGACAAGAAGAGCCATCCTCTTGGGCAGCTTGCCATGACCACACAAGCAGCCAGCTTCAGAGGGACTCGGCACTGAGCCAGCCATGCAGCCTCTAAAAGACTTATCAAGAGCATAGTCCCTTTCTCTGCAGGGTTTTGCTGAGGGGTTTGAGGTCCACAGGTAGAGATGGGTGTGGAGCTTTCATCAACTGCCCCCAATGTTTTTCCAACAGACTTGAAGCTGGGCTTTCCATTCCTTTCCTGGCGTGCAACTTGGAGATAATATCAAAGCAAACTACTCAGTTCCTCCAGTTGTCCCTCACAGAGCTGGAGAAAATGTTTCCTTGGGCCAAGACTGACACTGCTCTTCTGTTTAGGTATTTCCTCTTTGCACATGGCAGTGAAATTTATAGATCTAGATGAGGCAAATCAAAATGAAAAGATTCATTTTTTTTTTTTAAGTTAAATTAGAAGGAAAAAAAAGCCCAAAATGAACTACCATGATGTACTCAGTTTTTGGTCATTCATTGGACAAAAATCACAAATAAAAAGGCATAACATTAAAAATAGTGTCTGTGATCGGTGGCTCACCCCTGAATAGAAAATGGGACATTTCTTTCATTACTACAGACTAGTGGATACTTTTGTCCTTTCTCTCTCCAGAAATGAGCAATCATCCAACACCTTGAGCACACAGACCTTATTGTTAAGAGGAGACAGAAAGCAGTATAATCTTCACAGAGATGTGAAGGAATTGCCGTGTTCAAAGAGGTGCAACCACCCTTGGAGGAACATTAGAGAACCTCTACAAGAGCAGTGCTCAAAAGAGCAAAGGGCTGGATATCCTGCAGCACACACATTTCAGAAAAATCCCAGCCTTCAAAGCCTCGTGGAGCCCTGTCACTAAGCACGAGCCTCTGAGCAGGTCCCAGAAATTGCATCTCCAGACCCTCAGGCTGCTTCACATACAGAGCAAGCACAAGACACTGACAGCACAAGTCTTTCTTCAAGCTCTCAACCAAACCCCACCGTTTCTTCAAGTTTCTGCTCCTCTACTCTGTGGTGAGGAGTTGTCAGCAGCCTCCCATGATGGACATTCATGGCAGAGTGCACCCAAATATATCTAAGCATGGGACAGCTTCCTCCACACAGGCAATGTAGAGAGACAAAAATCAAAATGCTCCTACAGGTAGATTCTCTTCTGACTATTCAGCAAAGCTAGTCTTTTCCATGCTGCTTTCATCTTTAATTCTGCTCACCACACTTCATCCAACAAGTTCAGAACTGAAGCTGTTTACTAGCAGTCAAGTGGTCAGGCTGCATCACAGTCATTATCTTCTCCTAGACTTACATCTGGAAGTTTATTCTCTGTTGAATGTTGGTGTTCACTTTTTTTCTTTTATGGTCTACTTATAAGGAAGCAAGAGAGCACAAAAATGGGCCATGATTTCATTAAAGTATTAGAAGAGAGTAAGCAAACTACATAATGAACTCACATAGCAACACAATTACAAGCCAACAGTAACATTTACATTTATATTCGGCAAAGGAATGTCAATGTAGGTCATCAAGCTGATCAGGCACAAAATGCCCCATAAAAATTAGCAGTTCCTTCTTTCCAGAAGCTTAGAAAAAAAAACACAACCACACACTAAAACAGACATTCAAAAATCTGTTACATATTAGTTCAAAGAATGCCTCATGATGAAGGCAGAGGGCATGCAGGACAGAGAGTCCCTGAACTTGTCACTATGGCACATCACACTCTTGAGAGGTTGTGGAGTCTGCATCTCTGGAGACATTCAGAACCTCAAAACCCACCTGGACAAGTCACTGTGCAACCTCCTGTAGGTGGACCTGCTTTGGCAGGGGGTTGGACTAGATGATCTCCAGATGTCCCTTCCAACCCCATATCATTCTGTGTGATTATGCGTGTGAGTCAGGACATTATTTTGGAGCCAGGAATATACACTGAAAAGCAGCCACCTTGCTAGAGGAACATCTGCATCGTCAGGTTTTGGGAAAACATTTTCACCTCACACGGTCTATATTCACCTTGGAATGAGAAAAGGTGTCTAATTTCTGAGTGAGAGATGCCCCAGTGAAATATAAATGACAGACTTGATTTTTGTTCTTTGGTCTGCACCATCAGGCAGACTAAGCACACGGAAATTAATAAAGGAGAGAAAGTTTTCCATAACCTTATCATCTAGTAAAGAAAATTAAGGTTTATGTACTCCTTGCCAGCCTGGCAAGACCTACAGAAGAATGAAAATCCTGTTTACTGAAGACACAGCATGATCGCAGTGGCAGCAGTGACTGCCTTAACCTGCACAGGCTCTTCTGCTCAACCAGGGACCTTCTGTACAGGATGCACAGTAAAACTGCTGCAGTAAGTGATTTGATGCCTTCAGAGGGATCGTATTCCTGACAGTTAAAATATGAAACCAGCACAGCTACTCATGCTCATTTACAAACAAGATGCTGCACTAACTTATGCTCATTTGCACATGAAAATTACTTAAACATTTACTGTACATTGGGGTGATGAAAACAGCTTTGGAGCTGCTGTTCTGTGGCCATCATACCACACAATTAAACACATTTCATTACTCATTTCAGGAAAAGTAGTTGCAGGGGAGAGGCTGAAGTGGATGACAGGAGTGTTACATAAACATTATTGATTCTCTATCTCCAAACACTCATGAAATAAGCCAGATAAACACGCCAACTGGTTTTGCTCAACAATATAATGCATCATTCAGCTTTTCAGCAGAATATACTAGTCATCAGCTGTGCCTGGCACATACACTTGATGCTGCCACAAAGGATTGGGGAACGGGGAAGTGGTGGTCAGATAAAGGGCTCACACTCACTCCTCCAGCAGCAGCTAAATTTCCCAGAGGCGGGAGAAATATAGGGGTTTTTCTCATATAGACCTAACATTAAAAAATATATCTTAAGTCAGCCTATTTCTTAGCAACACCTGGAATGACACGGGGGTCCTGCTCATCAACAGCAAGAAAAATCTCCACCCTAGCACTAAAATCAAAACTAGTCATGACAGAGGATAAAAGAGAAGATATGTTGTTCTTTCCACTTTACAAATGGGAAGTGAAAGATTCAAATGCTTAATGTGGTCACACACACAGACAAATCATAGCATTTTTGTGTTAGAGGCAGAAAAAACAATGCTGGGGAGGAAATATCACCAAAAAGCACAACAGAAACTTATGGGCACATCATCTGCAAGAGAGGGTGTTCCAAAAAACAAACCAACCCATGTGGCCATGTCCTTGTTTCACCCACACCTTCTTTCTCAATATGTCTCTTTCTTCATCAGCTACAGATCTGATAAAAACTTTACTTAAAAATAAGTAAAATGCTGTAACTCATAATTCTCCCATCTGCTCAGTGCCTGTTAGCTCACAAATCATGGAAGTATTTTAACAGGCATGTGAAGTGGTGGAAGGACACACAGAAAAGCAACTGCAAAGCCCAGTTTTGATATGTAGATCCTCTTGGTGGTGATGAGTCTGCTGCTACACGTAAATACCTTTTAAAGACTAATGGTTTACTTTTGTTTTTTGGACAGGGAGAGAGGAAGAGGGTGGTGAAGACATGCAATATTAAGCACTTTAATCTTTCAAGTGTTTGGGAACAGAGTTTGTGCTTTGATACATCTAGTTCCATAAATCTCAAAACACAAGGACAGAAAAATCAATGAGTAAGAGAGATGGATCACTCACCTGAACTGAGAGAGATGAGTCAGCTTGTAGCCCATTTGCCAATGAGGCCCAGGCAATCTGTCAAAATGCATTTTTCAGGGGGAATAATTCCTTTAACAAGGAGGGAAAAGCCACAAGTGGTAAGAAGGTTAACACTTGATGGGGGAAGGTAACAATTCCCAAAACGTTTTAGATTACTTTTTATTTTAAGTCCAAAGTGGTGTTGTTAACTCTTCCACTGCATTCAAAAAGGACGGGATGGCACAGACATGTTACAGCTTCTGCACTGTATCAACACACATTTCATCTATTACATCAGGTAAAACTCAGGATCAGTAAAAGCAAGATCAAAACTAGCATCAGGGTTTCAGATCTTAATTACAAGAGCTTCCTATCCAAGCTTTAGGGTGGGACACTCAGAAGCATTTCATTTGCTCCCATTAAAGTCTGAACTCATGAATGAGATTGCTTCTGAGTGTTTAACTTAGGAACAGAACAAATTCTTATCCTGCTCTGTCTGTACTCGGCAGTTTTTGAAAAAGAAAACACTGGAAAATCCATCAGGTCCCTCAGGTCAAGCCAAGGAAGCCCACAAAGGAAGAAGGAAAATGCCACAACCTCTGCGGGCAAGGGCAGGATAGCATGTTCTGCAGTGCTGCCACCCAGCTACACAACCCCAGCTGTTAACAGCCCATGGAGAGCAGGAACAGAAAATGCTTTGGCAAATTACAATCAAACCATTTATATTCAATCTCCTTCATGGACCCTGTGAAGCTCAAGTTTCCCCTCTAGTGACTCGGCTGCCTCACCCTCGTATTTTTAGCATGTTCAGTTAAGGTTTTTCTGTTATTTTCTCACAACAGAATTTCACCTGTTGAATCTTGCCATCAATCTGAGTGGGGTTTTGCCCATTTTCTGCTCAATGTATTTTTTGGGTAATTACCTAGGTGTCCAATGTGGGCTACAAGGAGGGAGGAGAAGCAGGTGGTAAAGAATTGGAGATGCTTTTCCTTCTGTTTCTTCTGTGCTGGCAACAATTACTGAAATGCCACACCAAAGCCACCCTCTCTGAAAAACTTCAGCGGGTACAAACGCAGCAGCCCATCTGCTTAGCAACACACAGTGCCAGCAAAGGCTGTTTCCAAGCCTCGGGCTGCGGTTTGCAGATATGCCAAAGTCACATTGGGTTCCCAATCCCAAAGACAGGCATTCAAACAGGGTTTAGAGCAGGGGTACCCTTCCCTCGACAGGCAGGTACAGTAGCAGGACACACATATCTTTCCCTGTTGGCAAAGGGTAGCATCACACACCAATATCTTTTTTAACAGTAATCAGATGCGCTCTCTTCCTCTGCTCCTTCAGTACAAGGATCCTCTGTGCAAGCACATCCTTCCTAGAGAACAGGACAAACATCTCTAATCAGACACTAGCTTCTTCTAACTGGCCATCCAAAATCATGCCTTCAAGTTTTCCCAAAGGCATTTTGACATCTGACCCACTCTCCAAAACCAGCTCTGTAAGAAATGAGTCTCTGTGGCATGAGCTACCCCTTGCAGATCCTCAGCTGCTGGGGTGCTACCTGATTTCAAGTTCTCCTCCCTCCCATCATCCAGCAAGCCCCTTTGCCTTTCTCAGCATCAAGCTGTCCCTAAGCGCCCTGCTCACAGCAGCTTTACATCTCATTCCTGTAGCTGCTTTGCTCTGCTGGGCAAAGAATGAGAGTCACGTGGGTTGGCCCACACCAGCACTCTCCTGACCTGACATGCTGGTCAGTCACACGTGGGAAGATTATGACTCTGACGTGTCAGACATATGGGCACAAGCATGGAGGCTGCGCAGAAGGCGGTGCAGAACAGGGTAATAACAGCACTGTAGAGAGAGGCATCCAGTGGCTTTATGGGACATGACTGGAGGATTTCTCATGCATGTCATCCCTGATGCCAGCAGCTGCAAGAATTCATCACGTTAGCAAAACACAGTGAAAGCTGCCCTGTGGTTCACCCTGCAGGTCAGGGTATTGTAGCCGTCTTGCATGATGTGAGTTAAAGCACGCCAGGGAAACCTCATACAGGATTAGCTTTGTTTGAAGATACACCTTAGATAAAATCCCACCCTAGGAACAGGGTCTGAACAGTTCCCTTAAAAATCCCTCCCTCCTTCCCACCCCAGACAGATATCCTAGGTGTAGCCCAAACATAGTATCCCGTTGCCCTGCTTTGACCTGGGAAAATGCAGGAGAGGTGAAGCTCGAGCAAGAGAAATCCTGCTTTTTGACATTTCAAGTGCAGACAGGGATCAGTCCAAAAATAAGTATAAATAGATACAAAGTCAAAGGAGCTATGGTCATTCCTGCCAATTCCAGGTCATTCTGCACAGTAACAGAATTCTAGCACTTTAAATTCTTTGTGGGTCAAAGTGGGACTTCAGAGAGGTTTCTAAAAGAGGAGAGGGGGGACACTTGTAGAAAGTTAACCAAAAACCTGCAGCAAGCACTAGAAGCTTGCACAAAAGGCCAGAGAAAGTCAAGAACAGGCAGGAAAAAGACAAAAGAGACAGTTAGTAATGCTTGAGTGATCATAAGAAAATGTTGTTTTGTTATGTGATCCAAAGCCCTCTGCCATGGGTGCCATATAAATAATTATTAATTATGTTGTTGATTATCTGTGTGAGCAATACTGCTAATGAGCTGGTTCTTACAGGAGATAAATACAGCTTCTAAAGAACAGGGCAGTCATTCTGCCAAAGGCAAGTAATTAGAAGCATTTCTTCTCTGCTGAAAGTTTGCTTTTTTTTTTTTTTTAAAACCTAAGGACAACCAATACACACTGTAGATATTTGCTATTAAAAAACCCACTCCCTTCACAGTCACAGTAGACATAAACTGAATTTCCCTTAATGACTGGGCCCAATTAACTGGAACCTGGAGCTCCACTTTGTAAGCAGCAGGGTTCCTCTTTGGAGGCTTGGCCCCGATGGGCAAGAGACATCCAAAGGCTGAGGATTAAAGCTGCTTTGTTTCACTAAGCATGTACACCATATTGCAGGATGGTTGGCATGGGAACACAGAGATGGAGGATTCTGTAGTGCACAATAAACAGCCTCCATAAAATATGGAAGCAAATAACCGGGGAGATAAAAAGGGCAAACCCTTCACCTATCATCTGGGAGGATTCAGCAGATGGAAGAAGGGGCAGCCCTTCTAATTCACAGTTCTTCACCCACGCCTGAGAAATGCCTGCTTCCAGGACTTTTGTTTCAACATTACTGCTTTAAGCCTTCAGCACACACATATAACTCAACCTATTTCACCGTCCAGTGTCCAAACCACAGGATCAAGAAGAAGTTCCACTTTAGCTACTGTCCTCACTTATAGCCTTGAATTGCAGTATCTCAAGGTGCTGGTTAATCCTAGGACAGAATTTGAGAAGAGGGCTGGCCTGAAGGGGTTGGGTTAGACAGTCAGTATTACATGGGTTTCTTTCTGAGAGCTGTCAGCAAAATCCTAAAGCGACTTTCTGGCAGTGGATGCTCAGGCTCTGATCCAGATGACTAATTAAACACAATTAGTTCTATCCTAGCCAACAGGAATGCTGGTGCAGGTTAAGGTAGTACATAAATACCTGTTTCTCAGACACTGAACAAGCAGAGGAAGGAACAGTACCAGTTAAGCTGCCTGATCAGCAAACGCCACGCATCAGATACATAACCATGGGTCCACAGATCTCATGACATCCACTGCAGTGCTTTATCTGGCTGGCTGGACTAACACCACATCAGTCACAGGACCTTAGACACCATCTAACCATACGTTCACCAGGTGACACAAGATGGCCCATCCAAGGTGGTAAAGAGGACAACCACATCTGCAAGCAGAAGCACCAGACTGTTCTGACCCATTGATCTCAGCCCAGGTGCCCTGTAGGCAGGATGACATGCCTCAGGCAGATCAAGTCTCACTGCAATTGCCTCACTTTACCTTAGAGACACCAGCTGCTTCCTCGGGAACTGCCTCCTAGCAATCCTCCATCCTCCACACCAAGACATCAGTGCGAGCAGGGACCACGTTACAGGCAAAGTGGGAGGCTTTGGCTTAGCCAGCATCCCAACCTCACTGCAGGCTTACACCCAGAACCGGAAAACCCGGAGACATTCAAGTGCTTGTGTTATGAACTGGAATACAGCTCTGCCAACACTGAGATCTGGGAATGATCTACAAACGTGTCTGACTGCGCAGATGGCCACTGACGCCTCCTCCTCCTCCATGGGGGCTACAAGGAGCCTCCTGAAAGACTCTCCCAACTGTAATCTTTACCAAAAAGCAGTATTAACCCCCTTCCATTCAAACCAGGCTGTGATTCATTCTCCCACACAACCCAAAAACCTGATGCTCATCCAGCCCTCATGGTACCTCTTTAATGTATTTCCATAATTATTTAAGATACAATTCTCATATTTCACATGGAAAAGCATTTGGCTATTTTAGCTGTTTCAAAGGATCACTAAGCAATAAGTAATAAAAATGGCATAAAAATGGGAAAGTCATGCGGGTGCCGTTGTGCTGGTACAAGAGAAGTTCTCCAGCACAAAGCCAGTTTTCCTTTACTTTCTGGACATCTCTGAAAATCTGTTAATAAATGGGAAAAGGTATGTTTCATCTCCAGAAAAAAACACTCCTTTTTCTCAAAGTCACAGATGTAAATTAAAACCAGTTGGACCTCAAAGATACTGAAGTGTCCCCCGCCAACAAGTGTGAAAGCAAACCAGGAATAAAACTTATAACCCTGTTTCTATATAACAGGAGAAAGGGGGCGGGGGGGAAAGGAAGAAGAGGAAGATGATCAACAAACTTTGGAAACCTGCAACTTATCTCCTCACACTTCATTTCACCTGTTCTTTTACATGATTTGCAGGTGAAACACCACAAACATCTTCTGGAAGTTCCATTTTTTCTGATCTCGTCCAGGGCTGCTGTTCCAGCATGCTGACCTTTAAACTATAGAAATATCCTGGTCCCAACTGAAGCACCAGATAAAACTTACAAGACACTGACCCCAGGGATTTGCTCAAGAGTCAGGAACACAGAGAATCTAGTTGGCAAATCTGGAATTTATGGGCTTGCTGGCAGCCTGGCTACAGGATGGACACAGGTCTTCTGCAAGGGCCAGGAAAAGACATTCTTATATGTTATAAGCAAGGCAGAGAAGAACAGACAGGTTCTGCTGCAGACCCAAAACTATGAACTCTAATTACCCTCTGTCCCCCGCCCTCCCCCCCCCCAGCAGAAGCAGAGACATCTTATGCCAACCTAGACTAAAGGACTTCTGATGCAGCTTTGCCTGTGGATTTGAAGTACGCTATATGGGATTAGTACACTTTTAGCCCTTCAGGGAGCATTCTTTTCTTAAAGAAAAAAAGCCCATGGTGCACTAAATTACAAACTTCAAAAATGTAGCTTTAAAAATTAGCACCCTGGGCACTGACCTACACATGCTGCTTTACTCAGCCAGGCCATCCACTGCTTTATTAGACATGACCCAAAGCACCTTACATATTCCCCCACACTTTAGAGGGGTCAGATGAGCTCCCAAACAGACTTTGAGCTGCCAAGGAGACCTCACTTCTTCCTCATGCTTTTGTTCTTCAGTAGTGATGTGCTGGGAGCAGGGCTTTGCATCCTGAGGTTATTACACATCTCTCTAATGGATTCCCATGCATAATAGATTAGCTCATTAATGAATTGATTTGAAGGAAGAGTTCACTGCAGGGGCCAGGAACCCAAAGACACACAACTACAACTGAACAAGTCAGTCGCTTCTGCAATATTCCATCGTGTGTCCTGCTGGTGAAGGTCCCACTAAATCACTTTGCACTCCTGCTGCTTGTTCTCCATCCCTACCATTATGAAAGATATACGGGAACTGCTTTTGCCTTCACAGCTACTTATTTGTAGAGGTCTGATCTCATTCTTTACAGGCCTTTTCCATTTAAGACTGTAATGATGGTTGTTCACATTAATAGAGTTTGTGATTCTAGCAGTAATTTTTGCAGTGTTTTAATTATTTGGCTTGCAGCTCGTTTGACTTGAGTAGGGACTGCAGGTCCACCCTCAGGGTCATTACCAGTCTGCAAAATCCCAAGATTATGGTGTTTGCTTGCTATTGCTGTCCACAAAGACGGAATCAAGTCTGAAAACAGCTGCCCTGAGCTGCTAACTGAGTATTTCCAGATGAACCCAGAAACATACCTCCATACTCCAGGACCAAGCACTACCTTGTAAACAAATGCCCTTTGTCTGTGTGGGCAGAGTTAATTATCTCCAAATAGCTTCCAGAAGCCTCAAATCAATTTATGAAAACAAAAATTAACTTTCCATATAAACATAATTACACTGAGACAACAGTATCCAGCCTGGTGCCTGTTTTTGGAAGCTGGGCAGAAAACCAAATGAGTTCATTAGGCAGTATAATTAATAATGGTTTTCCCCAGCTTTAGGAAGCCATTTATGGTCCTAAGAGGCAAAGGTATCTGGGAAAACCCCAGAGCTGACAAGTTTTAAAAGATGCTTCTACAACAATAGTTTATTTTAGATCCTCCATATGAACATACATCATTTAATGAACATAGAAAGAGCAGAAAAATAATAACACCATAGTGATATCTATTCACTTTGCTTAAAAAGGTACCTAGGAAGACTTTTTCTCAGAAGGAATCTTACGGTTTCTCCTCAAGAAATGAGCACCATCCACTTCACAACACAAGAGGAATCAAGCTAGGACCATATAACCAGCTTCCCCTATTCAGTCTCCCACCTCCACTGTGCCACGAACCTAGAACAGTGTGAGATCCTCAAAAAGCAAGAGCAGCCCACAAGTAAATTCCATTTCATGGTTCCAATTCCAGCAAAACATTAAAAAAGTTTCTTCGTCTTTTAAGCAAATCTGCTTATTTCCTATCGGTTCTGAACTCATTAGTCTTATTCTCAGGCTATAGACAGACCTGTGCATTGCAAGCACTGATCATTTTGTCTCTCAAAGTGCCTACTGGCAATGTGCAATCTGAAAGGGAGGTCTTCCATGACTGAGAAACCCACATCCATCATCTTCAGTCGCACTGATCCCAGAAAGCTCATGCTGATGTTACTAAGAAAGCGCCAGTCAATGTTGATAGATACTGCACTGGATGATAAGAATATAAGATGCAAGCATGTTTCACTGCACAGCCATTTCTTTAGAATGCAGAAAGTCAGTACTGCACCAGTCACCAGACATCTATTTAAGAGAACAAATTAAGAGCAGAGAAAGACAGCAGCCATATCATCAATAGCTAACTACCTAGACTTGTCACAGCACACCCTAAATGCTATTACTGTCCTCTGCATTTCTCTGACCAGAGCCCCCTTGGAGCCTTGCACAGCTTGCAAACCAACTCTGTGCAGCAGAGAGGTGCTGACTCAGCAACCATCAGCTGCTCCACTGTCACGCACTCAGCAGCAGCAAAGCCACAGGAACCCATTCATACAACAGAGCCACAGGATTTCCAAGTGGCCAGTGGCACCTCCCACCTGCCAACTATCCCTGGCACACCTTCATCCCCCCAACTCCTGACAGACACAGGATGCTTTCAGCCAAGGGAATATTTGGGTATACATGCCCTAAAGCCAAAAAGGTTGACAACGCTTGCCCTCCAATACGCCAACAGCTTCTTGTTCAGTTGTCCCACTACCTTGTAACAGAGAGAAAAAAAACCCACTCTGTATTACCTGGTGGGAATACACAAACCCACCGCTCAATCAAGCAGCCCACCTTGCAGCACACGGCAGCAAAGCCATGTAATCTGTTTATGAATGGCAGCGGAACCCCTAGATTGAATTACAAGGCAGGTATTCAATCAGGCAGGATGTGTAGCTGCTTTCTCACAGTCTGGAGGATTAAGAGAGTGATAGAATACATGCTTTCCTTCCACATGACAGCATCTCCTTCTTCTCCCCTCCCCAGCCAAGAAACTAGAAGAGGCTGTACTTAAAGTGAAGAGGATTTGCAGAGCTCAAGCCCCACAAGAAGGATTTGAGAAAGGTTACAGAGAACATGCATACAAAGACAACTTTCCCACATCATCCTCAGCAGAAGAATTTATAGAACAGTCTGCAGGAGACAGGGCAAACAAACCTGATCTACCAGGAGGAAATGGAGCGGGTGCCACTGGAAGCGCTGGCAGTGCCTGACACCACAAAGCTGAGCGCTCACACGGGGTCTAGTATAAGACTGCAGCATCCACTCCCAGCTGCGCTCCAAGGCAGGCATCACAGTTTTTAAAAGGCCTGTGCAGGGTAGAGAACTGCAAGAAAGGAAAGCTGCTCTCGGATATTTTTTATATTCCAGAAGGACCCAAAGTTTATTACTTCCAACTGTGCCAAGTCCTGCACGCGCAGAAGGCTGAAAAAAACCTCCACTGGGAAGCACACGTCCCATGCAACACAGCAATTCCCACTCAACCCATTCCTCCCATCCCTGGGGACAGACATAGCAGAGCATGACAAGGAAATAAGGGAGTTTGTTGCTTTGAGCCCAGAGAAGAACCACAGTGCATGGCTGTGAAAGTCATCTGATGGACAGAGACTGCCGTCTAGCACAGGAAGACAGAGGACAGTGTTGCACATGATGTAGGGAAGACATTCTCTATCTGATGCAGCAGGATTACATCGTGTCTTACGGCAGAGGCCCATTGTGCTCTCACTTGTAAAGGAGGATTACCGAATATCTGATCTGCAAGAAGGATTATGGTGTTTGAAGTGTGTCGAGAACAATCAGGATAAACTGAAAGACAATAATACACTGGTTTCACTGGATTTGTGACGGGGCAGGCTAGGAGCAGCATATCACAGGCATTAGCAATGATGCATCCACATTGAGACAACAGCTCGGACCTCCAAGAGATGGTTTCAGCCTGGGACACGGGTCCACTTCACTGCCAGCCCCCAGCTCATTTGACAAGTTACTGAACAAACCCATGCCTGAGTTTGTAACAAAGGTCCATGCAGTTCTTAGAAAAAAAAATGTCAACTTCTCTTAATTCTCCTCTTGACTTCAGCCCTGTTTAGTCCCATCTGACCCAACGCCTGTTTTCAGCCCTTCCCTTGCACACAATTCCCTATGCTTTAAAGACCACTTTTTATTTATAATTAAAATCATAATCAATTTTGACAGTGATAAACCTGCAATGTATGCTTTAATGTCTTACAGTATATTAGCTCTGGGACATGTATCTATTGCATATTCCATTATCAATACTCCAATAAACTTCCCATTAAATCTTGTTACAAGAAAATTGAGTTTTCACTGAAATCCACAGGACTGGTCTATTGCTGCAGGAATCATATCAGGGAAGACATCATAGCCACCCTAACACACCGGATGGATTTATCAAGATATTGACCATAAATCGTTGCAATTGGAACAGCAAGAAAAGGCAAAGCCTAGCTACCTGCTGGAATCACACAGGCCTTCATTTGCTTTTATGCTGGGTCATCCCTAGATTTGCCTTCAATATTTTTGTTATAAATACCATCCCATCAGGAGGAAAAAGCTCTGTGACTCACCATCTGAACTCCAGGTTTTGTGCTAGACAACACTTTCAACTGAGGAGTAACGGTCATGGGGATTTAGTGACACATGGCAGCTGCAGAGTGTGCAGCCTTTAGATTGCAGATAACCCTCAGAGCTCCTCATCTGAGCTACTAGGAGGTTCATACTCCAGTTTGGCACAAAAAAAAAGCACCTCTTGATTAATATTCCCTCACAAACATGCATTTCTTTCATTCTTCTTTCTCACCTAGTCCTCCTGCTAGAATCCATCTTTCAGGAAAAAAAAAATAATTCTGCAGCAAAGCAAGCAGATCTGCTGCACTCTCAGTATTTGACAGAAGGGAGAACAGATTGGGACTCCATGAAGAGTGACTCATTATCAGCAAATAGTTTTAAGTGATGATTGTTTCATCACCACCCACCCAGCTCTTCCCTCTGTCTGCAGGCTAGAGCAAAAACTCTCTGCAAGAGGATGACAAAAAAGAAAAATTAGGCAGACGACCTTACCTCTTGCTTCCTCTCCCAGGATCAAGAGCAGAGCTGTCTAAAAAGGGGTGTACAACAGGCTCTGAAAACCTTGGGTTATAGATTGGAGGCTTAAGGGTTTTATTTTCTTCCAGAAGCAGTATGTATCATTGTCTCCCTTCTTAACCTCTCCAAGAAAATGCTGCAAAACACTTTCAGACATCTGCCCTTTCCCTGTGCAAACATATGCTGAGCTAACCCTCAGGGACCCTACGCCCTTGCAGTCGTTTAGCAGATAAGCCTTTGCTGTAGGATCAAAGCTCAGTTGTGATGTGCCAATTGATGTTGCTGTAAATGAGCATTAGCGCATTTGGGATCCAGCAGGACTGGTGCCTGAAGGTGAGGAATCCTATACTGCCAGTCAAACACATAAAAACTCTATCAATAGCAGGGTACAGAAGGTTACGGCAGCAAAAATGAAACCCTTGCCTTAGTATCATGTTGCTCTCAGCAACTACTTCCAGCAGTGAGCTGCATTTATGAGAATAGCTGCAGAGCAAAGCTAGAGAGAGAGAAAGACAGGAAAATAATCAGATGCACTCTACCTAGAGAGGATTTTTGAATCAAAATGGCTCGAGGGCAGCAATACAAGTAAAACGGAGTTGTCTTTTTCCAGACATGATAACCTGACTTTTCCTGCCCTCCATGATGTTGTCCTCCCACCCACACAGCAGCCTAAGCAGGGGCAGCAGGTTTGCAGATTGGGCTTTCCAGGACCATGACCTCACTTGTCCAGTTCTCCATGCAACAAAAAGCTGCTTCAAGTTCCCAAACACCCTCAGGAGGATCCTCTGCAGGGGAACCCACCCACTGAAGAGCTCTTTCCACCACCTCACCAACCCTTGCCAGGCAGAGAGGCTCATGGGGAGCTCTGTTATCAAGAGATAATCACATCCCCAGAGCCCTATCAAGCATAACATACAGCTGTTCCTCTGATGTGCATGCAGGTACCTCCTCACAGACTGTGTTCCCACCTGCCCTAAAGCTACCTCCAGTGCTATTATGAAATTGCTTGTACCTCTACATTGCTGTAAATTATGGAACATTACCTGAAGCCCTGGAAGGCATTACTTCATGTATCCAAAATAAATAAACAAACTCACTCCTTTTCCATCAGAACATTCACTTAGACTTGGCCAAGTCTTCCCAAGAAGAAAGAAAATTGCCACAAATTCTTAAAAAAAACTTTCTTCCTATTAAACGCAAACCCACACCGTGAAAATTGGTTCACAAATCCTATCAAATGAATATCTAGATGAGCTTGCAGGCATTTTGCATCTCAGCTACCAGTGTGGGTTGTATTTTGCAGGTTTCACAAGCCTACCAAAGCATGCAGACAGCCATCATGGACTAGTTTGCCAAGTGGTGACACAAACTTAAAATATTCTTCAATTGCTTTTTTGGTTCTGAGAGCTACTAGCCTCAGTCCTGTCCTGTTTCTGACCAGTGAGGTTTTTATCTTTTGCTTCCTGCAAGACTCTGAAACTTGGCAAGAAAAAAAAAAAAAAAAAGGTACAGTGGAAAGGAAGAATCTTGCATATAGTATCTCCTGCAGAATTCAGCAGTAGGAAGAATTCAAAGCCTGATGGGTTGTTGAGATGATCCCAGCTATCCACTGTCAGGCAGAAGCAGATCAGGCAGCAAGTCCCCCCTTCCCACAACCTTCTTCAGGATTTGACCAAAAAGAAAAAACCCACCGCCATGCTGGCACTTACAGAATTGTAGAACCATAGAATCTTTCAGGTTGAAAGAGACCCTTGGGATCAAGTCCAATCATCCACCCTACTCTACAAAGTTCTCCCCTACACCAGATCCCTCAACACCTATCCGACTCTTAGTCAGGGATGGCGACTCCACCACCTCCCTGGGCAGCCCATTCCAGTGTCTGACCACTCTTTCTGGGAAGAATTTTTTCCTAATGTCCAGCCTAAACCTACCCTGCTGCAGCTTGAAGCCATTTCCTCTTGTTTTATCACTAATTACCTGAGAACCAGCACCAGTCTCTCTTTTTTTTTTCCTACCTCCTTTCAAGTAGTTTTTTTCCTCTCTCCTTTCAAGAGAGCAATGAAGCCTCCTCTCAGCCTCCTCTTCTCAAACTAAACAGTCCCAGGTCCTTCAATCACTCCTCATAAGATTTATGCTCCAGGCCTTTCACCAGCTCCGTTGCCCTCCTCTGCACTCGCTCCAGCACCTCAATATCTATCTTGTGTTGAGGTGCCCAGAACACAGTACTCAAGGTGTAGCCTCACCAGTGCTGAGAACAGGGAGACAACCACCTCCCTACTTCGGGTCACCCTATTTCTTATACAAGCCAGGATGACATTGGCTTTCTTGGTCACCTGGGCACACTGCTGGCTCATGCTCAGCTGCTTGTCAGCCATAACCCCCAGGTCCTTTTCTGCAGTTCCAGCCACACTTCACAGAATCATAGAATGTCAGGGACTGGAAGGGACCTTGAAAGATCATCTAGTCCAATCCCCTGCCAGAGCAGGAACACCTAGAGCACATCACAGAGGAACATGTCCAGGCGAGTTTTGAATGTCTCCAGAGAAGGAGACTCCACAACCTCCCTGGGCAGCCCGTTCCACCGTTCAGCCATGCTGTAGTGATGCATGGGATTGTTGTGGCCCAAGTGCAGGATGTGGCACTTGGCCTTGTTGAAGCTCATGTCATTAACATTGGCCTGTCGATCCAGTCTATCCAAGTCCCTCTGTAGAGCATCCCTGCCCTCCTGACATGTCATCTGCACACTTACTGATGGTGCTCTCTATATTCTTGTCACGGTCATCAGTAAAGACATTAAACAGAAATGGCCCCAATACTGAGCCCTGAGGAACATCACTTGTGACTGACCACCAGCTGGATTTAACTCCGTTGAGCACTACTTGCCAGCACTTTGTCCAAAGGGACTTCAGAGGAGAACTGAAGATTTAATTTAATTCTGTTATTAGCTCTCTGCCACTATCTCTTAAAACATCTCTACAACACCAAGGTAGGAAGCGAGGAGAAAAACTGACATCAAAATGGCACTGCTGACCTCCCTGACTGACAAAGGTAGAGTCTGAAAGTCTCCATCATCCAGCAACTCAACTCGTATAGGGTCATGCAAATCACCCCATAGGACAAGGTCACCCTTAATCTCCATTAGCATTAGCCCTTGTTTATTTTCCAACCTTTACTCCCAGGAAACTGAAAGCCCAAAGCAGAGCAAAAGATACATTTCCTTTCCCTGGACACTTACTGCATTATTAAACATGGATTTAAACAAGGTTTTCTCTGTATGCTAATGCTAACATGCCTTTTAAAAAAAAAAAAAAAAAACAACACAAAAACAAACAAACAAACAAACAAACCTTAGCCTGAGGGAAGCCACTCTTTGTTTTGGCTTAGCTAAATACCCATTAATTTTATAAGAACGGGTAGGGGGAAGGGCTTGTGTCTCCACAGATTTATAGCCTTTTCATGCCAACTGGGAAGGATATTCTCACATGCTCATGTAGCATCAGACTTCTCCCACAAAGCTCATATTTACAGAAGAATGCAAAGCTCCCCAAGGGAGTCTAGGAGCTGATGAGACTATAAAGATCTGTTATTTATATTACGGCAGTGCCCAAGATTTTTGGACATTGCACACATCCAGGGGAAGACAGAGCCCCGCCCTGACAGGGTTCACGCTCCCAGCAAATTACTCACTTTCACAGAAATCAGCAGGAGTCTCACATGTTTTTCTGGAACAGAGCTATTAGTTCACACAGCCCAGAGGCAACCTGATGCCTACTTCTGGCCGCTCAGGCAAACAATGAGCTACTCATTCAGATGATAGCTGCTGTGCCCAAACTTGCCAAACGGGATTGTACTGGAGCAACAGAAGAGCTGTGCTGTGCCAGATGCACCATGATACCCTGGAAGCAACTCCACTGAAGTCACTGGAGCTGATTGTGAAAGAAATTTGTGTGTAATCTGACTGATTTTACTGATTTGTTGAATTCCTGAGAGTACACTGCATCAACCAGCTGCTGACAGAGCTGGTGTCATCACTTCTACTTCAAGCCACAAGATTCATCATAGTAAATGAAACTTATTTTCCACTTGTTTATGCTGGGGGCACAGAGCAAAGGCAGGCTGCAGCATCATTTGCCCTAGAGCTAGAGAACACTTTTACTCATAAGAAATCTTTTACTGAAGGGAAAAAAAGTTGTTTCACACACCTGAAGGCACACACTGCTCCTATGGAGCCTTCCAAAATGAAAAAGGCTTATATAGACCTTAACTTTCCTTTAATTCATTTTGGATTTGTTCAGAAACATCTGGTGCAGGTACCACAAGAGCTTTCTAAAATGTCTACTTACAAAGAAGAATGCTGTGGAGTGAGTGGGTAGAAGCACACAGACTATTCAGTCTGAGGAAAGAACAAGCATGGGTGGGAAAAGAAGAGAAAGGCCCAGAAAGGGTCACATGCATCACAGTTTACTGCAGGCTGGAAAAGTCCTTATCCTCTCAGCAACATATGTGCAAAACGGAAGCGATGGACTTACTATTACAGAAAGGAAAACATGGATTAGAATTAAGAAAAACCTTTCTACCATGAAGAATATTTTTTTTGAATAGGAGAGGCCACAGCACCTCAGCTGTGGAGGTCTGCAAAGTATTGCTGAACAGCATGTGGCCCCACACAGGCTGGGAAGAAGGACTAGACAGCTTCATGTGGTCCCTCCTACTCCTTCAATCAACAGAGAACTTCTGAAAAAAGTACTAAAGAAACTTGAAACATTCTCTGTCAGTAGAGCTCTGTGCTAGGCACCTGGGGAGTGTCACCACTCCATCCAGATCCCTCAAGCACACACCAGACAGACTGCATGCAAATGATGGAGCTCCAGGAGACAGCTGGAGACTGCTCAGGGGACCGTCAGAGCCCTCCCACCCTATCACCAGTTCTGAGTATGTCTGTGTCACGAACACCGACCAGAGGCAACACAAGCAGAAACAACTGTATTTCCCAAATCTTGCCCAGGGCAACACCACACACAGGATTTAGCTAGAAATGCTCTTGCTACCGGAACAAATCTTCACACAGCTCAGTCTCTCCTGGAGGTGATCTGAGCATCTCTGCCCGCAGGGTAGCAGACGAGTGCCTACTAACTCCCTTTCCACATCGGTTTTAACTTTTCTTATTACTTTTAACTTCTGATAGGAAGCAAAGCCTGTTGTCATGCAGAGGTTTGTAAGTGATGAACATTTGTCTTTCAGCCTACAGAAAGCTGCCAAGTCATTAAGCTCCATCCTGTTTGTAAAGCAAGCCCGGGGGTATTATTTTCCTGAAGTCAGTGATGTCACAGAAATACTACTTGAAAACAGAATCTAAAATTACACTCTTGAGCACAACACATTCTGGAGTTTTCGTTGGCACTGCTAAAATTGTTCTGTTGTGTTTTTCTGGCACAGGCCACAGCAGATAATTGCTTGGGGCTAATCTTGAGAAGGCAAAATATACACAACCAGCACAATTCTACTTCTGCTCCATCTTCTATTAAGAAACAAATATTTTCCACAGCATGAAGTCGGGTTAATCTTTGCCAACAAACTCTACTAAATGGAGCAGAGTAAATTTGGGGAGTGGGGGTAGAGAGTGCAATTTTGGCAGGGCCAAAAGCCTTTGTGAATTATTGCATAGCCAAATTGTTACTTTTTTTCTTTTACTATTATTATTAAGAAGAGAGGAAGAGAAGCTGTATCAAGAAGTCAAAAAGTTTTGTTTAGTCTGAAAGATTTCCGAATTGTTTTCCCCCCAGAAATATGTGTGAATGAGGAAGAAAAGGGAACTTGTTCCAGACAAGTTCAATCAGCCATTTAAAGACCCTTCCATCTCCTAAATTTACTGGGTTATAAAAGATTTGCTGTTCAGCATTACTCCACCCTACTTCCAGTAGGAGAAACACAGTGCCAAGAGCCAGAGCACATGAAGCCACAATGATGAACTGGTAATAAGCGGTGCCAAGTCCTGCTTCAAGAACATGCTTGCAATACCACCAGCATAATTAGGTCAGATACTGTGTAATTCAACCAGATATTTACTTTACACGTCTGGCAGAAATAACTGTCGTTCCCAGAAGACTGGTATTTTCCCCCAACTTTGCTGTTGAGTGAGCTACAGCAACTCGCTGCACCTCCTGTGTGTGCCCAGGTATTCATTCACATGCATATCTTAGAACAGGCAGATGAACAGCCTTGCTTAAGCAAAGCAGCATATGCAATTTGATTCAATATACTGTTTTCAAAGGTCTTACAGAGTTTAATACAGCTTTAAAGAGTGCATAGTTAACTTCTATCCATAAAGAGATACTGTATGGGAAGAACAAAAGAGTACACATGACCACCCAGCCAAGATATTGCAAGGAATTTAGAACCTGAACACCTAACTTTGATTGTCAAGTCATCTACAGTGTATAATCTGCCAAAATAATACAAGCTGAGACTGCTATAAGAAAGCCCAACCCCCTGGACTTGGGGCGAGAAAACCAAAGAGCTTGACAAAACGTGGCAGTTTATACTGAACCAGTATTTCCGGTTGCACATAAAGTTCACAATCCTTTTTTGAGCAGGAAAGCAAAAGCCTGCACTGGAGAAAAGCTGGGGAGCAACAGAGGATGCCACCTCACTTCGTGCTCAATATTGCCGGATATTTCCAGATCAGCATATTTAATATCAACAGTCATTTCAAATGTAGGCTGGTAATTTGCTCCAACTTCCAACTTCAGCGTAAGAACGCTGAACTAGCCTGAGAGTCTCAAAGCTGAGTAGCCCAGTTTCCAGGTGATAGGCAAGCAGATATCAGTCTTCAGCATAACCCAGCTTCCTACCCCCATGGCTGTGACAAGACACTCCCCTAGTGTCGTGGTTTAGCCTTAAGACGGTAACAAAGAACCACGTGGCAGCCACTCACTCTAAAGCCTGTCCACGGTCAGGAGGGCAAAATCAGAAGAAAAAGGCAAAACTCGTGGGTTGGGATAAAAGCAGTTTAACAGAACAACAAAACAGTAACAAGTAACGCGGACAAAGAAGTATGAAAACACGATTACAATGCCGACTGCTCACCCACTGCACCCACGACCGTCTCCGACCACCCGGCGCGCACCTCCCCCCAACTTCCTGTCCCCTCCCCTTCCCGGCTAGCTCCTGTTCCCCTCCCCCTTCCTGGCCAGCTCCCCACTACCCCCTGGGCATGGCTCACATGGGATGGAATACCTGTGCCCTGCTAGGAGAATTAACCCTGTCCCTCCTGGAACCAGGACACCTATATATATATATATATTTGGTGAGGGACCTGCTCCAACACCTGGACAAATCTAAGGGGCTGGACAGGATCCACCTGAGGGTACTGAGAGAATTTGCTCACTGAGCCACTTACCAGCAGTCCTGGCAAACAGGGAGGTCCCCAGTGACTGGTATCTAGCAAATGCGATGCCCATCCACAAGAAGAGCTGGCAGGATGATCCGGGGAACTGCAGCCCTGTCAGTCTGACCTCAGTGCCCGGGAAGGTCATGGAGCAGATGATCCTGAGTGCCATTACGTGTCACAAAAAGGACAACCAGGCTATCAGGCCCAGCCAGCACAGGTTCATGAGAGGCAGGTCCTACTTGACAAACCTGATCTGCTTCTATAACCCACTTGGCCGATGAGGGGAAAGGCTGTGGATGTTGTTTACCTGGACTTTAGCTAAGGCCTTCGGTATGGTTTCCCACAGTATCCTCCTGGAGAAACTGGCTGCCCATGGCCTGGATGGGAGTACTCTCCACTGGGTTAAAAAAAACTGGCTGGAGGTTGAGCCCAGAGAGTGATGGTGAATGGAGTTAAATCCAAACAAAGGCCAGTCATGAACGGCATCTTCCATGGCTCGGTGCTGAGGCCAGTCCTCTCTAATAACCATATCAGTAATCTGGATGAAGGGATCAAGCACGCTTTCAGTAAGTTTGCAGACCACACCAAGTTAGGTGGGAGCTTGAAGGTAGAAAGGCTTTGCAGAGGGATCTGGACAGGCTGGATGGACAAGCCCATGGGATGAGGTTCAACAAGGCCAAGTGTGGGGTCCTACATGCAGCACTAGAGGCCTGGGGCAGGGCAGCTGGAGAGCTGCCTGGCAGAAAAGGACCCCAGGGGCTAGGGGTGTCAATCGACTGTGGGCTGAACACGAGCCAGCAGTGTGCCCAGGTGGCCAAGAAGGCCAACAGCATCCTGGCCTGTATCAGGAACAGCATGGTGGGTAGGACTCAGGAGGCAATCATCCCCCTGTACTCTGCACTGGTGAAGTCCTACCCCAAGGGCTGCGTACAGTTCTGGGCCCATCACTACAAGGTGCTGGAATGTGTCCAGAGAAAGCTGGTGAGGGGTCTGGAGCACAAGCGTTATGAGGAGAGGCTGAGGGAAGCAACTCTACAACTCCCTGAAAGTAGGGTGNAGGGGCTAGGGGTGTCAATCGACTGTGGGCTGAACACGAGCCAGCAGTGTGCCCAGGTGGCCAAGAAGGCCAACAGCATCCTGGCCTGTATCAGGAACAGCATGGTGGGTAGGACTCAGGAGGCAATCATCCCCCTGTACTCTGCACTGGTGAAGTCCTACCCCAAGGGCTGCGTACAGTTCTGGGCCCATCACTACAAGGTGCTGGAATGTGTCCAGAGAAAGCTGGTGAGGGGTCTGGAGCACAAGCGTTATGAGGAGAGGCTGAGGGAAGCAACTCTACAACTCCCTGAAAGTAGGGTGTAGCTGGAGGGGGCGGTCTCTTCTCCCAAGTCACAGGCAACAGGTCAAGAGGAAAGAGCCTCAAGCTGCACCAAGGGAGGTTTAGATTGGACATTAGGATTATTTTTTTTTTTTACACTGAAAGGGTTACTAAGCATTGGAACAGGCTGCCCAGAGAAGTGGCTGAGTCACCATCCCTGGCAGTATTTAAAAGACAAGTAGACATAGTGCTTAAAGATACAGTTTAGTGATGGTTTTCATCAGTGTTAGGTTGATGGTGGGATGGATGATTTGAAAGGTCCCTTCCAACCCAGGCAATTCTGTGATTCTATACAATATCTGAAAAAATTCAGGATGTAAAACCTGCTTATTTAGCCCATTAAGCTTATTCATCACCAATGCTTCCAGTGAAACTGTCCCATCCTCCAGCCAGTTAAGATGTCTAATTATAATATGAGGAAATTCAGCTTCAGCTGACAGCAAAACACTTGAAATAGCCATAAACCATGGTAATTTGGGATTCTGGTTTCTGTCATCCCCTGCAAAGCTCACACTACAGTATGCAATTCCTGCAAAGGAGAAAAGTTGAGTTAGTTCAAGATAAGGCCCTGACATGGTTTATTTCAGACATGGCTTATTTATTTGCAGTCTTTATGGACTGTTTAGCAAGCTCTAGAAACAGGCACAATAGAGAGTTATATGATGGATTTCAATGATTTAGTCCATCAAGGAGAATTTGCATGCAAACCCATTTCCCAACACAGCAGTCCTCAGACAACACTAGTTGAGGCACAGCCTGGGGGGAGGCAAGGGAGGTGAAAAGGGAAGCAAGTTTATTTAGGAGCCCAGGGAAAAGTGAGTAAAAAAGCAGAAAGCTCTTTTTAACTCTAAGCACTGGATTAAAACAACAAAGTCAGCTTTCTACCCATCAAGGAATGCTGTTATAATATAACTTTTGTTTATGACATTCTGTTTGCAAATATCCTAGTTGTGCAGTAATGTATGTTATTTAGGGTTTTCCTGAGTGACATCTGTAAGTTAGGATCTTCCTTGGGAGCCATGACCAGCAACATCTCTTTCAAAGCAGGACAACTCAGTGGCTATTTCAGTGTCTCTCCAGAGAGAATGGGTGGGGGAAAGATTTTTAATGTGTACCTTCCTCAGCAATTTATCTAATGGGGCCCAATGCCTCCAGACAGAGATTAATATTTCAAATAAAGCCTACTGATTATCCTCACACAGCTTCCCAAAAGGGCTGGAACGGAAAAGACGCTCTGTGCTGACACTGACTGCTCAATTCCTTTGAGGCAGATCGTTACACCATGAGTTAAGAAAACACTCCAGCTAACAACAGGCCCTCTTGCTTTCTTATTTTCTTTGTCAGGCTTTGAAAAGTGCAAAACCAGCCAATCCTGCTTTATTTTGGCACCTTTGCTATTGATCCCAGCTGCAGCCAGATACCACAAAACTGCAGAAACATTTAAGAGGACTGCACCACACTTCATCAAAACTCAACCCCAAATCTACACAGTTCAGGCAAGTACTCAAGGCAGTTTTATTTTATCTAAAGGTTGAATCTGATTAGGATAAGCAGATGTGTAAAAGAAAAAATACAGCCTGAGTGTACAGATACTGAGGGAACACAGAGGTCAGACTTAACCACACACTCAATTACTTGTTTATTTTTGCCTATCTTAGACTTCTGATTTCAGGTTAGGGTAAGAACATGATGCTGAAAATAAAAGCAAATACCTGGAGATCAATCTCAGCACAGAAGCAAAAGTTTTTGCAGCCTCCCAGGAAAACTGCTGCTCACACACTTTGGATTCCCACCCTCCAGGTTCACATCAGCCTCTGATTTGATGCCAATCCAAACCAGAATCCTAGTCCTTCAGGTTAGCTTGAATTTAGCTTATTATAATATACTGCTTATCAGCTATATTCACACATTTACACCTAGGAGTTGCTCCAGTGGAACTTGGTCAATAGCACTCAGAGTTGACATTATTTAGATTATCACTGCAGTGATAAATGGCATCAAACCAAAGGGAAAAAACACCTATGAGTATGGAGCACATACCTCCTTCTCCCAGCCTGTTAAAGGTGGGAAATACTGGACCCGATCTTGGTCTAGCATAAGCCTAGCTGCTACCTTAAAGCCAGGGATAAGTACTCTATTCAGTGCTGAGAACATATTTCCACAGCAGCACAAACTGGTAAATCCAAAGATGCTACAGATCTCGCTCCCACGCTCAGCCACATGCTGTAAAAGAAAGGTTTCCAAACAGGAGGCTGCAAATCCCCAGAGGCCACACATTCCCTGTAGTTCAGGTTGCAGAAGAGGAGTATATGGCAATTTCATGGACATGGAGCATCTGGAGGGCTCCCCATCCTCACTTGGGAGAGTTTTAAAGATCCTCAAAGGACAAAAAGATAAGGGAATACATTTAGTGTGGAACACCCATCTCGATGAAACTAAAAGTGAGCTGGGTGTCCCTGCACCAACAGCTCACTAGTTTCTAAAAGGTACAATGAGCAATCGCAGCCAAGTGACAGCCCTCCTGACAACACGGGCTGGCACGGCGCAGGGAAGGTAGGGCAAGCAACAGAAGGTAGGGCATCCAACTGTGCTGTGTTTTAGCACTGCCCTAGGGCCCCATATTCTAGAGAAGAGCCCTGTCAAGCCTCAGGCTGTACAAGTACAAGACAAACAGGTAGCTCCAGGCCCAGGACACAGGTTATTTCAATTAAAGATGAGGCAACAGTGGAATGAAGTAAGTAAAAAATGAAAGTGGGTAGTGTGAAAGGAGCAGTGCTAGGATACCAACCACTTATTTCCAGATTGCATTAGCTCAATAATAGGTTTAATCTGAACTCTCGCTAGCGTCAGGGATGCTGGCCTTGCTACATCCCTTGGAACAGATGAAAAAAACCTTTAACAAAACACCCACTCCCTCTTCTAGCACTAAAGTAGCTGTTAGAAAGAGGTCAGAGGGATGCAGGAGAGCGGGAAAGCTGCTCCTTTGGTTTCTTGGTTTTAAGATAATAGTGTGGAAAAGAAAGGTGGTCCTGCAGACATTTATTGGATAACAGTCCTGTGCCTGAATGCAAATGGTCAAGATATTCTACTTAAATGTGGCAAACAGGCAGTGCAAGCTGCAGCTCTAACCAACAGCAGGGAACAGCAGAATGTAGAAAGTGGGTGAGCAAGACAGAGGATTGGAAAAGGCAAGGCAATCAAAGTGACTACCAATTTATTCCAACAACATCTGGGCACACGTTTGCTGAATGCAGTGGTGACTAGTGTGGAAATCCCAGGAAGATGCAGGGAGCTGAAGCAACAATAGATCCATGACATCTAATCTGGGGTGACATCTGCTTCTGGCTAGATCAACAAGATTGTTTTGGCCACTACTGGAAACAAGATTGCTGTACTCAGGAATAGAGCTGTTCAGGGAAGAAAAGAAAAGTGGTGGTGTAGAAAGAAAGTAGAAATCAGCATTATAAGGAATGCTGAGGTATAAATTAGACATGATCTGTAGAAAGAATAAAGAAAATGGTAGACTATGATTCTCAGGGGCTACATAGAATGACAAAGGAAGGAGGGACAGTTTGGAGAGGAAGACCAAGTACCTTTTATTTGTTATGCTGATGTTAAAATTGTGGTAAGAGCCATTTGGCATGGATGCCCTCCTGGAGTGGGAAGATGCAGCTGCAAAAAATGGAGACCACTTCCACTAACACAACCTGCACAGTGTGAAATCATGAGAGAAGGAGGATGGGCACAAGTAGAGGCACAGAATGAGTAGGTCAGATCCATTCAGGCTTAAAACAAAAGACACCTTAGAAAGTCAGAATGAAACCCATCTATTAATTGATAGATCTTCGAGACAGAGATAAATATAAGAACCCTTGAAAAGGAAACATTCTGCAGAAATGTGGTTATTCATACAGCTTCGGTTAACACCCCTCTTGGCAGTGAGAGGTGCTTTAATGTGGTAAAGGCAGTGCAAGAACATTGTTCCTCCTCTCTCTGTACCTTGCACAGGTTAATCTCTGCCCCGTGTGTCTCCATGCAGCCCCCATCCTCACAATCAGAGGCACAGGAAGGTACCAGAAGGTCTAAATCACCAGTTACCAGCACTAAGACGCATCCCAACTGCCACCCAAAACAGAGCAACCAGAACAGTCTGCAAAGCACAGAGACAATCTCAGCGCTCCATCAGCATCACCCAAGTCTGAACAAAAGGATGCCCCTTTCCAACAGATCCCAAGCCTGTCATTACAAAGGGTCAAGACAGACTCCTGAGAGTGTCACAGGCTTCATGCTGTCACTCATATTAATGATGCAATGCTTTATTAATTGGAGTTTTCCTGAACAGCATGTGTAGTATCAGTGACACTCATAATTAAATAGGCAGGCAGCATTTTTTTTTTTAAATGAGCAGAGAGTTAATTGAATTCTGGAGTCCCTGTGATCAGCTGTGAAATTTATACCTGCAATTTGTGCAGGCAGCAAGAACTAGAGCCTTTGGGGCCTTGTTATTCATCAAAAATAGGCTGATTTATTTGTGCCAAATATCTCTGTAGGAGGCTCTTGGGCCCGATGTACAGTCACTTTCCTCCAATTAACCTCCCTGGCCTAGAGCGAAAAGAGAATTAGACATCTGTTAAAAGCACAAACCTAGTCTTGAGAAAGTAGGCACATTTCAGTGGAAGCCAGCTCTCATCCGAGTTAACCTCTGGCCACCAGAAGTTGAGGAGTTCCCAGCATGAAATATGTCAAAAACAGCCGAGACAACCTACAGAGCTAAAGTTACTCACAGATGATGGGAGGTGGAAGGGACCTGGCATGAGTCAGCCAGACCAATCCACTTCAAAGCCATTGGACTTCACACTCACCTTTTCTGTGAGCATCTCTAATGTCTGTTTTAAGGCTTTTACTGCCATTAGTAGCAGTAACTGCCACCGATCCAAACATCTGATTTTCCTTTCTTTTGGCAGGCCCCACAGATAATCTCTGCAGCCACACAGCTGGTTTGTAAAGCTAGTTCTTTATCACCAAGATATATGTTGCTTCCCCCCCCTCCCTTTTTTTTTTTTTTGGCACCAGTAGTGGTTCACAGCTTATGCAGTCCCGATACCTGGATTTGCAAAGTCAGTTTTACCTTCCAAGTATCAAATTCTGGGTTGTGTTAACAGGTCACATCAGATCCCAGCAGGGATATGAAGGAAGTCAGGGAGATAAACAGAATCAAAGGAGCTAAACTCTGCAAGGTCATCAGCAGGCAAAGAGCCCCGTACCTCAAACCTGACAGTGCAGGGGTCCCTGGCTTAGGGGCCAGCTCCCGAGACCCTCCTTTGGTTAACAGGTCCTACTGTGCAGTATAGTAATTCCTCTCCTCCTGTTTTCTCTCTCATGTGCACAAAATTCAGTTCCCTGAAGAGTGTGCTTTGGCCAGTCACTTTCCCTGACACTTTTCTTTCATTTATTGCTTGATTCGTACAAGAGCTGAAATTGGTTCATTTTTTTAGGTTCCTTAAATTGGGGCTCAGCATGGTGAAAGTGTGAAGAGTTTGTACACACTTTCAGGAAACTTTCCAGCCACAGGCCACTCCAAGTCAGCATCTCAAGGATCAGACAGAAGCCAAGTAGAGGCCTTGAGGAGTGCAGATGTGTCTCCATGCTGTGCAGGGCGTTTTTGGACCTGTGCTTAGGACCAATCATCACTCAAGAACCTTCCATTAGAACCAGGAACCAATAATATCCTTGCTCAATGGAGTTTCCAGTCCAAGGTTAACTCTGCCAACAACATGACAACATTGTTCTTCATCACTGAAGCACTACACCAACATGCATTAGCTAATCCCCACTAAGCATGCGGATAAAAGTTTGGAGTTCTGCAGTTGGCTTTTATAAAAAACCTCTATCAGAAATGTCTCCAAGGCACTGACAGATCTGCCACATGGACGTTCTGGAGAGCCTGCAACATAACTAGTTTTGCATGGGAGAAATACAGGCCAGCATTTGTTTAATAACATTTGCTTTTACAGAGAAAGTCTGAGATCAAAATGGCACCTGCTAGTCTCAAAAGAGCAAAGCTAAATTTCCTGCCTTTTTTTTTTTTCCAGATAAGATTGCAGCACCAGGTTTTTATCTTCAGTGTGTTGTTCATAGCTATAAGTAAGACTTGTGACTTTTCATTGGGTTTTTTGTTGTTGTCTTTTTTATTGTTATTATTTGTTTTGGTTTAAATGTTTGATTTCCTTTAAAAGGTTGGAGTTTGGTTTGCAATTTAGTTTGACTCTTGGATACAAAGTTTACTCTGTCCACCACCCAGGAAAGTATAACATACCAAGTCTATTTCAAATTGCATGTGGCCAACACAACACCTATCTAGAACAGTTCTTCTCCCTTATCCACTATCATTATTTTTTTCTGGAAACACTCATTCAAGGGGGAAACAAACAAAACCCAGACATACAAACCACAACATATACACCATATTGACAGCCCAATTAACTGTTAAAATTTTATCTTTCCTCATGACTAAACGCAGTCATTTAAAATGAGCAGTCAAGACTTGTTAATAGCTCTTGTAAAGATCTTCCGTGATGCTCTATGACATCAACACAACAAGACTATGGAAAAATTGTTTGTCTAGAAACTGGTTTCACATGCAAACTGTTTCATCAACAGTCAAATTCCTTTTTCTATTTCAACTGGCATTTCTTTACAAATCAGCTCGAAGTCAAAGGCAACTCAACCACCAAGCAGCTTAGGCAGCTGCTTACAAAAGAAGGTAGTGGCAACAACAGCTCTCAGAGGCTAAGCCTGGGAACCTCTTAATAAGAGTATCTAGTTCCCTAGGACACTCATCCCTTTGCAGAAATGCAGTAGCCATACGACAGTTGTACCCTGCCTGCATTAGACAGGATCTCCAGTAGCTTAAGAATTGCTCCAGTAATTTTGGAGGTCTGAAGCAATCTCATGACAAGAGTTTCTCCTAGAAGCACTCCACCAGAGTTGAGCCATGCTTTAATGCTTTCAGCAAAGGTCTCAGCAGCTATCTGTGCTCGTTAAAGTAGACAACAGTAGCCCAGGTTATTTTCGCTGATCCAGGAAATTTCCCACTGACCTGCTACTACATCCATTCCAATCCTCAGAGCACAAAGCTTCACATCCAACCACCAGCAATAGTGCATAAGTTCACTGAGCAGCTGAAATGCCATTCTCAGGAAAAGACAGAACACAAGTGTAACTGCAGAGAAATACAGGAGTCAAATGCTTAAGAGCATGAGATTCATAGGTCCATAATTAAGTAAAATAAAACCCCAGAGGAAGCAAACTGCTATGGCCCAGACAGGGCTGCTAACAGTGAGTACAAAGCTTCAACTTGAGGCATTTAAGCAGGATTTGAACACACTTGCCTTAAGCAAGATACCAGTTCCCAGACTCTGCCAGCCAGGGAGAGGAACGTGCCACCCACGAGTAACCCTCCCACCCTGTGCCAGCCAGCTGGGACAAGTGTCACCACTGGCACATGGGGCTCTCCTGGATCTCTGCAGACAATAGCCTGGAATCAATTCGGTCTTTGGAACTGCCTTCCAGAAAGTCTCAGACAGCTCACGGACCACAGGCTACATAATGCATGCATGTATTAGCTACAGTCACTCCAGAGAAGTCAGGGCACAGCTGCAAAATGGATAAGGGTTTCAAAGCAGTTCACGGCAGAGGATCCTCAGGAAGATCTTCATTGTTTAAAAAGAAAAGTGTATCTACACCTACATGTAAACACACAAACAATGAAATGAGAACACTTATTACGAAGTTATTTATGCAACCTCTGTAGGTTCAGTCATAGACAAAAAACCTGCATCTATCTGTCATGTCACATAACCAATCCATCAAACCTAGTAACTACTTCTGGAAAGAAGGAGGGAAAAAAATAATAATAATAAAAAAAAAATCACACTTACTTACTTACTTAATTGTGCTTCTTAAAGACACAGCCTCTCTTCTCACCCCGGGGGCAAAGAGGAGCAACTGAGGTTCAAAAGGCCTACAAGAGATCAAAGGTTTGCTTCAGGTCTCCTGAAAAATCTCAAGCAGCAAGAATTATAGAAGGATAAAACTCCAAGAGGCAAACCATCCAAAAGTCAGCCATAGAGAACTAACCTTAAAAAACAAAAGAGAGGTCATCTCTTACACAGTTCTTCGTTTGTCATCCGAAGCTTAAAGAAAGATAGCAGAGCAAAGCCTCCGGCTCTCCCCGCAGCACTGGTAAAGCCAGCCCTGGCACATGAGCCCTGGCACAAGGCTCATTCCGACCCAGCAGAGGGGTACCTAGCAGCCCAGCCCCCCGACGTACCCCACATCTAGAGTACACACATCCACCCTCAGCCCAAATCAAACTCCCAGCACCTTCCCTCACCATCAGCAGGTAGTTCTGCAGGCAAACGACACCACGACCCCACAAAGCAAAAGCCTAAATCTACTTTTTCAGGGTATATACGTGTCGTGGTTTGACCAATCGGACAGATGATGACCCTCCTCCCCCCCCCCCAAGGAAAAGAGGGGAGAGGAAAGGATTAAGAGATTAAGGCCTTTAGATAAAAACTAAACTACTTTAATGAAACATCAATAACAATAATATAATAAACAATAAAAA